>JAEQBH010000804.1:0-600000 GCA_016808115.1 Tetrastigma voinierianum
ATATTACTAAGGCCTACAGTAGTAGAAGATAATTTTTAAAATACTTCATGAACAACTTGAGTAGCTCTGGGTCACTACTAACTCCAAGTCTATATTGAAATCTTTGATTAAGATAATATGCTACAAAAGTGATTTAGAATTAGTATGTGATAAAAAGAAAATAATATGCATTAAAATTAATTATGATATTGCTTAGTTACTTACTGCATGAAGAGGACGTTTAAGGGTTTTATCCCAACGATCTGCAATGATTTTTTTGATCCAATCTTTAGCTTTGAGTGCATGTAAATTTTGCTTCATTACTCGAATCAACTCATACATAAATGACATTGTTGGGACGAGTATTTTTAATCAACATAATGCATGAAGAATTGTATATATTGCCTCATAGATTGACACTAGATTAAAGACTTTCTCCTAATATACATGATTAAACATGAACTTTCCAACCTCATAATTAACGATTGTCTCACTGATTCGAGAAGCCCATTCATCACTAATAAAATCTTCTTCAAATCAACCTTTCTTTTTTGAAGACTTGTTAGGCTTATGTAATTTGCTCTGAAATCTGTTAGTTTTTAATAATAATATCTCACTCATAACCTTTCATTGTTGCAAGCAAAGCAACCATGATTGTAGATGAAGTCAGGATCTTTCGTGCACAGAGTCAAGTCCAAAATACTTTCTTTTATCAAAGATCTTCAAACATAAGGTCGATACAATGCTACACATGGAGTCCAATATAAATTGTACTTCTTCATTAACAATTTAGCCTTCAATAAATTTCTTACCCATTGTATGTAACAATTTGTAGAATATCGTTTCATTTAATCTTTATCATGTCTCAACAAACCATAAATGTATTTATATCTTTGGATATTATTTGGATGCATTAATAGACTTAAGAAAATTTGTACTTCCTTTACAATATACCATGAAATTTAATGATGCTACCTAGGACCAAATTCCATCCATCACACATAATTGTGTGTACCCATAGGTCTTATATTTTCCCTTTGAGATTTACATAATCTTCAAAGGTCTTTGTACTATATCCAAATATTTGTTTTGATTTTTACATAGGATGGTGGCTCTATTCGCATCGCCTACAACAAATTAAAGTAAATAATTATATGGTTTGAAAACTATAATGTAAAAATACAAATATTAGAATTAAACCCATTTTCACTTACCGCCTTGTCGTGCACCAACAATAATAAAAGTTTTCAAGTAGGAGTCTGCTTTGTGAGACTTAAATACTCATATATGAAGAATTTAATTGACATTGTCTATCGCTTTTGATTGCACCTCCTTTAAAAATATTTTTAATACTCTTGTCTTACGAAGATTTGTATAATGATGGAGCAAGAGGGTCATGATCCGATTATCTCACACTGGCATCTGCATACTATCGATTAGCTAATACCAAAGACTTAACCTATTGCAATTATATACATTAGAAATGTTTGTAAATCTGTTTATACTATAATAATGAATTTAAGTTAAAAGATTTACCAATTTTTCTTTTACCTTTCATAACGCTTCGTTGTCATTCCATTCATCAGTTCTCTCGATGTATTATGCCGCTTCGATACTAAGGTCTATAGTCGACCGAATAAATATAAACATCACCCTCCTCCTCCTCATCATCATCAACGAGATGTCTACGGCTACCACCCATTGTGCCTCGCAATTCAACTCGAATTTCTTTAATATTTGCAGTTTCCTTCACTTTAGCTTTATTCATTTCATCCAAAAGTTGTCTCATTTCTTTTCACTCGACACATTAGGACACTTTATATTCAAGTGGGGACTATATGTGATGTTGAAATTTAAATCGAGTAATTCTGCTGTACTTAATATTCATACCACAAAATTGCATATTATGTCATTTCTGCTCCCTTTAATAGGTGTACAATATTTTTCAAGGCGATCACTTGCACTCCGTGAGTGCTCCACTCCACTATCCATCCTATAAACTTCAATAATTGTAATCAATTTATATTCATAATCTCAATTCTAAATATAAAGTGACATTAGTTATCATAAGTTAAAGAAAATGTGTTTTTACTTTAATTAACAATTTATTATATTTCATATTCATAATCATAATCTAAGTCTAAAGTTATATTAAATATCTAAAATATACATAATATATGTGCATATTTCATACATTAATTAATAAATTTTTATATTTCATATTCATAATCTTAATCTAAATATAAAGTTACATTAATTATCATAAGTTAAAGAAAATATGTTTTTACATTAATTAACAATTTATTATATTTCATATTCATAATCATAATCTAAATCTAAAGTTATATTAAATATCTAAAATATACATAATATGTGTTCATATTTTATATATTAATTAACAAATTTGTATATTTCATATCTCAATCTAAATATAAAGTTACATTAATTATCATAAGTTAAAGAAAATATGTTTTTACATTAATTAACAATTTATTATATTTCATATTCATAATCATAATCTAAATCTAAAGTTATATTAAATATCTAAAATATACATAATATATGTTCATAGTTCTATACATTAATTAACAATTTTTTATATTTCATATTTTTAATTCAATCTAAATATAAAGTTACATTACTATCATGCTAAAGAAAATGTTTTTTTAAGATTAATTAACAATTTATTATATTTCATATTCATAATCATAATCTAAATCTAAATCTAAAGTTATATTAAATATCTAAAAATATACATAATATATGTCTATATTTCACATTAACTAACAAATTTCTATATTTCATATTCATAGTCTCCACCTAAATATAAAGCTACATTAATATCATGGTTAAAGAAAATGTATTTTTACATTAATTAACAATTTATTATATTTCATATTCATAATCGTAATATAAATTTAAAGCTATATTAAATATCTAAAATATAATATAATATATGTTCATATTTCATACATTAATTAACAATTTTATATTTCATATTCCATAATCTCACCTAAATATAAAGTTACATTAATAAGTCAAAGAAAATGTATTTTTACATTAATTAACAATTTATTATATTTCATATTCATAATCATACCCATAAAGTTATATTAAATATCAAATATACATAAATATATATTCATATTTCATACATTAATTAACAAATTTATATATTTCATATTCATATTTCATATTCATAATCTCAATTTAAATATAAAGTTATATTACTATTATAAAGCTACAGTGTTTTTGCCATTAATAATTAATAAATATATATATATATATATATATATACATATACTCATATTTCATATTCATAATCTAATCTAAATATAAACTTAAATTAATGACTAAATTGCACAAATGTAAAAAATATTAACATAAACATATCTTAAATTGCAGCAATATGTATTGAATGAAAGACTCAACAACAATAACACTCAAAAAATTTTCTCCAAGATCACACAACCAAGAATTGTTTGAGAGAGAATGAATGAGTTTCATCTGAAAAACTAGAGATTTTCTTTAGGTTATTTATGTAATTTTTGGAGTCAAATCCAGTCAGTTATTTTGGTCAAAACCCATTTAAGTCTAATTATGTGGAAGCATGGATTTGATTTTGATCAAATTCACTTCATTAGATCTTGACTAGTCATAGAAATCAATTATGATCAAGTATAAATCAATTCAAATATTCAAAATCCATTGTCATATAAAAATTCTACCGCGTGAACTAAAGGGAACTTGATGATTCCACCCGCTGGCCGGATTAACATATATAGATTGAATTCTCGTTAGATCCACAGGTCGCCGAGGTTTTGAAAACCGTATTTAAATCTCACCTTCCACGTGTCATATGTAATCTCGCCAGCTGGATCGTCACAAAAATTACCATATATATCGATTAAATTAAAACACAACAACACCTGTATTTGTCTTGAGGCGCCTGTCGCTTCGAAATCACATTCATATAATGTCGATATATCAGCGATTTTGATAATTTTTTTTTTTCTGATTTCTCCTCTAACTGACTATAGTAGGTCGATATCGTGTCAGGATGGCTCGACACCCGAAATGTGGATGATATATTGTGACATTTTCAACACTGATTATGCCCCATCAACCAATTATGTGAATTGTTGGTTCCAAAGGTTACAATAAGCTGCATCAAGTTTATGTTTTTGTGTTTTTGCTACAATGTAACATATCAGTGAGTGATGATTTTGAGTTCCCGAGGATGACTCACTCATGATTGAAGGTCATGGAAACATGAAGGAAAGAGTTTGAATTAGTTTGAAGCCTTGGAAATTAGAAAGCTCTAAAAGCACAAAGAAGAAGAGAAACTCAAGACTCACCCGAGTAAGTGTGAGATTTTCTCTTACAAGTATCCATCTGAAAAGTAGGATTTTCGCATAACCCGAGGGAGGCGACATCTCACACTTTCTGAAACATGAAATAAGAAGATTCAAGTGACGACAGCACCCGAGAAAATTCCACTTTTCAAAGGCAACATCACACTTTATTTGCAATCCCAATTTTTATCTTTAGACTGACTAAACATCACCATGAATCTGTCACTAATCCAGCTAACATCGTTTGACTTCATTTAATCTCAGATTGCCTTTAATTTCACTCGCTTATACACTATGTCTAAAATGAAACGGTTCTGAGAGACACACGCTAATAAAGGTTTCACCTACTTCATACCACTCACGTATGGACACACGCGATGATTAGCTAATGACGAAACCACACTTAAATCAGGTCATGTCAAAAAATCAAGAAAAAATGGACACATCGGGAATTTTATGGAAAGTTTAATGGGGAATAAGACAAACTTGAATAGTGATCTTCTCCAAATGAAAGGCACCAAAAAGTGAGAGGTAAACAAATCAATAATAGTGCTTTTAGAGAGAGTGTGTGCTCCTTATAGATTTCGATGAATTCGAGCGAGTTGGTTTTAGAAAGCGGACGAGTGCTGGGTTGTTCTCTGGCGACCAGAGACTCTGCGTGGACACCGATTTGGTGGAGTTCGAAAACTCCAAGAGGTAGGGATCTTTTCCTACTTGGTTTATTCTTTGGCTAAGAGCCATGTTTAGGGTTAGGGATATTCCGAGGCTTGATTTAGCGATGAAGTCGGTCTGAAAACATTGAGCAGAGTGGAGAAAATCCCAATTTGTTGGCGTGAAACCAGTAACCCGAGGTTCTTGTTCACATGAATAGTGACGTGATTTTCTTGGTGTGAAAATGTGTTTTGTAAGTGATTCAAAATGAATTGTTTGTGTTTGCTAATTAGCCCATGTGAGCTAATTTTGGTGTTATTGATGTGAAAATTGAATAACATGATTGTTGTGAGTAAATTATGTTAATATATGCATGTGAATTGTATTAGCATAAATTATTTGGAATTGGCATAATGCATTCCATATGCCTTCAGAAATGACCCTAGAATGTGGGGTGTGAGTGCATGCATGAAACTAAACAAAAATGAGCTGTTTGCAAAGGGAATTTCGATTTTAAGATTTCCTTAAGAAATGCCTTCGAGAGTTGTCCATCAGCCTATCTTTGAGAAAATCATGATTGTTTGCAGAAATATCCAAGAATTCGCCGGAGGGTACCCAATGTATTTACCGGCCTGGCCGCGAAGTTTTCGAGAACAGCTTTTGTTTCTAAAACGATATTTTACTAAGATTCGCTCAGCATACGCCATTAGCTCATATGACGGGACATGGACGTGGCATGTAGACATTCGAAAGGTGGTTCAAGCGTGTTCGTTTGACGTGATTAGCTTGCCATGACACGTGCACTTAGGTGGGGAGTAACACATGCAGAAATTATCTCTATCGGGCTCGTCACCTCTGGCCGAGGGATCACCTACTGCAATGTGGAGCGATCGTGAAGGCCACACCACAGAGGTCGCTTGGAGAAGAAAGCCGACTTGTGGCTTTGATGTTGTTGTATAAGATGTGGCTAGAATGTTGTACTTTAATATATGTCAATTAAGAGTGAATTATTAACCTTGAACTATGGTATAGCTGGTGTATTGTGAGTAATCGATGTACGTGGGCCCGCGGCCGTGGTTTCTCATGTACATGTCTCATGAGATTGATGTTGGGACAAGGGCCAGGTTTGGGCAGAGCTCCCTACAAAGCGAGACTCGCCCGATTTTCATGAGGAAGCCGCCACCACCTCCACGATTATTCAGTCGACGTTGTTAATCTGACCCCGAAGCTCATGCCCCATACGAGATGGAAAATAGAAAGTCTAAAATGCGATCTGATTTTGATTTCTTGATATTTTTTTGGCCTCCAAATTTTAATCGATTGGGAAACATTGTAACTTGCTCTATAAGCCTAGAACATGTATAAATAGGGGAAGACAACATCAATCTTCTTATTTTTTAATTTCTTTCGTAGTTTTTAGTTTGTTTTAGGGTTGAAAATCTTTCAACACAATTTTCGTAATAAAGTTTCTATTTTTTATGTTCTTGCACGAATTCTTCTTATTCATGGATGTTGTGACACAACCTATGGAGGAGTGTATTTCTTCCTGGGAAAATGTGAATCCAAGGCACTAATTGAAGGAGTTTAGAGAGAAAAAGTGCTTCAGACCAAAGGTATGATTTCTGTTTGGTGAGGATCTCCCGAATAGGTCGTTTCTATAAGCCTATAAGATTGACACTCTAAAGAGAGTTGGGTGGATGTATGTGTATTTCTTTTGGACTTTCCTTTCTTCTTGACATAAGGACTTGATATGTTAATAAAACACATTGGATTGTCTTGCATCCAATGTAGTCAAACAGATATCTCTTTTTTATTGATCAGAAGAGGAACATAGGGTTGGAGTAAGCCGACGAGTGACCATACCATACTTGAGAGAGGTAGGAATTTTTCATATATCTTTAAGACCACCTAGGAGGGGTTGAGAGAATTGATTTGTGTCAATTCCCCTCTTCGGATGATCATGACTTTTTCTACAACTCTCTAATTCTCCCGAGGCGTGTCTCGTGAAACCACTTACGGGATGACTTCAAAGACTTCCTAACTAACCTCAAGTCGCATCGAAGATATACATTGAAAAACTCGGTGCTAAATCGTGAAAAATGTCATTTCATAAAGTGATCAAAGGCATATTATTGGGACACATCATCTTTGAGAGGGGCATTGAGGTTAACAAAGCCAAAGTTGAGCTCATTCAAAAACTTCAATCCCTGACTAGTGTTAAAGAGATACGACAATTTCTTAGACATGTTGGATTTTATCGGAGATTTATTAAAGGGGACGCCAAGTTTGAGTGGGATGAGAGATGCCAGAAAAGCTTTGATGAGTTGAAATTGTTGCTAACATCCGCACCTATAGTACGACCTCCAAATTGGAATCTACCATTTGAACATATGTGTGATGTAAGTGATCATGTTGTGGGGGTTGTTTTGGGGCAAAGATGAAGGCAAGCCATATGTGGTGTACTATGCTATTAAGACCCTTAATGAGGCTAAGAGGAACTATACCACCACCAAGAAGGAGCTCCGCTACTGCCTTCACATCATACCCTCAGTTTACTTAATGGGCCTCCATCATCATCTTCACGCATCACTCACCAAGTACCCATAGAAAAAGATGCAAAGCAAGGTATATAAGATGGATTATTCTTCTCTAAGAGTTTAATTTGCAAATTAAAGACAATAAAGGAGCGGGAGGAATGTATGGCGCACACCAATCTGCACTGGAGCATGAGTACATCCTCCTGGGGCCCCTCGATTTTACGGGCCATTCCTAACTTCACATGACCCATATCCTTGTGGTTGTGGATTATGTCTCCAAATGGGTGGAAGCCAATGCTTGCAAGACAAATGATCACATGATGGTACTCAAGTTCCTCAAAGAGAACATCTTCTCTAGATTTGGCGTGCCTAAAGCAATAATTAGTGATTAAGGCTCTCATTTTTGCAACAAACCATTTGAGAAACTTCGCTAAGTATGGTGTTCACCACAAATTAGCAACCCCTTACAACTCACTCAAGGCAAGTCAGTCAAGCACAGGGAAATCAAGAACATCCCGATGAAGGTAGTAAATGTAAATAGAAAGGATTGGTCCTCCACATACATTATGCATTTCCGGGGCATACCGCATAACATACAAAATCAAGTTCTTGTGATGTCCTTATATAGAATGGTTTATGGTAAGCTATTCCATCTTCCAGTTGAAAAGAATATAAAGCTTGGTGGGTTGTGAAGAAGTTGAATTATGACCTAAACTAAGCCAAGGGAAAAAGGATGCTGGATTTGAATGAGTTAGAAGAAATCTGGAATGATGCATACACTAATGCCTCTATAGAAAAGGCAAAGCATAAGAAGTGGCATGATCAGTCCATCCAGAAAAAGGAACTACACATTAGGCAGAAGGTCCTACTTTATGATTTAAGACTTCACCTCTTCCCGTGAAAATTGAAATCTAGATGGAAGGGACCACACTGTCAAGACAAATTTACTCCAATGTAGCATGCTACATTACTAACTGGAAAGAGAACTTCAGCGGATGTATTAGCCCCTAAAGCCATATCTGGGTGACTCATACAAAGAGATAGAGGAGCATGATCTCCCTCGAGTCCACCCCCAATTGAGAAGTGAAAGTAGCATAGGGGGTTGGAGAACATCCAACTCGAGACTATCTCCTCTTCCCTCCTCCCCCTCCTCATTTTTTTTTTCTCTCCCCTCATTTTTTTCTCTCTCAAAAAGGATGCATTCTAATCTACATCTGCTGAGATACTCGCTTTTAACAGACGGTCTCTAAGTGTCTGGATACATCCTACACTGGATTCTAGGCCTGGTGGTACCCCACATGTCTAACATACTGTGAAAAGGGACCCAAGGTCACATGGCGAGAACTTTTGAAAAATATAATATTAGATTATTATTAAATCGCATCATTTTAATAGAGAAATCTATGAGACTCACCTGAGTGAAGTAGATCTCTACATGGTTGCACTATAAGTTTTTTCTCAACCTATTGTCCTACTTTTTCCTTTTGCACCACTTCTACATCAATCTTAGAGCTTTATTGGAGGTAACTCTTGCCTCAACTATTTTTTTAATATTGAGGACAATGTAAAGTCGGTCAGGAGTGGGGGTGTTCCTTACTCCTTACCTTGCTGAAAATCAATTGACAGAGAATCTAACTCTATTTTTTTTATTATTATTATTGCATGTTTTTTTTGCATGATTTACTTTTCTTTTACATGATTGCTTGTTTTGGAATTTGTTGGTGTTCTTTTTATACTTAAAAGTATTGATGTTGATCTTAAAAGATTAGTGGCACAATCGATATACTATTATGTTTGGTTAATCTGATTTGAGGTCCATGGCCGTGGGTGACTTGGTTATAAAAGTCCTTTTACTTGGCTACTTTGGAACTTACCACACATTAAGCACTGCACTCTCTTGCATATGTGAGGAGAACCAACACTACTTCGAGCACACTTACTCTTTCAGGAGTTATATATGACTAATGTAATGTCAGACGCTCTTCAAAGAGGGCTAATGAGCCCCAAAGAAAGAAAAGAAAGAAAAAAAATGAGATCAATAAGAGAAGAAAAAGAAATATCAAAAGAAAAAAGACAAAAAGAGACATGGAATAAGTGAGTTGATCAAATCGGAATCCCGAGCACAGTTTGAGGGGCCTTTCAAAACCTAATACCCTAAGCCAATTAGCTGGGAGTCGTTGACTTCACTACTCGCTGCATGAGACAGAAGATGGATTGATTTCACAAGTAACCACTTCAACTTTTTAGTTGAGTTGTTCGAGATGAAGTTTGAATGAACTTATGTCACGCCTAACCAACTAGCCGAGAGTAGCCAATGGATCTCTGACATTGACACATTTATAGAACACTCAGGCATTGCATCCTACTTTTAGTTTTAGTTTCTAATAAAAATGTGTCTTCTTAGTCTGGTTATTTCACCATATGCTTTGTGCTGCAAGTAGAGTCATATCGGGGGAAGATCCGACCAGCGCCATCGTGGAGCTGCAAAATAAACACCACAATCCACTTTGAAAGGTCAGTAAGAACTCGTGGGACAACCATACCTCGATCACTATGCCATCTCGAGACTCCGCCCATTAGAGAAACTAAATATTTTTGGATCCTGACATAACTCAAATTTTGAAAAAGATCTTTCAATGCTCGTTGTTTGCTTATAACCTTCTAACTCCATATCTATTTGGTTTGTTTTATTTTAAGTTTATTTAGTATGTTTGTATTTGTTAGATTATTAGAGGTTTTGATCGCTTTCCCTTATTTTTGCTTATCCATTGCTAAGGGATTAGCAATGTTGTCAAAGTGATAATCATACATGGATTTTTATTAAATAATTTCCATATTTTCCTACTGAGTGGTAACTATGTATGATTAGCCAATTATGCGAATTGTTGGTTCCAAAACAGTTAATAATGATCGATCAAGTTCATGCATTTGTAGGTTTTGAGCCTAAATGCAGCACTTTGGGATGGAGTGATGATTTGGAGCTCAGACACCTACTCAAGGATTAAAGGTCATGGTAAGTACTGCAGGAGTTCGAATAAGCTCAAGCCCTATACCTTAAAATAAAAAAATAAAAGCTAAAGAATAACAACAATAGAAACTCACACTCACTTGAGTGAGTGTGAGATTTTCTCACACTAGGCTTGACTGAGTGCCACATCTTGCACTTGAACATGTGAGTGCAAGATTTCCAAGTTAGTGAGAAATTCAAGTGCGAGACGGAAAATAGAAAGCCCAAAATGCAATCTGATTTTGATTTCTTGTTATTTTTTTTGCCTCTAAAGCTATTGTAAAAGATTAGGAAATATTGTTACTTGCTCTCCAAGCCTAGAACGCAGAGCAACAAAGGGGAGACAACATCAATATTCTTATCTTTTGAATTTCTTTCATAGTTTTTAGTTTGCTTTTGTAATGTGTAAATCTTTCCACACAATTTTCTTAATAAAGTTTCTATTTTTGCGTTCCCGCATCAATTCTTCTTGCTCATGGATTCTATGACATATTCTATGGAGGATTAGACTTTCCTTGTGGAAAAGGTGAATCCAAGGCACTAACCGACGGAACATAGAGATAAAAAGTGCTTCAGATCAAAGGTATGATTTCTGTTTAGTGAGGATCTCCCGAATAGGTAGTTTATATAAGCCTATAAGGTTGACACCCCAGAGAGAGTTGGGTGGACGTAGGTGTATTTATTTTGGAGGTCATTTCTTCAAGACACAGGGACTGATATGTTAGCAGTTTATTTAGATCAGTCTTCCTCAAGATCTCAAGTAGTGTGCTTGAACAAACATCTCTTCGACCAACAAAAGATGAACCTATGGTCGAGTAAACCCATCGCTGATCATACCATACTTTAGAGTTAGGAATTTTTCCTCTCTCTTTGAACCACTCAGTGGTCGTACATAATTGATCGTTGTCAATTCCCTTTCATTAAATTTATAAGACCAATAAATTCCAATTCGCGGAAAATGACAAAATCGTAATTTCGATTAAAAATTCTAATTTGGTCTTCTTAGATTTCACGACGCAAACGATCAGACTGGAATCTTTTCGCAAAAATCTGCCAGACCGTCAATTTCGTCAATCTTGCGATACCAAAATTTTTACACGCTTTTCGAGGTGATCGCTGCCAAAAAGCCAGAATGATTTTCTCTCTATGTATTTAAAGCCACATATAAACACGCACTACGCGTTGCGCGGCATGAGTAAAAATGATTTAAAACCCGACACTACATAAGGTCAATGTCAAAAACTCGAAAGTTAGCGACGCACCCGCCATTTTCGTAATCATTTAAAGCTAAAAGACAAAAACTCCAATAATGTCATCTCTTTGATCCAAAGACCAAACAAAAACGCGCCAGGGGGAAGAGGCTAACAGCATATGATTGAGTTTCAGCTGGTAGAATCGCTCCTCTCTAGAATCAGAGTATCCGACCTGGTCACGGCCTTCTAATAAAGAAGCCGAAAGCCGCTTCACACGAGAGGCTTCGCTGTACGGGATTCAAGGAGTTTTGACAACCCGAGAGTACTTGGGAAGCCCCTACTTGGGTTTTACACTTTATTTAAGTGTTTTACAATGTTTTAGCTTGGCTTTCGGCGCCGAATGATCATGTTTGATCGGTTCCAAATCAACCGAAATGTTGGGATTTTGAGACCCACGAACAGTCCGTATCAGTTTTGCGGGCTGTTTGGGTTGTTAGTTGTGTAAATTGTGAAATAAATCATGTATTGAGTTGAATGAGGCCGTGAGGGGCCGTTTGATCGGTCCCAAATCTTGGGACCGAATTGTTATAATTTTTGAAACCTCAAATGGACAATTTCGCAGAAACAATAATCGTTGCATGGGTATGATGGAAATTATGCATTAAATGGTGTTTCGTATGTATGACCTGCACGGCTATGAAATTGGTCTCACAAAGTGAACTGACGGACATCGTGATTTTCCGAGAATAGTGTTCACAAAATAATTTTTGATAAATAATGTGCTCTATCGAGTAATTCAAATCGAATTGCTCGTGGTTCGATCATTAGCCCACGCTGAGCTAATTTTGATGTGATGAAATGCCAAACAAGTAGCGAACATGATTGTGTGATTTACCTTTATGTGAATCTATGCATGTTTATATATTTGCATGTGTTATGGGACCGTAATGGAATTAGCACCATGCATTCCATACGCACTGTGACACCCTAGGATTCGGTAGGAGGAGTGCATGAGATTTAGGTCTAGAGAAAATGGTTTCCTGAGGGTCGCTTTAAAACTAAATGACGGAGAGGTCCATACTAAAATATCGATCGTCTGAGATCTAATCTAATTGATATACATCGAAGGGTAGTCCATAACACATCAATCGGTCTGAGACTCCACCCAATCGATATATATACACTCCAGAGTGGTCAGCTCACAAATAAACACAATAATTTCAATGGCGCCAGTGAGTCATGAGAGCCTGCGATGACTCCTGTGGTAACATTTAACGCCAGACATCCGGCAGGATCATGCATCGGCTCAATGCGTTTATTTCGAAAGATCGCATACGCACCAAACGCCGGTAGAATGCACTTGAAAGCGATTCCACTATCGGTTAATAGCTCACCCTCGCCGGCGTAACATATTTTCGTGTACGTGGAGAGAGATTCGCCTCGCCTTGGGGAGGCCGAGCTTTAGAAGAAAGCCAGTTATGACTTCGGCGTTCTTTTCGATGCATACATGTATTAGAATGTTTAATTTCATTTTAATATGTGTTGTATAAGAGAACTTAACTCTCAAAACATGATATATGGTTTATATTGATGACGAGTATTGGTGGGTATACCCAAGATACGCTTTTACTTAGATATAGATATCATGTGATTAATGTTGATCGGGATAGGTTATATTACGTGATGTATCCGGGGCAGAGCCTCCGCACAAAGGAGACTCGCCGCATTTTCGTGAATGCTAAGGAGTCATCTGACATCCACTAGTATTCCGCTGTCGACTGTAGTCAACCCGAATTCTTGGCTCGCCACAGCCTTGTATCGAGCTTAGGTATACGAATACTTAGGAAATGCTCGGGGGTATCCATCACCACTGGGTGGTTCGACGCAGCATGCGATATGAAAACCTAGAGATTGAGGGCTCGGGCTTAGGCCATAATCGTGTAAGAACATCACCACTGTGTGACTGATGTTAGGTTTATGTATGAGATTACCTTAGAAATCACTGACAAAAACTAGGACACGCATGCATGTGTTTGTGTGTGTTTTCAGATTTAATGAATGGTCGGTGAAAAATATGCATAACATGAATGGTTATGTATTGTGATTGGTTTGTGTGGTTTGTGTGCTTGGTGATTAGCACATAGTGTGTAGGAAGTGTGAGTTTTACGTTAGTAAACTAGAAAATAAGATAAAATGAAATAAATTATAATAAATTTATTTTGGGAAAAGGAAATAAAATTTTAATAAATTTTATACTGAACTCATAAAAGTTTCTGAACAGGTGGATGCAAGATTAGTTATCATGTAGAGGTAGCAAGGAAGGTTAACAATGGAGAATGAAAAAAAAATGAAGAGGGAAAATTTTGGTTTTATTTTAAGGTAAAATTGAAGAATCAAGATAAAATAAATTTAATAAATTTATTTAGTGTACTGAGAAAAATGGAAAAGTATTTTTGTGTCTCCAAAGAGCAAATAAATGAAAAAAAAAATGATGAAGTAAAGAAAATCATTTTTCTAAGGTGTTTGGTAGTTTGAAAAAAAAAACTGAAGAAAATCAAAGAAAATAAATTTTTTTAAATTTATTTGATGTTCTGAAGAAAAATACATGTATATATTTTTGGTGTTTTTCCAAATTGAAATATTGAAAATATATATATATATATATATATATATATATATATATATATATATATATATATATATATATATATATATATATAAAGGAAAATATTTTGGTGCAAATCATGACAGCTACGCTCAAATTATATTGTGAGAGGAAATTGTATCACACGTGTATCAGACAGATCGAGACCGCAAGGCTGTAGGTCAAAGTGTGTCAGATATTAGTCATTGTATTGCGCCTAGGCGCCTAGGGATGGCAGGATCGCATCGCAAGATTGAGGTGTGTATTGCAACCTAGTTACTAGCGAGATTATATCAGCAATACGCCTTACTAAACTCAGATTGCAGGAGAAGGCCGGGTAGTTGGGTGGAATTGTATCAGAATACACAAAATTGTATCGCAGTGTGGAGGTGGTCGATCAGACAGCATGGGGAAGAAATTGTATTTGGCAGAGGTTCGCTTGTATCAGAATACGTTGGAGCGCAAACGTTCAAAATTGTATCGCACTTAATATGGGCAAAAGGAGTATCATAAGGGAGGAAAATGTATTGCAATACACTGGTGGAAGTGTATTGCAATAAACAAATTGTATCAACTTCATGAACAAGACGCAGGAACAAGAATATGAATGTAAGATTATGAACAAGTATTAGCTAACAAGAAAATTTCTCGGAAATTTTTTTTTTTTTGGAAACAAATAAAATAAAATCAAACAAAGTGGGATAAAATTTTAAAAAAAAAAATTGAAATTTTCGAAAATAAAATTTTTGTTGATAAAAATGTTTTAATGTATATCATCATTTCAGATTACTGTGAAATGCAAGGACAATGTATATACACCGATTTATGTGTGTACTAACAGTCTCTGTATCGCGTTTATGCCTTAGAGATATCAGATTGTAGTTTAACTTACCATTTGAAATTATGACGCGCGCATTACAGATAGAAACCATATGCATGGTGTAATGTATAGGAAAAGGTACAATGCTGGCAGTAACTGGGCGACCTAGGATTTGGATACCGAAATGAACAAGAAAGTTTAGAACCTTATTGGAAATAAATAAATTGAATGGTTGAAATTTAGTACCACTTCAGGAAATGAACTGCCGCTTCATGGTTGTCGTTTCATTAGTAATCGCATGTGCATTGGTTAATCAGACCAAATGAAAATTAAATGATTCTCGCTGCTACTGGAAATACGTGATATGCAGAGAGGACGAGGACGAGTGGCGCCCACGGTACCGGGTCGCATCACTAGTATTTGACGCCAGGCTTTTACCGAGTCAGAGGATATGCCAGCTGCTATCGCACGCCAGATAACAAGTAAGCAGAGGAACCCCAAAGAACCTGCAGGCCTAGTACGCATCATCCTTCGACATTCACAGGAGGAGGAGATCCGATGGTGGCAGACCATTGGCTCATAAAGAACGAGAAGGTGTTAGAGGCTATGAAGATTACCTCTGACACTACTAGGATTAGACTAGTCAGTTCCGCCAGAGCGAGCCCAAATACTTGAATGGGCAAGGACCCTAGAGATCTTAGAGAGCCTCGTGTGTGAGTTCTAGGGATTAGGCGAGAATAGGATGATATGTCGTAGGTCATGAGTTGAGATCTCGGACTCTACTCATAGTGGACCTGAGGATCACGGACTTGTCAGAGTTCGATGTCATCCTAGTGGATGATTATCGATACCATGGTCGTTATCAATGTGAGCGAGGAGGGCTACCGCCTCACACAATGTGATCCAGATTGTGTAGTATTTCCAGTGTGACAAGCATGATATTTCACCAGACATAAAGATACGAGTCCGTGTGTCGTGACGCTACGGTCGGGCTAGCGAGCTCACCCTGCAGAGGACGGCGAGAGACCGCACTGAGATTCACCGAGTACAAAGCAGTATGCGGATGTTTCCCGACGTGCCACCCGACTACCTCCACAGAGGGTCAGAGACTTCTAAGATCGAAAGCCACACCTCGATACTCACCCATCTCATGACTCCACATAAGATGACACCAATGAAGTCATAGAACTCGCAGCCCAATACGCTTTACCCGACAAGGGGTTCATTGTGATCGAGCACTTCACCATGTGGTGCGCTCCGGCTCTGGCTCAAGGGCTGAAGAAGGATAAGACCCTTCGACCGCGGCATCGACTACGCATACTGAATGTGGTTACATCAAGAATCCACCTTACTACCGAGGATCGACGATTTGCTCGGACAATAGAGGACGCGAGTCACTCCAAGATGTACTTCGTGACCGTTACCTTCAAATTGAGAGTTGCGGAGACGATATCCCTTAAGACAGTTACTAGGACGGTAATGGGTAATTTCGAAGCCATTTGATGCCTCTTCGATTAACGACGCGCCTAACAACATTCATGGATCTCATGGCAAGGTGTTCCAACCTTATCTAGATCGGGCCGGTCAGAGTCTTCGATGACATTATCTACCCCGGGCCAAAGCGGAGTACGAGTATCACTGGTATCGTGGTTACAGCCGCCGAGACCATCACCGACGCCAAGTTCGCAAGTGCGAAGTTTTGGCTTACTAAGATTTCGGACACGGTGCCTGGGCAGACGCGTGTCGCACCTAGAGAAGGCTGGAGGTCGCGACGAGTCGGGAGAGACCACGTCAATCTTGAGACACGTAGTTTCTCGGGATCGGGCCGGGTATTACAGATATCCGCGAACGGGCTGAAGGTCCAGCCGTGTGATGAAGACGGTCATTCACGGGGATATGGACTCCATGGTCGGGAGTGGCCCCGACCATGAGAGAGAGATCGAGGATGCCCGCAGCACTTTGATGCGCTGTAGCAAAGAGGGAGGATCAGCCTTCTTCTACTTCCGGAAGAAGCAGACTTCTACTTCACACGAGTTTTCGGGACCCGAGTAGGGATTTGGCATGTGAGATGGGGTGCCCCAAAGACGGGGATCCCGGGACTTTGGGACAATGCGGTCCCGGTTAAGCCAAGTAGAATAGGAGAGTATAAATTCATTCCTCACGCCACCCCAGTGCAGATTCGAGAGAACCGATTTAGTTTGAAGGTGCTATCTGACTGCTTCCAGAAGCCTGGCACGGATAGGCCGGAGAATTTGGGGAGTGTGGGTCGAGTCGGACATATCGAGGAGTTGCGCCGACGGGACGTGGTGGACCTTAGGACATATTGAACGATATCAGAACGACATGGATGAGTTAATGATATGGGTTGTGATAATTGGACCTTAAGTAGGGTTATCATGCTAGGCCACGACTATGGATTTGGGCTTAGAGGTTAAAGGCCTTTAGAAGCCGGGAATAGATGTTCTTTCCCGAGGATGTAGGGTGAGAGTTGACACAATAGGTCGGGATTATGAGTGAGGGAGATCTCAGAGATTCTCATGGTGGACCCCGAGGATTGGGTGTCACGATTATGACGTGTGCGTTCATGTGCCGCGGTGGCATGTCGGAGTTGGGTGTGGGTGCAGTGCGGTCATTCACGCTCTTAAGTGAGTGTGGAGTTGAGTTGTCTTTAGGACTACGTCGATGAAGACTCATAGTTCGATTTAAGTATAAGAAATTTGGAAGTGTGGGTGAAAGAGTTAATTGTCGAGATGAAAACACGCGGTCGGGTTATCAAATGAACTTAGAAGAGTTGAGTGATAGGAGAATTAAAGTGACTCGAGATTTGGATATACAGAGTGATGATTTGTTGATATTGAGGCTCGGTAAATGGATGTCGTTCATGACATGGACTAGGTTGACGGTCCGTGGATTATCGTGAGTTATGACCCAGGAAGGTCAGCGTTTACCCCCACAAAGTAAGGGTTGTGTAGGGTTACGCGTGGTGTGGATTATATACGGGTGTTAGAGTACATCTTTATGAGCATGCGTCTTAGTTTTTAAGGGTAGAGGAGCAAATGCCCTTAGTGGAATTCGCTTCTGACAGCGATTTGGCAGTATCGGATGTATAGTATGAGGCATTGTATGGGAGGCCGTGTAGATCAGATTATATTTGAGCAAGGGGTGGGAGAGGCTCCATCGCTGGTCTAATGATTAGAGACACCTCAGGAGGTGAGCTTGATATGTGACGTCTTCTCTGTCGGGGCCGGCGAAGATTTATCTTTGGTGTCTGACGTCGAACCTTAGAGTTCGAGGTTGAGGATCATGTCTTCTTGAAGGTGATGCCTAAGAGGGGAGTGGTCAGGTTCGGCAAGCACGAGAAGCTATCGTCGAGGTTTATTGGGCCTTTCGAGATACTCGAGAGGGATATGTCTGTCTTAATGCAGGTTAGGCGGTCTGCTGACATGTAGTGTGTCCACTGGTATTTCGTCTACTTGCTCAGGAAGTATACTCGGATCCGACCCGTATAGTGGATTGGGGACAAAATGAGATTGACCTTGATGGGACCTTTGAGTAAGGGGACCGGTATGTATTTTGGATAAGCCAGTGATTAGGTTTGCGGCCTTGAGGTAGTGAGGTAGTGAGGAAGATCTTTATGGCGACACTATGGAGTGGAGGAGTCAGCGTGGGGCGCGAGGACGAGATCTTGGGCCACTATCATAACATTTAGGGATGAGTGCGTGGTTTAGTCGTTTAAGATTTAAATATTTGTTTAAATGTGGTAGAGAAACACGTTGCA
The DNA here is from genome assembly GCA_016808115.1 of Tetrastigma voinierianum. NCBI lineage: Eukaryota > Viridiplantae > Streptophyta > Magnoliopsida > Vitales > Vitaceae > Tetrastigma > Tetrastigma voinierianum. The sequence goes on from JAEQBH010000804.1 coordinate 18,965, forward strand.
TATGCATGTGAGTGATTAATGATCGTCGAATTTCGGAATGAGAGTCGGCTAAGGAGGGGAGATGTAAGGCAAGAATTCAATTTACGGAAAAAGGAAAGCTAAAATCGTAAATTTCGGTTAAAAATCCGGAAATTTATTCTCTAGATATCGAATATGAAAGCGGATTTTCAAGTTGGAATGATCTCGCTGAAATCTATTCTTACGTCGAATTTAGTGAGATTAGAAGGGTGTCGAAATTTACACATTTTTCGAGGCATCGCGTTTAGAGATGCATTAAAGCGATTACTGATCTTGACGAAAATCCACGTATAACATGTACTCATGTGTATATAAGTGGCGTGAGTAGAAAATTGATGAAAATGGATGGTACGAGATAGTCTTGAGATAATAGCCCCAAAGGAAAGAATGAATAATCAGTCATTTAAAATTGTTTAAGTTAGAAAAGACAAAACTGATGAGTAATGTCTTTTTATTGAGAGACCAAACAAAAACATCTTGGGGGAAGAGATGACCGGTGGCTATGGCTTTGAGTTTTAGTGAAGAAACGTCTCCCTTATCTACAAGTTGTAGGAGATCAAATGATCGTGATCTTGGAGCAAGAAGGAAAACTGCTCTACGCGGAGAGGGCTTCGCGTGGATCTTGGATGCGAGGAGTTTTAATGAGCTCAGGGGTGGGGTTTTCTACCTACTTGGGTTTACACTTTATTTAAGTGTTTTACAAATGTTCGGTTGGTTTGAGGCCTTGAGCGGCGTTGATCGATTCAATCTTGGGGCAAAAATGTGAAGTTTTAAGACCCACGAGCCATTAAGTATCGATTTCGCCGGAGCTGTTTGATTCATTGAATTATGTAAATTGTGAAATAAATCATGTATTGAGTTGAATGAGGCCGTGAGGGGCGTTTGTTGATTGATACAATCTTGGGAACTAATTATTTATAATTTTGAAACCTCAAATGGGCTATTTCGGTGCGATTCACGGTGTTGTGATGGGTATGATGAAATTATGTATTGAATGATGTTTTGGTATGTATAGGGCCGATATTGGTAAAAGTGAAATTAGGTTCTAAAGTGAGCGAAGCGATTGATGATTACCAGAGAATAGTGTTCACAAAATAATTTTTGATAATAATATGTTGGTTGAAGTAATTCCGTCGAATTGCTTTCGTGTTTAATCATTAGCCCGTGAAATTTAATTTTGATGTGATGAAATCTTGGGGAATTACATAACATGATTGTGCGTTTAATTTTATCATGAATATATGCATGTTTATATATTTGCGTGTGTTATAAACTTGTAATGATTAATGCGAAAGTAAATTAAATATCTGTTAGGACACACAGGGCCAGTAGGAATGAGTCACGTGAGATGATACAGAAAATGGTTTGGAGGGGTTGTCACAAAACTAAAAATGATGGAGGTGATCCATATAAAAATATCAATCGTTGGAGCGACCAGTTGATATACATTGGAAGACCAGTCCATAAATAATATCCAATGTCGAGCGACAATTGATATATATACGTGAGGAGGGTTGTCCCTTTGAATAAAGCGTAATAATTCTCATGCGGGGCTTGGCGAGTGTGGGGAGTCGTGAGGACTCGGGGTATTGATGGTCGTTAAGAGCGTTGAGTAGGATCGTACATTTGCTTGAATGTGTGTTTATTTTGGAGCATTGCATATGCACTTAGGTGGAGAGTAGCCCGCCCAGGGTGATTCACGCTCTGGCGTTATTTCGTACTGTCGAGGAACATATTTTCAGGTCTGAGCCTTTACTGAGAAGCGACTGCCGTCTTAGGTAGAGCTTGAAGAAGCCGGAGTGTGGCTTTGAGGTTCTTGATGTATACATGTATTAGAATGTTTAATTCCATTTTAATATGTGTTGTATAAAGTAAACTTTTAACTCTTGAAAACATGATATAGTTTATATTGATGATGGAAGTATTTAAGCTAGTATGGAAGCGAGGCCGTTTTACTCAGATATAAATATCATGTGATTGATGTTGATTTGGGACAGGTTATATACAGGTTATGTATCTCGGGTAGAGCTCTCCGTCTGAAAAGGCTGCGATTTTTCGTGAATGTCGGTTGGGATGCAGACGTGCCAGTGTCGTGAGTTGTGGTGGTGACGAATGAGTTTTGAGGGTGTCAGCATGATCAAGACTTGGTGAAATCCCAATCCCCAAGGCCTTTCTTGTTTGGTCTCGATCTTGCATCATATCAGATGGCACAATGAAAAAAATAAATTTTTGATAAAAAACCATCCAAATGGATCCCTTGGTTCATAAAAAATGAAACAACCATGCCATAGGGTGCTTAGAAGATCCTACCTTTTGATGGAGATTTTGGTAGAGTAGCCTTCTATGGTGAAGATCACTTAAGCAAACATGAGTACACTTTAAGTGCAACACCTCACGTGGTGATTCCGTGAAGAGGTTGAAGAGAAGACCTCCAGGGATGGCTGAATCAAGTTTAGTGCTTCTTGAGAGCCTTGATTCTCCGCAGGAGAATCGATTGGGAGAGGGAGGATAAGAGAAAAACATATTTCTCTTCTTTGTTTAAAGTGTTATGACGGCTAGGGTCTAATATTCACCTTTTATATCAACTCCTTGCCACTCAAAAGGACCAAGATACCTCTCACTTAAAGGGGTGGTTGGCCATGTGCAAATGCACATGGGGCTTGCTCCTTTTGGGCTTTTAGCCCAATTGTGAGCCTAAGGGCACTTGGACCATCCATATGGCCCTATAATTAAACTAATCCTGAGAATGTCCAACTATAAGGCTCTCTCTTTCCATTTGTATCCAATCCAAAACCTTTCCTTTCAACTCGGATGCAATCCAAGACCAAATTACTTCTTCTACACTTCTTCTAGGTGTGTGACCCATTAGGTTTCCAATTATATTGGCCACTCAAATCAACCATTGATTTGAGCAAGTCATGAGCTGTATCTAACAACACATCATGACCCTTAATTGACCGGAGAGTCAAAGGTTTGATTGCAAATCTTTCCATATGTAATATATTGTGATGTTATCCTTTCACTCCATACTATACCTGACTTGGTTCAGACCATGGACTATGAATCAACTCTCACTAGGTAGCTCGCACTTTTAACCCAAGTGTGTTTTCTTGTCTCCTAGATCCATTACTCAAATAACATGCCACTGAAGACTATTTTCATGACATATTCACTCTGATAAGAGATTTCGAGTAATGATCTCTACAAGAGACTTAGGGTACACCCTCATACATCGAGGAGTGGTGAATCCGCTTTATTATTTCTTCAGTGCGCGAATCTATCGAGTTATATCAAATCATCATCTAATGAGCAACCTCTCTGAGGTAACAAGGATTGAAGTCAAAATATAGTATTAGTGCCCAAGATACCTTGAGTACCTCAAGTCGAAGGATACTTGCACCATTGCTATGATGAGACTATCATTGATGATTGAATAGATAATTCATACAATTGTCTCATGGCAGGTCTCTGATGTACTTGAGTACTCTTAGCAAGCATCCACATGCCTACTCTAATCATTACGATGATCACAATTTATGAGATCAACTTCTTGATCAAATCAAGTAGTCTTGATCAACAATGTCCAATATTGCTGATTCTATGACTAGAGATACTTTAGATACTAATATAATTACACATAATAGGAATCTCACTATCATGAACACCATCATGATTTCCTTTATGCTATGTAATGTATCAAGGACTTCATTAATTTGATTTAAGATCACTATCAATTCATATATTAAATGGATATCAATGAAATGAAGATGCGTTTATTATAAATGAATATAAGTCGTACAATAAGTACTAAAGGTGATTACCTTTAGAGCACTTCTCTAACATTTCTTTTATAGATAAAAAATCATTTTTCACCATCTCTTCTAAAAAAAATCAGATTTTTAATTAATTCCTTTAAATTTTCTTTTTCTTGAACTAAACCCAAAAGCCAATGATTGGAAAGAATACACTTCTCGTGGATGACCATAAATACCACCATGTGTTGCGGCCTTGAGCGGCCAGATGGTGAAACCAAATTTAAAAGTGCGGAATGTGTGAAATCATTTGTCAAAACATTTCATATAAACTTGCCTATATATGAATATAAGATATCATTACTCATACATTCATTAATATAGAGAAATATACATATCATTTGAGATGGTCCAGAAGTATACATTCTTGTACAACATATTGATATAAAATGACATTCCATGCCATTCCAAAACATTTACAAAATATTATTGAAGTTCACCCCCTTGCTATCTATGAAGACTTAAACATCTTTGATTTCCACAAAGTATTATGATATCATGAAATGAAGTGAGTAGCATAAGCAGAGCATTTTAAGTATACTCGAACTGTATGACGGTGACTACACATGCTCGTCGGTCTTGATCTTACTCTTATCTGCAGTACTCTTGGTGAGAAATCAACCACATGATATTTTCATGTTTAGTGGTTCTTTACGTTTCTATTCTCATGTCAAACAATCAACACAACATCTATATGTACATATAAATAATATTCGGCTACAAGCATATATCACTCGTCACAACTACATTCAATATATTTTTCCAAACAACACTACAACATACTACTCATGTGATCAATGCAATATTTATATATATAACATTTTATACTAGTTTAATATTCATTCATTTTATCTCGCATATAAAAACTCTTTCATGCTCGCATATACTAATATTTTCGTCACAACACAATTCACACGTTTATTAATAATTTGCCCTTAAAATGAATCTATAAAAATTTTGGTGCAGAGAGGGATAACGGAATCCTGAAACGTAGTCTCGTGAATTCTTGTGGGTTCTTGCTAATAACTTAGTCTTTGTCTTGTTGGAAATTTCTGGAGGCCCGAGATTATTTTACAGCCATTTTGTGCACACTGCTCCGATGCACTATCATTGAGCTACAGATCGGTATGTCACTATAAAACCCCTGCATTAAGCGATCTTGCTACGTTTTATCATGATAGTATACCAATCTATCCCTAAATCAAATATGACGGCTAACATTCTCTTAAGGGCATTAATAATTAGTCATAGTAAAAGTTATTAAATTATATTCACAAGAATTCCACAATAACACAAGTTTACAACTAATATGCATACTTTACCGCTATGTTAACTATCTGATTAACCCATTTTAAAAACCAATTTATTCCGAGTCAATAAATCTACACACAAAGGTTACACATAATCTCATAGAAACACTATCTCGCATTTGGCCATAATCCAATCACTTTTTATTCATTTTAACTCACTTAACACATGAGTTTTATGCACTATTTCAATTACACTAAACCTTTAAAAGATTTGGAAACATAATTTAAACACATACATGCAGTAATTTTGCACCAAAACCAAACCATACACACGATACACATTACACTACACATGATTCATGCATTAACATATATTTCCTTCCCTTTTTACTATTGTAAATCACTTGAGATCAATTAACCAACACCCAAACCAATTTATTTATGGTTCAAGCCAGAAGCACACATGCATATTTTATATCAACACTTCTAGTTTGATGACAAAATAAACACAACACTGAAACAGAAAGAGAAATGTGAAGAACAAACCAAAAGAGTTATCGATTCTTGTCTCCTATTCTTTGAATCCCGATTTTATAAGGTTTTATCATCACCAGCCCCTAATCATCACAAATAAGTCACCGTAAGAGAAACGAAACAACCAGTCGTGCATGCTGAGGTTTAGTTAGGGTTGATTTCTATCTAATACACCTTCATATGAAAATTTTTCTGGGAACAAATGATCCATATTTTACCCAAACTTCCTTCAAGAAAATAATAGCTCTATGAGTCTATTTTCAGTAGAAATTGGAATCATCTCATTTGGATCATTATAATATAACTTATGGCAAAAACATCAAAACTGTACCAAAACAGAGGATAACTCAACTGCTTACTCGTATTTTCACTTCAGTCTAAAAAACAAGGGACTTAGGTTCAGGTTTTCTTTTTGGTACCTTCTATTTTTGTAGGTTTGCACTCTTGGGATTCTTTCTGGCCCAAGATCACTCAATTTGGATGACTAATGGCCAAGTTATGGCCAAAACAAAAATATGACACAACCCAAAAATTTTCCTGTTTCTAGACTCTGTTTTGGTCAATCTCGGAAACACCAACACAGCTGCTATTTCTGGACTGCTTTAGTCTCTATTCATTTTAGGCATTTTCAGTCATGATTCTTATGCGCCATCTCAAATTGAAATCATCCAATTTGGAGTTCAAGAGGCCAAGTTATGACCAAAACAAAAACATGAGTTTTAGAAAAAAAAACTTTGTGATAATTAGTTTCAAAACCTATACACATCTCTTTTTACACTTCTTGGTCTTTAAGACCCACAAGCCAAAAAAAAAAAACGATCAAAGAAGTAATACAACTCCAATTCAAGAATAATTCCCAAAGATGGAAAGTTAGTGTTCTCCTAAGCTTCTGAACAGAAATGAGTTAGGACTTTCCCTAACGATCAAAAGGAGAATCCATACATTTTGCTTTCTTCTTAAAACCTTCCAATCTAAGCACATTTTCTTCTCTTTTCTTGCAAAACTTTGAACAAATGGAGGGCAATCTCATTGGCTTTCTCAGAACCCATAACCTAGCTCTCTCCATTTTCCAAGCATGAAAAATCACCATTAAGACCAATTTTTAGTCTTATCCTCTCATCAAATTACTAGGCTGCTTGTTTGGCTATCTCATGTATGGACCCTGGCCCGAGCTATTGAATTTGATCATCTTTGTGAAAATACTCGCTTATATTTGTTGTTTGAATAATGGACAAATCCTTCTTGAAATTTGTAGACTCTTGGCCCATTTGTTTGGCCCAAATATCTTTGATAAGTCCATTCAAAGCCTCTTTAAACTATTTGGCTCGTGCCCTTGTGACAGGTCTACTTGGAATCAACAATGGATCACTTGAAGCACTTGAAACTGCTTGCTCCACTTGATGAGTCGCATCAAAGAGAAAGCCAATTGGTTCTTGAGATTGTCAAAATTCTTCTACATGGTAAAAAAATTGCTTACAAAAATTACTATTCTTTGTGAAAGTATTTCATGGGCATGTGAAGAAAATCATTTAATGGCGTCCGATCATGTTATGATGTGTTGTATGTGTACTAAAATGAACACTTTTGATTAGGTTCTCATGCATTTGATTTCCATATAATTTCAAAGTGTGCCCTTTGTCTCATATGAGTAATACTTTGAAGTAAAATCAATTTGGTGGCGTCCATCTCAATTTATGCAAATCATACCATAACACAACTTAGGATTAGTCTTTTTTCCTATAGAATATGTTAGGATATTTGGCTCACTTTCAAAAATACCTCAAATATTTAATGGTCTTTGGGTGATCCTCTTAAGGAGACTGCTCTTATTTGCAGTTTTTATGGTATTTCTAGATGTCTCCATCATCAAAACTTTTTACACTTTAAACAAGCAGTAAAAATGCCAATACATTTTGGTATTATTATAAATATGGAGAATGTTAATCTGTAGCCTTAATCATGCTCATTTAGAAGCTGACAAAAATGAGAATACAATATTCAATATGTTTACAAATTCATCACCATTAATGGTTTTTTTCTTCTTTCTTTTACAGTTAATAAGAAATGGAATCAAAATTGACCCCCCTTCATCTAGTCATGATTCAAATACAAACTCCTAATCAAGTAAGCAAGGCCCGATCTGCATGGAAACATGTTTATGAAATATATGTAAATGGAAGGGAAAGCTTTGGTGTGTTGTATTCTTGGCTGTTACGAAAGGATGGCTGGGATTCATAGAAAGAAACATATGTTAGATTTATGTTAAGATTTACAAAGCATTAATCCAAGATCGTCGTAGTTGATATAGAACACATCTAAAACAACACAGGAATCAAAATACATACCGATTGATGTGCCATGTTAAAAGTTCACCGAAACCGACATCAAGATCTATAGTTGAAAGCGATAGCGGCTAGACCTTCACTCTCACGATCCTCTTTCCTTTAGGGTTTTACTATTTCTTGTGTGTTCACCGATAGGCCGGAGCACGCCTTATGAAGACTGGGAGGGGACACAGCCCATTAATAATATAATTTGGGCCCTCCATGAGGGCCACTTTAATTAGACCACTACACCTTTTCATATGCACTTAATTTTATATATATGTATATATAATATATATTCTTTAGAGAACTGCATTCTTAGTAGTGAATCCATGCAATGGATTGGGAACTTTTCTTAGGTTCTACATTCGATCATTTTTCTCAAAACAAAATTCCAGTGTGACCATACTTAAAAATATTTCCAGCATTCTCCCACTTGGGCAATGCTAGTGGGTTTATAATTTAGAAACAGTTAAAAAGACTCTCAGATGAACAACAACTTAGTGACCACAAAATAAACATCTCACATTTATTTTCGAGAATCGAGTCGATGCAAGGAAATATTACGAGCTTGTGGTGGTGAGCATCTCGGATTGATCTGATATAGCCCACGATCACAAGCAACCCCAAAATTGCATCGACATGGATTCTAAGTATGATAAAAAATTAGTGCGTGTCGACACTTAATGATTAAAAATAAATAAACATGTTATTGACGCATTAGGTCCTATCATGCCGTTTCATACAGAACCTGTTTACAGTTCATCCTTATGCTTCGAGAGAAGCACCTTAAACTCGTCACCAGACCTTTATAAGCTATGTATATGAGCTCATAAAAGTTTATACATTCCTAAACATGCACAAGTAATATAAAGGTAATCAGCTCAAAAATAACCCTGAGTGAGCTGAAAGCTGGAATGTATTATCTGAAGCATCATGAATAGCAAGTACATCACATACTCCGCTTTAACTTTCGGTACATCAAAGATGCGACCAAGATGTCCTGCAAAACATGCTTATTAAAATCAGCGGGTGTGAGCCTTTGGTTTAGTGGATAAACAAGCATTCTACTCCAGTGGTAATATGGACCTCATATCCCCATTATCTGGACCTACAAGCAGGAAATTATTTCAACTATATGTACTTTGCTCCTCCGGTATTCTTGAGTACTCTTGGCAGAAAGAAAGCAGCTGGGATTTATTAGAGAAAGGCTTTAGTGGTCTACAGATAGACTTAACAATCTTGAGTCTAGAAATAAAATTTCTCAACCACTTAGCATGAGCACCGGAGTTTCATGAAGCAAATAAATTTAGCTTCCATTGTAGAAGAAAGCCCTGATTACTTAAATAACTCAATCGCTCCACTTTGTTATAAAACTGTTTGTAGTAGACTTTCTGTCATTTGTACAACCGGCTAAATTAGCATCTGCATAACCAATCACTTGCAGGTCATCCACTTCTCTATATACAAGCATATGGTCTTTAGTTTTCTGCAGATACCGCAAAACCTTTTTTTTTGCAGCAACCCAATGCTCATTTCCAGGATTAGCGAGATAACGTCCCGGGGCGAAACTGCTGGCATAGGCAATGTCGGGTCTAGTGCGCAACTGCGAGAATGCATCGAGAGCTCCCCATGACTACTGCTATAAGGAATATCCTTTATAAACGACCTTCTCGACATCATTTTGGGGCATTGATCTTTGTTAAGTGCTGTCTCCTTTCAGATATAGGAGCCACACGGAAACTACTGTTTCCATCCAAGCATTCTAAGACACGATCCCAACATAGGCTTTGAAAGCCCCCAGGCTGTGATCTCTATCTCTGGATCTCTATACCCCGAAACAAAATTCGCCTCACGAAGATCCTTCCTTATCAAAATTTTGTGATAACATTCTTTTAACATCCATAAGCGAGCCTAAATCATTACTCGCAGTAGAATGTCATCAACATATAAGATAGAAATATAAACAAATTTTCTCCCAACGATCTTTGAAATAAGATCGGGAATCCCTGGAGTATTCTCTTTAAATCTAGAGTGACAACATCATGGAAACTTTAAATACCATTGCCTCGAGGCTGTTTTTAAACCATAGATGAGATTAAAGTCTACCACCAATATCTTCATCAACTACAAAGCCACTCAGAATTTAGTGCATATACACTTCCTCATAAATGCTCTCCATTCGGAAAAATATCTTGACATCCATCGTGCAATTCAAGATTAAAATCTTGTGAAGTGAAATGCTGATTATTCTAAAGGAGTCTTTAAGAATCTGGGAGAAAAGATCTGCAATGTAATCTAGCCCCTTCCTTTTGTGTATACGCACACAACTAATCTAGCTTTAAACCTTTCAATTTCCCTTTAGCATCTTTCTTGGTTTAAAGCATTTACAACTATAGGTTTAAAAATTTGAGCATCTCTACCAAATCCCAAACACCATTATTAGCCATGGAAACCCAACATCTCTTCTTTCATGGCTATATTCCATTTTATCATATGAACTATAGACTGACATCGAGAAAAATAGCAGGGATCTACCAGCCTCCCAATCATAATCAACCTACTTTGAGTAAATAACCTTAGTCATCGGGCAATGCGGGCCTCATTTCTCTCGAGATCACGCTAGAGGCATAGGTTGAAGAGGTGCCCGATTCATTGTTAGTCACGGTGTATTCGTTAATGACTGCTGAGTTAGGGCAGCCGTTACGGTCAAGTCCTTCACCTTACCTTTGGAATGGTTATAATCCTTTCTTGCATTATGGTAATAATCGGATCGACAATGAAGACCCCATGTAGACGGTGATTCACTTGGTGGGGCCCCAGAACTATCAATGTGATCCTCGAAATTTTGCATTCGAGTTCAACGATCCTCATTATGATGCGGAACTGATAAAATCTAAAGCCCTTAAGTGATGGGTAAGCGTGAAAAACTGATGTAGTTACAGGATCGAGTTTCCTTTCATGAGGATTATAAGCCCTCATACAACGGGGACACCCCATACCTTTAGGTGGTTCAGCCCCGGGTTTTCTATTGGTCCCAGTTAAAGGAGTTTGGAGCCTGGGGACACACTAGGCACTCTGTGGGATATACATGGGTTTGTTTGAAAGACTACCCCAGAGATTGAAGCGATTTGGTTCTACTTATCATACTTCTTACCATATCCATTAAGGTTCGATTTCGACGCTCGGCCTTTATTTTGCTCGGGAGTGTTTCGAGCATTGTATCACGAGGCTTTATGCCTGAGAAATTTGTAAAGAAAATTCAGCAAAAGGTCCCAAACGTTTATCCTAAATCTCCATGTTCCCCTTAATATTCCACCACCTCTATCGACTGACAATTTTTAATGATCTTTCCCGATTGCTTCTCGACTCACGATCTTAAGATTTTAAACCTTTCTAAAAGCTTGAACTTATGAGAAATCAAATACACATATCCATATCTAGAAAATCATCAATAAAGGTCACAAGAAACTTGCCACAAAGAGTGAGAATAAGGTCCGCACAATGTACGTATGAATCAGTTAAAAAGTTAAGCTACCTACAGTAGCACCTTATTTGCCACTACGGTTTTTTAGTCAATTTACACCTTTAATGATCCTTTATGATTCAAAATTATCATAAACCATTTGAAATGGTGACTTTGATTAATCTTCATTCTTTAACAAAGAGATGTGACCTAACCTTTTATGCCATAAGATAAATTTTGTTCATTAAAGTTCTTTTGGTTCCCACATTATCGACATGGAATACGATGGTAATAAATTTAAATCTAAAATTGATATAGAAACCATCAAACAAACATTCACCAATAAATGAATGAATTCCAAAGACACTTGACCTTTATTCCTAAAATGAAAATGAAGTAATGACTAAATCAAAGCTTTGAAAGTGACACCAAGAGCTCAGTCTCATAGATGAATGCAAGCGTGTTCTCTAAGATAATCTAAACCGGACCACAAAATCTGAAAGTATGGTGCGATAAGCAGAGACATCCAACTTTTGACCCATTCCCCACATGCGAGTTAATCTCTCATAGCTTGGTGGCAGTTTATGAACGAACCCCTGCAAGGAATTAGCTATATGAATAAGGACTACCACTATCTAACCACGAGAGTTTGCCTATAACCACCCAAAAGCATCAAGACAAACAAAGGTTATGTTATTACTTTCATATTCTTCCTTTCTAGCAAGCTTTTATCACGATAACAATCCTTCTTCTTATGACCTTCTTTCTTGCAACCAACGGGTGTTAGGTTTCTTAATCTCGATTTGGACCTCCTGCATTATGGACTTATTGTTTTGTTACGTTGTTGGGAACCTTTGCCTAGTTGTCCTTTCTTGTGGTTAGAGAGCGAAGCTTGGCGAAGCACCTTTGCTATGGGAAGCTGTGCGTATTAGATTCACGAGACTCTACCATGCTCTCTCTTAATTCTTTCCTCTCTTGAACACACCTGAGCAGAGTTGGTTTTCACACTCCAGTCACTTTGGGCATTATATATGGTTGACTGGCTTTAATTTGGTGGGTAAGGAGTTCGGGGCTTGGTGGACAGGAATGACTCATCTATGGTAATCTTGAGTACAGAGCGATTGGCGATGTCTGCATTTCAATATCATCTTCAATCCCGAAGCTCCATCATACCTCATGTTAGATAGACTTTGCATCAGAGTTCCACAGGGTGCCGATACAGGACTCTTGGTGTTGTCCTATGGCCGTAGCTCTTTGCATTGGCCTGGTAAAACAACGACTGAAACTTAGAGAAATTGATTTCTTCATCTGCGATCTTCGACCCGTTAGCTCACCCATTTTGGTAATGGCCTTTTCTAGCCCGGTAGTGCTATCGTGTATTGGGCTCTTGAGGCTCATCCTCTAGCAGGGCTAAATCAAGATCAGTTAATCCCAACGCGAGTGTAATATCACTCTTCCATCTCGCATAGTTGTTGCCATTTAGAGTTTCAATCTAGCACAACTGGTTGTTCACAACAATTTGACTTACTATAACAATAAAATAATTGTTTAATATATATATGGGCAAAATAATAGCAAAATAGAATAATTCAGAAGCTCAGAGCATTATCTACCATTTGTTCCCCTTTTGGGGCGACATATGGCAGAGTACAAGCTTCCCAGTACCATAATAAGAAATGATCCTATAAAGGACATACGCTGGCGGATATACCTTCACAAAATCAAAATTAAGTAACCCTTGCCAAGCACTTACTTCGAGATTCTTGTAAACAGCCTTGCCCAGGCGGGTAAGTTGCCACACAGTGTCAAAGAAGCAAAACATCTAGAATCCTTCACAGCTTCTCTGAAATTTCAACAAATAACTAGCTTTGTAATGTTATTTATTTAATCCATGAGCATTTCACGGACAAATTGCCTAATATTCTGTAACATATTTTATTCAAACAAGATATTCTTTCATCATTTAATACTATTAAATAATAGTTCTGACGTTAAAAAAACGTTACAACATTAAGCGTTACGGCGTAAAAAAAGCGTTACAGCGATAAAAAAGCGTTGCATTAAATAGCGACAAAATCGAAGCAGTGCGCAAAAATCGAAGCAGTGCACTTAAAAATGAAGCAATTCGTAATCGAAGCAATTACGACCAAACACAATCGAAGAAAATTTTTAGGATACGTGTAAGCGAATTCTTGGATGCGTGAAAACGAAGGAAGCAGCAAACCTGAAAAAACCTCCAATGGATGCCTTTAATTTGCCAATTAGCATAAATTTTTAATTTTAGGGTTGGTTAAATCAAGCTACGCTGAGCTCACGATACCACTTGTTGGGTGTGTTAGATTTTAACATTAATCAAGACTCGATCGTCAGTTGATATAAAACACATCTAAAACACGGAAATCAAAATACATACCGATTGACTTGCCATGTGTTGGATTGCAGTGCGTATCCGAATCACTGTGATTGAAAGCAATAGCGACTAGACCTTCCTCTCCCTGATCCTCTTTCCCACTAAGGTTTTACTATTTCTTGTGTGTTCACCAATGGGGCAGAGCACACCTTATATAGGACGGGAGAGGGGACCTAGCCCGATAATAATAGCAACATTGAGCCCTCCATCAAGAGCCAGCTTTAATTAAGGCCTACACCTTTTTCATATCACTTATTATATATATATATATATATATAAAATATATATTCTTGTGGTGAACCTAGGCCCAAGCGTAGGAATCACATAATGGTTTGGGCTTCTGCAGGTTCTACATTATTGTTTTTCATAAACAAAAAAATTCAATTAGCGAGAAGCCATGCCAAAAATATTTCCAACAACATATTGCTGGTGTGAAAAGGGATGTTGGAGCATGTAAATCAGTTCCTCATGATGTCAGATTTTGAATGGAAAATTCTTTACAGGAGTTTGTAAGAACCAAACAAATAGCATAAGAAGCTTATGAATATGAGCATCCATATGGTCCTAATGTATCACAAATTGAGGGGGATATGCTAGAATGTGAAGAAAAGGTTCAACAAATAAAACATCCTACAACAACAACAAGAAGTAGTGGAAAAAGGAAAAAAATCAACTATAGATAAATATTTTGCACCAAGAATTAGTCAAGGAGCTCAACCTTCTATTAAGGTGTGATAGTTGAAATAAAAACATTTGTAGCGACAATGAGATTCTTTTATGTTCATACACATTCTAATAATATAAGTGATTCCTTCTCTTCAAGTCAATGTTAAGAATGTTTTATACGGTAGTTTAGATATAAGAGTCCAAGTTACCATCAATTGCAGGTTAATCTTTTGAAGGATGCGAAAAAGGATGTTCAGTTGCTTGTGAACTTTTATCATGAAGTTTTGGCAAAAGTTGGGTGTATAATAATGGGTGATGGTTGGATAGACAACAAACAAAAAGCACTCATCAACTTTCTTGTATATTGTCAACAAGGGATATTGTTTGTGAAAACTGTTGATGCTTTCGATATTGTGAATGATGCAACTAATCTGTTCAATTTGTTTGATGAGATAATTGAATGGGTGGGTCCAAACAATGTAGTTCACATAGTCATTGATAATGCAGTAAATTAAGTGGTCTCAGGGAGATTGGTTTATGAGAAGTATAGACACATTAATTGGTCACCTTGTGCAGCTCATTGCCTTAATTTGACCTTTAAGGATATATGCAAGTTAGACCATGTTGCTGGACTAACAAGATGTGCATCAAATCTGACAATTTTTGTGTATAACCATGTTGCTTTGTTGAGTTGGTTGAGAAAAAGATAAGGATGGACAAAGATTCTTCGGCCTGGTGCAACTCGCTTTGCTACCACATTTATTACACTTTAAGAGTCTTTATGATCACAAACATGACTTGTAAGCTTTGATGACTAACGAGTTTTTTATGGACTCTAGATATTCAAAGAACAAAAAAGTAGAGTTGTGGTTTCCATCATATTGGATAACAAGTTTTGGAATGATAGTTTGATAGTTATAAATCTCATGGCCTCCCTTATGCGCTTATTACTTATTGTTGATTGTGACGAGAGACCTTCGATGTGGTATGTGTATGAAGGCACGTATAGAGCTCGTTTGGGCGTTAAGAAGCTATTTAACCATAATAAAAGACTATGCAAGCTTTATACACAGATCATATAGCAATGCTAGTCAACAATTGTGTACAAATATTCATGCAGCAGCTTATTGGTTGAATCCTTGTTTTTAATATGATCAAGAAATTTTTTGTCATAAGCCATCGGTTGTTGGAACTGTCATGGATGTTATTGACCAGAAACTTGTGAAAGGTAAGCATTAAGCAATGCATGAATTGAGACTATTTTGTGATCGGTTAAAAAGTTTTGAAAGAGAGCTTGTTTATTCTTCACATGATGTACTTCAACCAGGTAAAAAAGTTTAAAGATAATCATAATGTGCTTTCATTAATTATCATTTAATATTTAGTAGTATACTTTGACTTTGAGTTTAGAATACAAATTATTATATTTTAAAACTTTTTAATGGCTTTTCTTTTCATTTTTAATGTGAAAATGATAACTAGATGAATAGTGGAGGTTGCACATGTATAGTGCACCAAATTTAGAGACATTTGCAATCCAAATATTGAGTCAGACTAATTCGTCTTATGGATGTGAAAGGAATTGGACTGCATTTGAATGTATACATACAAAAAAGAGAAATAGATTGAAACATCAAAGGTTTAATGATCTTGTATATGTTCATTACAATTTGCGTCTCAAAAATCGATATTTAGTCAAATACTTTCTTAGTTTTTGTTAACTTTTTATTCTTTTCAATATAAATTTTTGCATCGATAAGTATGATAGTTTTATGCTTTACTTTTTTTAGATTATACAACAAAAAAAGAAGTTATGATCTCATTGATTATGCATGTATTGATGAGACCAAATTTTGGATAATCGATTAGGATGAATCGGGAGAGCTTGATTCTTAAGAATTAGAAAATCTTTTATATGAAGAATAATCAATGCTGATAAATGAAGTAGAAGGTTCAAGTTCGATTACTCATATTAGTTAGTATAATGTATAAATTGATAAGATTTCAATAATTAGTGGTTACTTTTTTTTTTTCAAAAATGATTTATTTTTTATATGTACTTGATTTTTTTTTGTGGATGACAAGATTGATGGTGACACGACTCTAGACGGGGTTGATGTTGAGAATTTTGGTTTTCCATATACTCAATTTGAATACGCATATCTTGATTTTCAGAATGAATGAACTTATGAATTTATGCTTATTAACATGAACTTGAAGTCATGTATCTTATTTACCTATTTAAGTGTTGTGGGATGGATGATGTGTCACAAATGATTTTATAGCCCTGTTATTATTGGTTTATTGCTCATATGTGGATATAAGATGATAATGGTTTGGTTACTTAAATACTATGATTTATATATAAATGTAGGATGGTAATGATTTGATAATATTGCATTTATTTATATTATATATATATATATATATATATATATATATATATATATATATATATTAAGTTATATTTTGTTAAAAATATAATATATATGATTTTTTTATAGGTAGGAATTTTTGTGAAAAGCCCTACAAACAGAGGAGATGCTATCAAAATTTAGATAGAATTTATTTTTATATTTTTATAATATAATATATAAAATACATATTTATGACGTCACTAATTCGAGCGCGGTTCGACAATCGATTTGATCAATGAACCGTGAACTGATAACTTTTCCGGTTCAATGACTGATTCGATTATAAAAACATTGGCTATAGTAGCTTTGGCTACCCTTAGCTAGATTTTTTTAGGATTATAAATTTTTATGCATCTTGGGAACAACAAAAATGACCACATTAGCTAGTTGTATACGAACGATCTCATACTCAAGTAGTAAAAAAGGTGGGATGGCCGATAGGCATACAAGAGAATCAACATCGAATTCAAAACATAATAAATGTATTTAAAATTTTAAACTAGTGTCTTTAAAACTCGTCATACGTTTGAGAAATACAAGGTACTTTTTCTTCCATGACAACCTAACTTCCAAATGACATTACATTATCTTTCAATACGGCCCAATTAACTTAGGTTGGTCAAACCCACAAATATTTGAAAAGTAGGCCCAACTTTAAGCGGGCTTAAAGCAAGGCCCAGTATCAATAGAATCAGTTGAAGCCCAAACTATCTTCATACGCTTGGGGTTAGCCTTAAGCCCATCTCAATCCCGCTTAGGGATCATAGAGATAGAGTAAAGTTAAGAAAAAAAAAGTTGAATAAATGCTAGAAATAACAAAATTCAACCCAAAATAAGTATTGTCGAAGTATATTTAAAAAAAAAGAAAAATCGAAGTACAAAGGAACGAACTAAATGCAAAAGATATACTAGAAAGTTAATGGAATAAAGTATGTGGGCAATATTTGAATCCACTTAACACTATTTTTAAGTTCCTATGGAACTCATCATTTTTGTCGGGTGTGCATCTAAAGTCCCTTATGGGTTATTGATATAAAAAATTATGAATTAATAAGTTTCGACAATAGCCAATTGGTATAAAATTTTTGGGGAGTCCATAAACAAGAATGTGAGGGCTTCGGGCACAAAATTGATAATATCATATCGATATGAAGAAAGATAAGTCCATTAGGTTTCTAACAAGTGGTACTTAAGCCAAGATTCCGTTTGACAATACTTTTAAGAAGCAGGCTAAAAAATGATGTTTGACAAAATTTAAGAATTAAAATTTTCAAAATTGATTTAGAACCCCATATGTGATATTTTCTAAAAATAGATATCTAATCTTTTAAAATCATTTCTAAACAAAAAATATTTTCATTAAAACAATCTGAGTAAAAACACTTACCCTGTTTCTATTGGAATTGTATTTCGATAATTTTTTCATTTAGAAATGTTTTCTATAAAATAATATATTATTAAGTGTTTGTCTGTGCACTATTTCAACCTTTTTTTTTTTTTTTTTATCAAACTCATTGAATAAAAATAGAGATTCAAAAACATTAAAAAAAAGATTTTTTATTTTAAAGATGAAATATACACTTTCTTTTAAAAAAAATGTCACAATGGGATTACATATATTTCATTTTAGCCAAACAAATAGAAAGGAAAATACTTCAAACTATTTTTTTTTTTTTTTACAAAAAAAAAATAAAACAGTTACAGAAAAAGTTCAAAGAATTAGTTGAACTCAGCTTTTGGTGACAGTGGATGTTGAGAGGAACATAAAAAAGGAAGTCAAAAAAAAAGAAAAAACAGTACACTTTGTACACAATGGACAGTCCTAGGGAGAGGAACCCTTAGACAAAAGCTGCTCCAATCACATGGTTTTTCCATCTTCATGCCTCTTGAGCCACGTGATCTGACCCTCCCACAAATCACCACAATTTCCCCTTCCTTTTTATTTATTTATTTTCATTTAAAACAAAACCCACAAAAAAAAAAAAAAGAAGAATTTAGAAACAAAAGTTGCACTCACCCAGAATGAAGACTTTAGGGTGGAAGTGGTGCAATAGTGATTCATCAAGGAGCTGTCCATCAGCACTTTTGACCTCATATTGATTGTCCACCAACAGCTAAAGCCCTTAAACGCTAGGAATATTCATACACCAAAAAAAAATATATATATATTTTTATTTATATGGGCTAGGGTTAGTTTATATGCCTGAAGTTTTTAGGTTAAATCCTAATAGTCCTAAAAAGACTTGAATAGATGATTATTAAGGAATAAATATAAAGAATAAGTTAGTTTATACGTATCTCAACTAATTTAAAGTTATCGGGTCCTAAAGAGATTCGAATTGGTGATTAATGAATCCAAAGACGGACCAAAAGTAACTCAACTAATCTGAAGTTACCGAGTAAATCTCGATAGTCTTAAGAAGACTCGAACCATTGAACATTAAGGAGCAAACCCAAAAACAAGTGATTGATACCTGTATTCAAGAAAATATTGATCCCCTCTATTCTCACAAAATCTCAATTATTACACCAATCATTGCAAAATTAGCCTTCACCAAAGTATTACTTTATAGGTATGACAAAAAATTTGATCATACAAAATAATAACCCAACTTACAAAAGAATAAGAAGAAGGTATAAAATATTAAGTTTGGTTTTAGATATGAGGTAGAAGTGTATCTAACCCTGATAATGACATCTTATATTAAAGAATTTAGGTAAAGTGGGTAATCATGGAAATACATTAATGGAAAGAAAATTTAAAATTTGGGTTGCAGGCAACGGCAGCAATTCATTCATAATCTTTTTTTTTTTTTTTTGAAAGACATTCATTCATAATCTTTAAAGAATATGTTTCTATTGATTATTTTTTGGGCTGCATATTTGCATTGGACTGTGAGAGTCTAAAGCCCAAAATGGCATCTCATCTCAGGGCATCAAGCTTTAAAGCACAATTATGACTCTTATGCTCCAATAAATGGTTAGTGGATGTTCAAATTTAAATCTAAATATAAGGATAAATGAAGAGTAATTTGATTAAAATATCTTTGGAAAACTAAA
This sequence comes from Tetrastigma voinierianum, assembly GCA_016808115.1. Lineage (NCBI taxonomy): Eukaryota > Viridiplantae > Streptophyta > Magnoliopsida > Vitales > Vitaceae > Tetrastigma > Tetrastigma voinierianum. Next base: position 38,922 of record JAEQBH010000804.1, read on the forward strand.
TTTCGGAATTTGATCTTATTTTGATCAAAATATCCTAATTGTTTTCTTACAAATTTGATGTTATTTGATAAAAATACAGTAATTGTTTTCTTAAAAAATAACATTTTCTTTGCTATGTAAATACAAAAATACATGTACGGAGAAACATGAAAATAATGACTTAGAGAAAAAACATGAAGAGGGTTTGCTCGGGAGAGGTTAGCTTTGCAAATGGTGAGTTTATTTGATGTCTTTAATCAAGTATTTCATAAATATATAAATAATAAAGAAAATTAAAAATTATTTTTTAAAAGAAAAAATCTGATATTTATAGAAAAATTCATGGATTTCTGATCATGTCATGAAATATACCAAAAAAAATAAAAATAAAAATAAAAGGGAGAGAAAATACAGAAAAAAAGCCAAAACCCATTTCACATACACTTTAAGATTGAGCACTTTCAGGCGGGGTTTGATGAGACTGGTCATCCGGCTTAATCTCTTGGGCCGTCTCCGTCGGAGCTGCCGGCGGAGCCGATTCGTCGGGGCTGTCGGTGGAGGACGTCGGCGGGGGTCTCGGCGGTGGTGGGTCGACTCGGCCGTCGATACAAGAGGAGCATTTCCTCTCAACCCAACCTTCGACGTCGTACTGGCCGTAACCCAGGATTCTCCGACCTGAACAGAGCCTGCCAATCATGCCGGCGATTACGCCGAGAATGGTGATCACTGCAAGAACGGCGATGACGGGTCCCACCGACCCGTGGCCGGAATGGGCTGTGTAAGCCCGCTGCGTCAGACCCGCCGGCGGTGGCTGTTGCTGTTGAAGTGGGTCGATTGGTGTAGACATTTGAAACTTTTTTTTTTCTTCTGTTTGGGAGAAGTAAAAAGAATATGAAAGAAAGATGGGTGTTTGAAAAAGTTGGCAAATTCGTCTTGTGTTTTGATCCTGAAAAAATGCAAAAGCTTTCAGGGTTTTGAGGAGGTTTTAAGACTGAGAATGTGAAATGGTTGGATGCAAAGAAAAAAAAAGGGAAAGAGAGAAAAAGAAAGAAAGAAAAACAGAGGAAGGTGATTGTAAAACTTGTAAGAAAAAAAAGAAAAAGCAATGAAAAAGTTGGGATCTAAATTCAAGTGAGGTAAGAAAAAGCGTGAGAAGGTGTAAGAAAATCAGGGGGAAGGGTGGGAATATTTGGGGGCCAAAACCCAATAAAAACCCCTTTTCAAACGGTGGATTAGTTTTCTGAGGGACCTTTTCTGGTACTGCAAGAAACTATAGGAAGCTGCTTTTCCATTGCTTCAAAATGGAAAAGCCAAAGTGACTTTGATTTTATTTATTGTCCACTACCCTGTAATTTGAGTTTCATTTCATGGTTTCAAATTCCCAATAAAAGAACTACAAAAATCATTAAGCCCACAATTTCAAAGTTTTCTATCCAAAATAATTTATTATTTTCAATTTTCAAAATTAATAACCCATGTGAAGTGAATTCCAAGAATATAATTTCCCTTTCACCAAACAGATCTAAGCAAAAAAATGTCAATGTAACTTTGAAATTCCTTTTCTTTATAGCAGATAGGTTTGCTTTTATTAAAGGTCAAAAGTTAAACATAATGTTCAAGCTTTTGAGTGATCCACATATCTTTCCATTCTTTAATGTTCTTGACATCCCCTTTTTCTCTCTTAGATCTTATGTAATTTTAATATTCAAATTAATAAAACTATATTTTTACTCTAACCTTAGGAAATCCTTTTATTTTATTCATTCAAAATCTCCAGGGTGTGCTACCCATTTTTTTTAAAAGACATAGTAAAGTTGGATTGCCACAAAGATACAAAAAATAAAGAAAAAAGAGAAGTTAGATACACTTTGGCTTTTTATTTGTAAAGAGGGGATAGCTGGATTTCATTCCGCTGTTATAATAATGAGATTGGTTATCCTTCATCCTTGTCCTTATGCCATTGATAATGGCCAAGAGATTAAGCACTGTTTGGTTATAGTTTTTTAAAATTGCTTTCTGTTGTAAAAAACAAGAAAAATTGGGAGAATGCGTTTGGTTTTCAATTATTATTGTTTTGATAAATATAAAGAACACATAAAACATTAAATTTAAATAACAATAACAATTTTAAGAAAATACAAAAACGATGTTATCCTGTGTTTTCTAAAACAGGAAACCAAACCGGCCCAATTCATTTTCAAGGCCTAAGATTTATTAACTTTATTGTTTACGGTTTATGAAGGTACTTGAATAAGTGTGACTGTAGAAACATGCAAGCATATGTATCTGAGATTCCTGGAATATTTTCACTGGGCAGCTTAGGATCACATGACTGATTTTGAATGTGACAACACACTTCATCCTGATATCCCTGGTTAAATCAAAACAGGGGAGGGTCTGAAATTTAAGAGATTCTGCCATTAAATTGATATAGTTTTTAGACCATTTGGGGACGACCCAGATGGCCCAATTGAACTGGGAATGATTCAAAGCCAGAGGTCTGAAGTACAATGCTACTCCTCAAGTGAAGTGTCAACATTCAGGAATCTCATCAATATCCTTCAGAGTAGAGAATAGATTTTCTTTTTGGGGAGGATGATGATGATGATGATAGTTCATGACATTTGATCATTTTGGCAGACCCAATTTTAAATAAGAAAAAAAAGAAGATAAAAATGGTTTAGAGGGACAAGGGCATGGATCTCAATGATATCTACAAAGGTTAGTCAGGCATCTACCGGCTTTTCTTCTTTTAAATATATATATATATATATATATGTATCTCCTCCTCTCATCATATATTCTCCTTTTGTACAAACCCTGGCACTCCTTGTCCCATTCTATTTTAAACGTATATGCATTTGTACCTATTCTTCTTCTTCTCAGGCTCCTTCTCCTTCTCTTCGTCCAAATTCAAACTGCATAATGCTTTACAATACAGTAAATGATTGTGTTTTTGAGCACCTATTTTTATGACCAGTTCCATTGATAAAATCCTTCTTGATGTCTATGCTATTTGGTTTTTATTGCAAAATGCTGATTTGAGCAGTTCAAAATTTGTATCATTTTTTCATGAAGTTATGTATGAATCAGATATATCATGGTGAATTCTTCAGGAAAAACTGTCTTCCACAACGGAATCTGATAAGTGAGATTTGGAGCAAGTGTTTTTACATAATCTTCTTTTGTCCGAAGAAATGATTCATCGAAATAATAAGTCACCATCATCGCCAAATGTTCAGTAGTTCTAATCATAAGGCAGGCAGTGCCAGTACCAAAAACCGACGAATATATACATCAGAAAGCTCTTAGAATTATCCTTGCCAGTGACTTCAGTTACAAAGTTGGATGGACATATACAAAAAAGACCATTTTATTTAAGCATGAATGGTCTACTTGGATCCTTAAGAGAAAATAACAGAAGTTACACAGAGAGAGTATACATAATTCAGTACACAAACCGACAGTTCTGCCTGATTTGCCCTTCTTCCCCAGTGAGTATCCCAACATAGCTCAGCTTGACCATGGAGTTAGCAAAATCATGGAAGAAAAAACGCGGGTACATTCTATATATATGCACTAAATCAGCCGTATCTGGATCAGTCATTAAGGCTTGATCGGATTCCAGAAGGCCGGTGTTGCTGGCAAGGTTCTCAAAGTAGGCGTTGTCGAATCTGTAAGCAGTTACAGGATCAAGAGGAGCTCTGTTGGAGTTTGCATCAGCTCTGTTGGGACAAGTTTGCCTCAAGTTTGAGAGGAATGAAGCATCCATGGAAGGATCAGGCTGGCCAGTGCCTTGAAAGTTGAAGAGCCTTCTTTTGAAGGTGGAGCATTGGGCAGAACCTATGGTATGAGCTCCTGTAATAAGACAAGACTAATAAGGTCATCCATGGTGGTGAAAGCATAGCTAAAGAATTAATGGAGATAAGTTAAAAAATTGACCTGAGAGCGCGACAACATCCATCAAGTCAAGACCCTTTGAAGTGAATTTGGCCGTGATGGTTTCTAGAGAATCAAAAGGCGATGGAATCTGTGCAATTACCTTTGGATCGGATGTGGTTCCGTCTCTTCGGCCCAATGGAACACGCCAGAAAGGTCCCCCAGTCTAAACCAGAACAAAAGGAAATGAAGTGAATTCAATTCAAATGCATAGGGACGGACAAAAAGAGGCATAACATCAGTCAGTTGAATCAGTTGATTACCAAAAGGACAGCTTCTCTTGCTGCAAGAGTCAGTATATCAACACATGAAACAGTTAAGGGGCAAATTCTTTCAAGATCTTCTTTTATATAGTCAATGACTTCAAATGTAAGGGGCAACATGCGGTTGACGACGGTGTTCTTTTCCCCTTTGAAATCATCAGTGTCATCAAGAAGCACAGAGGCGTCACATCCCTATACCAAGAAAGGAAGTCAGTACATGCTAACTTCAAGCAGAAACAGAGAACAACGATAATGAATTTTCTCATCTGAATTGGTCCATTTTAGACTAGTGTGTTTAGAAGCAACTTCAGGGAAGAAGAACTGCTAATTCAACATCTGCTATTTCAATATCTTATATCAACTTTGGCAATTGAAATAGTAACTAAAAGAACTAGTTCATTATTCAGTTAGAGTGGGAAGATGAAAATGTTATGTTTGCCATTAAAGTTGAATATTACAAGAAAATGCAATGTTCATGCTGTAGAAGTGCAGAGAAATAGTCACATTAGAGGAAAATCGATACTTACCTTCATCCTTCAGCACTCCCATCACAAGTAAATACAGGTGACGGAATTGAGATAGGCTACAATAGAAACTGTAATTTTTTTCTCTTTTTTTTTTATTCATATTCGATTTATAAATTGGAAACAACTGCATTCTGTTTTAGTTTGCTTGTATTTTATATATAGAGCAGGGAAACTAGGGAATTACTGAAAGAAGCATAAAGGGCACTTGAACAAGGTTGTATTGGAAATGAAAAACACAATCAAAAGAAGTAACTCTTCCTTGAACTTCATGCAGAAAAGCCATCTTAAGTTTTTCCATTAAGCCTAATGCAATTTTGCAGAAAAATAAATGCACAGCACAGGATTGTGGCATAGAAAATATTAAAAATTTATGGAGATGAAAGAAATGAACAGTTACATTTGCTATACAGTCATGGAAGTGCAACCGAAGGAGGGTTGCAACAACCCTGGGTTCGTTCCTGTAAGCTTGTCGGAGATTATGGGAGACCACCATTTGCAAGGCAGGGCATGATCTATCATAGAAGTTGTAGTTGAGAAACTCGCTATATGCAGAAGGAACCAAAAATGAGAATAGACACAAGAAGGGAATAATGAAGCAGGTAAATTGAACTCTGTGGCCCATAGTTTGTGTCTGTGAGGAGTAGTGTTGCTGACTCTGAGATTTGCTGTAAATCTTTGTAGTGATTTATAGGCGAAAACAAAGAGGACGAAAGCATGTTCATTGGTTAGTTTCCTGAAGTGGCATTGTGACAATGCCACTATGGTTGTTTAAGGTTTAAACCTAGTGGCCATGTCTGAAACTAAAGCAATGTGGAGGTAAATTGTATGCCCCATGAGATCACCCAGCAGAAAAAAAGTGGTTGATGGCATCATCTTTTCTCATAATTAAGAAAATGTCACTAGATTATATATAAAACCTGAAAGAAAGGCCTCATAAAAGCACTATCAAAAAGGGGCATAACCCTCCAGTAAAGAAGGCTACATATAGTTTTGGATCATTCTATTCACACAGTGGAAACTACACAGTCCAGGATCATTCATACATACAACATGATCAGAAAGAATGTTCAGTCAAGACCCTTGTGTATCAGGATATGGTTCTTATCCATTCAATATTATCCATGCAGCATGATGTATTGTCATAAAAATCAGGGGACATCAATGGAGTTCATACCTGACAACTTTACTACTGTTGGGGTGGCCTACATAACCAATTCATGCCTAAATCCAGAAACTGAAGTGTTTCTTTGCACCACAGTAACTGATAAACAGGTGAAGTCAAATGACTCTTCCTAGTTGATCTAGTGCCTTTTTTTATAGGAGAAAACTATGAATAATTGATCCTACATATACGATTAGATAGAGACCCACAATAATCTTTAAAAATAATAATAGTAACATCCTTATGGAAATTCATGATACCAATACCTTTTTTGACCAAACTGCTAGCAGTTCTATTTACCACTCTATAGACATGTCTGCAGTCATAAATGTTCATATCTAATGGCTGACAACAAAAACCTTCAAACTTTTCTGAAGGTTTGAAGCAACAAGGACAAGCCTATAGAAATATCGGATTCACATACCAACACATCAGAACATAATCCAATGGCTGACAGAAATCAATTCCAAGATCACTTGTGCTTGGTTGAAGCAGATTCCTACTATAATAATGTGATCCCTAGTTCCTTAAACAAACTTTTCTTCCTTTCCAAATATGAACCTAATTGAAAGTTTTTGTTGAAGATGCAAGAAGGAAATCTCAATAATCATTTTATAAACAAATTCAAGCATGTGACAAAAAAAGTGTACAGGGTATTACTAGGATCTCATTACAATGAAGCATGCAAATGAACTTTAAACAAGTCAATAAATAAAAATAGAAGGCACCTCAAATATTTTAGAAATCTTTACCAGTTCATTCTCCAGTGGGAGTACCGGTGTCATTAGAAGGCATGCCAAGCATTGATTTTCAATTACATGCACTCAGGATACAAGAAATGATGACTCCAAATATCAGTGAGAACCAGTGCACCACTTAGCGGCGGCTGCCACTCCATTAAACTATTCTTTGTATGGTTCAAGCATTCTACACTAAAGGATGAAACTATAACAAAAATAACAGTACATTATCTTTACATTGATTTCTCCCACCTTTATGATGGAGTACCAACAAGATAAGCTAGTGCCCAATGAAAGCTTGAGAAGGTGATTGGTAGCAAGAAAAGACCTTGAACTTGAAACCAATTCCATCTTAGCACGAGCTGAAGCTCTTATTGGCTTTTCCAACTTCTCTAATTTCTGATAAGATATTTGAGAAGAAATATAAGAAAAATGATGTTTTTTTTATTGATTGAATGAGTGAGTTGAACATTACAGGCTCTACCTATTTATATACATCATGAAGACATGAAAAGGAAATAAATCAAGTACAAGTACAAAAAGGAAGAAAAAATATTGTACAGGAAAGGAAGGGAATAAATCAGAGGATATTCTAAAAATATCTTATGATTCTCAACACTCATCCTCAAGCTGGAGCATATAGGTTATATGCACAAAGTTTGTTACAAATAAATTGAATCCTTAGACCTCGAAGAGACTTAGTGAAAATGTCTGCTAGTTAGTCATTCGAGTTGACGAAATTAATAGTCATGCATCCTGAGGCAATCTTCTCTCGAATGAAATGATAGTCCACTTCAATATATTTTGCCCTCTCATGAAAGACTGAGTTGAAAGCAATGTGTAGGGTTGCTTGGTTATCACACAAAAGCATCATTTGTCCATCCTTCCCAAAATCTTAGCTCCTGAAGAAACTGTTTGAGTCATATAAGTTCTTAAGTTGTCAAAGCCATAACTCAATATTCAGCTTCAACACTAGACTTGGCTACCACATCCTGTTTCTTACTCTTCCAAAATATTAAGTTGCCTCTAATAAATCCACAATATCTTGAAGTAAAGACTGCCATGTGCTAGCCCGCCTGGGCCTGCGATCATAATAGCCAACAGTAAGAATTGTAACCTCTATTTTCATATAACACCCCCTGGCTCGGTGTTCCTTTGATATGACGAAGGATACAGATCACAAGATCCTAGTGACTATCACATGGTGATTGCAGGAACTGACTAACTACACTCACAAGAAAGGAAATGTCCGATCAAGTGATGGTGAGGTAGTTTAGTCTCCCCACTAGTCGTAGATATCTCCCTAGATCTCGTAGAGGCTCCCCCTGTCTAGGCACAAGCTTGACATTTGGATCCATAGGGGTGTCTACGGGGTTCCGCGATCTAGCATGCGGTTTCCTCATATATCGAACATTCTTCCTCGGGTTTAACCACCTTTGGAATTAGATTGTTTGTCTGATACATAAAATATTTGAGTTTTCCCTGAGTCTTTTGTTTGAAATTAGTTTGAAGAGTCTTTGTTTAAGTTTTTGAATACCATCTTGATCACTGCCTGTTATAATAATGTCGTCCACATAAACAATCAGATAGATGCATTGTCCTGATGATGTATGATGATAGAAGGCAGTGAATTACGATGTACTTTGAGTCACAGGAAATCACGTACCCGCAGGCTAAAGTAGTCAAACCCGGGCTCGGGGGACTAAGCTAGGCCATATAAAGGCTGCGTAGCTGCATACCAAGCCGAGACTCCTTGAGCAACAAATCTAGGTAGTTGCTCCATACGCACCTCATCGCGAGAATTGTAGGAGGAAATACATTCTTGATGCCCAGCGATCACCGGGGCTAGGCTCATGCTGACCATAGATAGAGAGTGGATGGAAATCATCTTGGCAACGGGAGAAAAAGTGTCGATGTCGAAGCCATATATCCCAGAGTATGCACTTGGCAGCAAGCGGGCATGAGATAATCCACTGCCATTTAAACCAATCTTAATAGTATAAACCCAACGGAAACCAATAGGGGACTTGTCAACTTTCGGTAAGGGGACTAGGTCCCATGTGCCAGTAGAATGCAGAACAACCATTTCGTCAACCATTGCCTGTTTTCAGCTCGAATGAGAGAGGGCCTCATGTATGATGTTAGGAAGAGAAACAAAAGACAAGGTGGAAATAAAAGCAGAATATGGTGAGGATAAATGATGATAAGATAGGAAAGTATAAATAGGATGAGGATTACGAGAGGAACAAGTACCTTTCCGAATAGAGATGGGAGGATTAGTGGTTGATGACTAGACCGACGTCTAGGAGGGAGGCGCCATAGGAGATGAGTCATCGGGGCGGTGTCGGTGCGCGGAAGGCCGATGTAAACTTGCTTGGTCGAGTGATGGGGGGGATTTAAAGGATAAGGCCGGAAGGGGAAAGATGAAAGGTAGAGATAAGACCTCGGGATTGGAAGGCGGTGGGGAAGAGAAGGTAGAAGTGTTCAAAAAAGGTGACATCAGTGGAAACGAAGTATCGATGTGTATTGGGAGAGTAGCAATGATAATCGCGTTGAAGCGGGGAATGTGAGGAAGATGCACTTGACCTTAGCGAAGGCATCGCCAAGAGTGAGTATGTGGACAAAACAAGTGTAGCCGAAGACACGCGTAGGGAGACAAAAAAGGATTGATTAGGAAAGAGAAGAGAATGAGGGACCTGATCACCCAGTAAAGAAGGCATGCGATTGATCAAATAGCAGGCGGTTAAGATAGTATCCCCCCAAAAACGTTGAGGGATTGTATGGTGGAGGAGAAAAGTGCGAGTTATCTAAACTAAGTGACAATTCTTACGCTCAGCCACCCCATTTTGTTGGGGGGTGTAAGCACAAGAAGACTGATGAAGAATCCCACGGGAGGATAAAAAAGCAGAGAAAATGGTAGAGAGGTATTCCAGGGCATTATCACTATGTAAGATGCGAATAAAAGTATGAAATTGATTGCGAATCTCTGCAAGGAATTTTTGGAACACTGAAAATAGCTCAGTTCGACTATTCATTAAAAATAGCCAAGTACAACGGGAAAAATCATAAATAAATGTAATAAAATATCGGAAACCTAAAGTAGGCGCAGTTCGGGATGGACCCTAAACACCAATGTGGACGAGCTTAAAAGGAGACTTGGTCCGGGACTCTAAGCGCTTAGGAGTTGACACAACTCACACTTTAGTGAAGATCAGTTGGAAAAGCGAGACACCATCTTCGGAAGCTTGGAAATGTTTGGATGACCGAGACGATGATGGACGAGAAGAGGTTCATTCGTTGAAGTGTAGACGGTGGAAGATGGGGCCGAACTGAGATGATAAAGGCCTTGAGACTCATGTTTTATGCCAATTGTCCTCCCTGTACTCCTGTCCTGCAAGGTGATAGAAGAGTGAGAAAAGGTAATCTAACAATTAAGATCATGGATTAATTTACTAATAAAGATAAGATTAAATGGAGAATCGGGGCATGAAACCCAGTAAAGTAAAGAGGGGATGGGACAGTGATTCATATTCCCTTGGCCATGGTTTGAGTCCCATTAGCTAAAGTAATCATTGGTAAGGGTGAAGTGATAGTAAGGGAAGAGAAGAGATCCTTATTACTAGACAGATGATCAGATGCACCGAAATCAAGAATCCATGGACCGAGAGAGTGTGCAACATAGGCAAAGGCATTACCGGTATGGGCAACAGAAGCAATGGAGGCATATTTGGAGACATGAGTGAGGCGAATAAACTCCTCATATTCACCAGGTGTAAGAGTTACTTCCTGAGATGGAGACGGAGGCTGATCCTCAAGTGGCGGTTCACAAGTGCGTACAACCATGCAACTGATATCACTTGTCTTGAATGTGACTCGGTCTGATACGGTAGGTCTGATGAGGTCGATGGCCTGCGCACCGATTAGCCACGAATATAACCGAGAATCGCTAAGAGGTGAGATGGAGCAAGCATTACGAAGTCTCATTAAAACCTTAGAGTGAGATCGGTATGATGGATGAATGGCGTAGTGTCGAGGCAAAAATGTCGTCAAAGGTGGGATAGTAGAGACGGGAGGATCGTTCGGGATGTTTGTCAAACTCATTGCCAGTTAATAAGAGTAAGGATCATAAAAATTTGATCCATGTTAGACAAGTAGGTCTTGGCATTAGTGACCTTGGGCAGGATAGATAAGAGCACAATTTTCAATGCATACATTCGCCCAACAAAGAAAGATAATTCCATACCAGGCTGCTCCAGACTATCAACGGAGGAGATGACACGGTAGAGGCATTGAACATCATTGGTATATAATTCTTTGCAGGTCGATAAATTTACATGCTGATAATCCTAAGATTATCGAGGATTTTAGGCTCTATGGTTGTTTGAAAGAATGTTATATAGTAAGCGTCATGTTTAACACTAGGACACGTTAGTCTTCTTTAGCATTAGATTCCATGGGTATGGTCTTTAACACCATTTCTAGTAAACCATAACGTAACGATTGACAGTTATCATGAGAGTTCCAGACAGAAATAAAGAAAAGCTCAAAGCTTTTTTAGCCATAGTGACAAAAATCGACAAAATCAACGAGAAGACAAAAAACCAGGGCCAAAAAATGCAGCTGCGAAGGTGAGAAAAGCCTGTGGATGATGCTAAGACTCGAAAAAATAGAGAACAGTCACTGTAATAGTAGGTAGGTCACGAAATCTGTAGAAATCTAGGGTTTTATAGCTTGTTGGAGAAAGGGAAAAATCCCCGGATAGAGGCCTCGAATAGAGAAACCAAAGAGTGGAGGGGTATGGGGAGGGATAGCCAGTAGAAGAACGGGTGGTTGGGAGGCCCGGGCGTGCGTCGGTAGTGGTGACTACCGTAGAGGAGAAGTCATGCGTGTGACACACTGGTTGTCGCCGGGGTTGTTGTCGGCGTGTAGATCGGGGCTGACGATGACCCGATGGTGAGATCGATGAAATGGATCGATCGCGGGAAAAGGTTGATCGGAGAGGTTTTCGGCGTTATGGGGTCTAACGGCGGTGGAGGATTTTGGAGCTTTCTGGGAAGACGGTTTTGATGTAGGAATAAGACACGACTGTGACACCCGATCCGGGGTCGGGTTGATAACAGTCGACCCTCACAGATACGTATCTCATGTCCATGGAACATACAAAGTAAAAATGGCCATAGGCCCATACATCCCATACTTCACTTAAAATACATCAACTATATAACAATAGTTCAAGAGTTATTACATTACTCTTAACCAAAACATATATCAAAATTTAAAGTTTTAATACATGTTATAGAATGAATACAAAGCCACAATCCGGCTTTCTTCTAAAACGCGGCCTGCGGTGGCCCATTTTGCCCACTACAGTACACTCCACATTGCACGAAATAATGATCTACTGACGAGGTGACATTACTTGATGGTGATAATTTCCTGCATGGATTTACTCACACTAAGTGCACATGTAATGGCAACCAATCCCTTTTCAACCAATCGTGATCCTACTTGAATGTCTACATGCCCGATCACATGTCTCGAGTCCTCACCAACTCCTCGCACATGCTGGCCAAATGCGAAAAATACGTTTTTAAACAAAGGTTTTGTTTTCGAAAACTTACCACAGTTTCGGTAAATATATTGGACAACCCTCCGAGGTGGTGCTGGATCATTTCTACGAGTCATGGGTCGCCTCAGAGATGAAGCGTGAACCCACTCTTCGAGGGCAATTCTTGGGAAAATCTTCCTTGAAATTCCTTTCACAACCATTTTCAATTTCACTTTCCAAACTTTCAGCAAGTATTGCACTCCCACGCTATCCATCTAGAATTTTGGTTGCATATGGAATGCATTATGTCATTTCCAAATAATTGATGCTAATATATTTTACATGTATATATTAACAAAAATTAATTCACATAATTCACATTATTCAATTCACAATAATAACATCAAAATTAAGCTTACATGAAATTTAATTAACAAATCAAACAATTTCATTTTTGAATCACCCCAAACCCACACCCAAAATCACACACATATCAATGAATAATTACAAAGAGCACTGAAGCGACAGCATTCATGACCACGTAGGGTTTCCTTCACTGGTTCAAATGTTTTGAGGCCAGAAAGCGGCACGACCGTCAGACTCGACAAATCCTCGTCCATTGGAAGTGATAGCGATTCAAGAATAAGCGAGTAGGAAAATCACGCCTGCATAGCACGGGTTGTCGAACTCCACGAATCGATGTCCACGCATAGCCTTTGCCGCGTAGAACAACTTTGCTTCTTGGCCCCGAAGGCGAAGCGATCGTAGGGAAATCTAGAGAGAGGAATTAAACTCTTTCTCTCTCTCTAAGCTACTTTGGCCCCTCAACGCCCGTTTTCCTTCAAATTGGAGAAGATGAAGACTATTTTCTTTTGTCTTATTCACTTATTCTTCTTAAATCCCGTTTGTCCTTTAGTTTTGATTTTGACACATGACTTAATCTAGTCATTCATCTCCATCGTCTCACTAATCATGCAACATGTGTCACATGGGTACATGTAGTAGGTGACTTTTGTCGCGTCAGTATCTCTCATGTGCGTCATCTGACCGCCTGACGCTGAGTGTCTCGGCGTCGGTCTATTTGTCTGGTCGACGAGTCGGCAGTAATGCTTAGATTTGTGAACGATTCAACAGTAAAATCCCGTTTAAGTAAGTGAGATCTAGAAAATTTCGGATTTTGGCCAAAATTACCTTCCTTTTTAGAAAATTAAATTTTCTGGATTTTGCTTAGTTAAGTAGTAGTTTTGCGAGTGAGAAGCGAGGCAAAGCCACAGCTTAGAACCTTCCATGGCTCTGATACCATGTCAAGAAATATAAGAAAATGATGCTTTTCTTATTGATTGAATGAGTGAGTTGAACATTACAAGCCCTACCTAATTAAATGCATCAAGAAGACATAAAAATGAAATAAATCAAGTACAAAAAGGAAGGAAAAATATTGTATAGAAAAGGAAAAGAATAAATTAGAGGATATTATAAGAATATCCTATGATTCTCAACAATCTTTATGAATCAAAAGGGTATTAAAATTTTCCTTAACAAGTGCCCTTAAGGCAGGGCAAGCATGGCATATGAGATTAACAGTAATGGTAGTAAAATATAGCAAAAAGGAGCAAAAATTGTATGTTTGCTACTTTATTAGATTAGGGAATGGCGTTTACATTTTCTGTTTTCTAGGCAAGCCGACTAATTATCACACCTACATTATTAGAAGGCACCTCAGATATTTTAGAAATCTTTATCAGTTCATTCTCCAGCGGGAGTACCGGTGTCATTAGAAGGCATGCCAAGCATTGATTTTCAATTACATGCACTCAGGATACAAGAAATGATGACTCCAAATATCAGTGAGAACCAGTGCACCACTTAGCGGCGGCTGCCACTCCATTAAACTATTCTTTGTATGGTTCAAGCATTCTACACTAAAGGATGAAACTATAACAAAAATAAAAGTACACTATCTTTACATTGATTTCTCTCACCTTTATGGTGGAGTACCAACAAGATAAGCTAGTGCCCAATGACAGCTTGAGAAGGTGATTGGTAGCAAGAAAAGACCTTGAACTTGAAACCAATTCCATCTTAGCACGAGCTCAAGCTCTTATTGGCTTTTCCAACTTCTCTGATTTCTGATAAGATCTTCATGAATCAAAAGGGTATCAAATTTTTCCTTAACAAGTGCCCTTAAGGCAGGGCAAGCATGGCATATGAGATAAACAGTAATGGTAGTAAAACAGAGCGAAAAGGTGCAAAAATTGTACGTTTACTACATTATTAGATTAGGGAAAAACGTTTACATTTTCTGTTTTCTAGGCAAGCCGACTAATTATCACACCTCCATTGCATTATTCAAGCAGTTTTTACAAATAACAGAGAAACTAGATTCCATCCCAGAAACATCATATCCTTATATAGTAGCTAGGAGCACTGCCATGAGCTCTGAAATACAATATTATACATATTGGATTATTGATGAGGTTGAACCAACTAATAGATGGATAGTCCAGTGCACATATTATTGACTAGATTACCTATTTTTCGCTTCCCAACACTCACCAGGACACTTGGAGCCTGATCCTAATAACTAAAAGACTGAAACAAAAATGTAGCACCATGAATCACTCCAGAACTGGACTTGCTAGAACTGGAGAACTCATTGGCTTCCCTCGTCCCATGGTGAAACCCCTGGTTCCGTCTGGCATTCTTGGTCCCTTGGTAATCTGTTTGGGAGACGCTTCAAACTGGGTAGAGCCACTTGATTGTGGGGACGGAGCAAGCAGGCCCCTCCCAGTGCTAATTTGAGTTCGTCCTCGTGGTTTCCCACGTCCTCGTGCCCATCCTTTCTTTGATCCACTTGAATTTTCTTCAACCTACCAAAATTTTTCATGCAAGTAGGACTATGAATACTTGTTTCTAATAAGTACAACGGTCTGTTTCTTTCAACAAAAATGATATCAATATTGAGATGTTTTTTTTTTTTGATAGGTATCCGGCTTGAGATGAATCAGACATACATATGCAGCATATTTTCCAGAAAATGACTTGTGACCAGGAAAAAGCAAAAAATCTTGTGTTTCCTTTCCTTCATTCTGGTGACCTAATATTTTGTTAGGGATGTCCTATTAAGTGGAGCATTCTAAAATCATTCCCACTGGATGCAGTTTTGTTGGAACATATTTCTTGAGATGTCATCATATAATTCAGTATCCAAGCAAGGGAACTTACATTACTCTCAAAAACCAATTCTGCATTATTAGAATGTGGGGAGTCTTCAGACAATTCAGGATGTGATCCATCGTCTTCATCCATAATCCCATCAAATTCTGATCTCCTGTTCTTTAAAACAGACTTTGGCTGGACATGATTACATTAAAGGCAATGAAATATTTTGGTGAAAGAAACATAACCATATTGGAAATACAAAAGATGTAGGGAAACAACAGCTTTCATGTTTGATTGACACATACCGAGCGTCTGAGCAGCACCCTTACTCGGAGGCCTTTTCTCCAGTTCCTTTCATCATTTAACATCTCGACCTGGGAAAAGGTTAGCAAAATCTAAAATGCTACGGGAAAAAAGGATAACTACTAAACAGAAAAGGGTTTTTATTTCAAAGTGTTACATACTGCTTTCTCAGCTATCTCCACAGATTCGTACTCCACAAGTGCATGGAGCTTCAAAACAAACAACTTTAGGTAAATTCCGTGTTTCTGGAAATTCCTTAGAAAATTCAGAAGCAAATTTGGTTTAGATCACTCTCCCTACCTTGTTACTGATAAAAAAGTCACCCTTGGAACGGGAATTGTTGGATTCCTGAGGATGGCATATTCGGATGTTTTTCACACTGTTAATCATAGTAGAGGGTCACTTTATTTATTTTAGCAAGTAGATGGCAGAAGGATAAATTGTGTATGGTAAAGACCTAACCTCCCAACAACACTGAATATTTTCTGGAGGTTTTGATGAGAATGATCTTCAGGCAGATTCTCTGCTACCACAGTACGAGCCTGCAAGCCAAACGACAAATAATCGGCATTGAATCGAAATATCTGGAAGAATTTAAAAGCATCCATGTGTATGGGGAATGTAGTAGTACCTGCAACTCCTCTTTGTCTCTTTCAGTAAAAAGGTGCTTCCTTCTAACCTTCTTTCCATCACTGCTTACAGCCTTCAAAACATTCCCAAAAATAGATAAATAAAAATGTATATATACATTTTACTTCTCTTCACAGCACAAATTTTTTTAAGAAAAGACTTACAAGCTGTGAAGAGGAGCGAAGCGCTTGCGCAAGCAATTGGTTATTGCTGACAAGGGCCTTGACTCTCTTAGAAGATGCAATAACAGATATCGGAACTGTTTCAATTCCACATTCATTAATGGAAACAATCTCAATCAAAACAACAATTCATAGGCTACTTGTTATACTGTTTCATGATCCTTACCGTAGCCTTCAGGATCTTTATTTATGTGTTTTGCCAAAGAGTCATTTGCAAGCAAACTCATGTCATTGAATTGGTACTCTACCTGTTTCCAAGAGAATTCTCAAAGAAATTTTTTGAGATATATCATCAACAAAATTATGTTGCCAAACAATAAATAATCAGATTTGAATCACATTGCATTGGGCAATGATGTGAAGGCAAGGCACTGATTGAAACAACTTTACCAAGCACTTGGAGATGCGCTTCTCATAAGTTTCACAGCAAACAGTTTAGAGGCCAGATGAGAAAAAAAAAAAGGTAAGAAATTCACAAAATGTTTGAAACTAACATCATCTAGAATTTCAAATTCATAGATAAATGGCAAATATATGAATGGGAAATGGGTGATGGAATTTAAAGAATAATACCCAACAAGAATATAATATTCAAAACAATCATCTGTCATGAGAAGGAAATCAGGAATTTGGAGAAGAGTAACCATTATTGAGAACAAAATTTGCATTCACTAAGCCTTTTTTTTGGTTTCCATTTGAAACTAACATCATCTAGAATTTCAAATTCATAAAAAAAAAATGGCAAATATATGAATGGGAAATGGGTGATGGATGACAAAGAATACTTCGCAACAAGAATATAATATTCAAAACAATCATCTATCATGAGATGGAAATTAGGAATTTAGAGAAGAATAACCACCATTGAGAACAAAATTTGCATCCACTAAGTTTTTTTTTAATTATTTTATTTCCAGAAAACTTAGGGGGAAATGCAAGGGAAAGAAAAAAAAAAGAAGGAAAATAACAAGAGAGTAAGAATCCAATGTACTATTTTTATCTGCTACTTGAATAAATTTTATTTATTTTAATTCATCCATATGAATATCAAATAATTTAAGAACACATAAGTTTCTAAGTAATTCTATTCATATCTGAGTTTCTTTGAAATTTTTAGAATCAAACACAAGAAAATCATTTTCCTTTCCTCATTACTTTCCAGGGAAAATAAAAGGAAAAAGATGCCTGACCTGTTTGATGATCTTTTGCTGAGTATCTTGTGTTAGAAGATTCTTGTGAGAATTGGGTAGAGAGCCGTTGGAATTAGAAATAAAACGGACAGGATCTTGATCCGCAACATACAACCAATCAGCAGAGCTGGCACCCCCACCAAGCAAATGGAAACATGGATAGAAATAACCAGAGATTGGGATCTGGGTATGTGATCTTGGCACGAATTCAGGCGCTTGGGCATTGAATTTGAAGGAAGGAGAAGAAGCAGCAGCAGCAGAAGCGCTGGTCGTGGTGGTGGTGGTGCTGCTCTCCTTCTTCTCCATTTCTGTGATTTCTTGATTCACCATATCTTGTTCTTCACGTTTCATTTGTGCCATCTTGTTGTTCTTTCTTTCCTACAAATCTCTCTGTTTTTTCCCCCTTTTTGTTTCTTATTTCTCTATGGAGGTGATCGTTGAATGTGGTTTATTTTCGTCTGTTTTTTCCTTTTTCAACGTTTAGTAACTGCATTTTGAGATTCAATCCACAATTCGCGCCCAAAAAGAGAGCTCTAGCCTTTATCTATTCCTTTCTCTTCCACCATGACCGTTGCTTGTGGGTTTGACCAGTTTTCAAGGTTTTGATTTTGCCAGCTGGCAAACTTCTGCTCTCTCTTTCTCTCTCCATTGACAATAATTGTCGTCCTGCAGGCCCAGTGGGCCTCATGAGCCAGATGCTAAGGGTGAAACCTAAATTAGATTTTAGGGCCTGGCCAGATAGGCCGGGCCTTCTTGACTGGATCTGGTTGGCTTTTGCAAAGAGGGGGAGAAGAAAACATTTGAATTCAATTTTCTTTTATTTTTTAAAAGGAAAGAAATGTTGCAAAGCCAGGAACCACGACACGTTTTTTATGGGTTTGATTTCAGATAATCGTGTTTTGATCAAATTTGTATTGAATCGCATAACACGTTTAATAAATTGGTTATATTCATGTCAATTCAAATAACATGAATTTGACTTATTTAATTATTATGCTAATTAATATTTAACCTATATCAACCTATTTAATATATTATTTTGGTTAAATATTGATGAATTAATTATAATATATATTATTTTAAATTACCAAATTAATAATAGGGTTATACTTGTCGTATTGTGATATTCAATTACTAATTGAGTTGTGTTTGAATTCGTTATTTTTATTATTCGTGTTGTGTTTGGGTCGGTGAATATAATAGAACACCTATTATTGACACAACTTGTGAACACGAATTGTCACCCCTAAATGTTACCCTAAAGACCTGGTTCAAGTGATAAAGGAATGAGATTTATGGGAGATGTGACACCCCCAACTCGGCACTCGGTGTCAAGCTAGGGTGTCTTTTTTTTTTTTTTTTTTACAATAAACTTGTTCATTCATATCATGTTAAACATTTAACTTGAAATATATTATGTAGTAGTGGATTACAAAATATATTAAACTCCATGTACCCAGAATGTTTAATGATATAAAAACTTTTATATCATGATAAACAAATAAGATATACAATGTGACTTACTTATGTCTCAAGAAAAACCTAGTATTGTGTTGACCTTTGTTGCTGATGTGAATTGTCCGCACTTCTAGTTCCTTCTTCTGTACCTACACGGATGAAACACCTGTGTTAAGCTTATAGCTTAGTGAATAAATACTAGTGGACGATCCCTAATAAGAATCATCACACTTTAGACACATGCATATACATTTAACACATCATATACTTATTATACCCATGCTTATGCATATTTCATACATGTAATTTACACATGCTTATACATACATACTTTATATTTACTTATTATTGTTCATATACATTTCCTGCTTCTTGTTCTCACACAAAGATAATTTGTCATCACATAATACATATGCTTCCTTATATCATGTCATATAATGTCATTTATCATATTCAAATCATTTGCATATTCTTATTATTTGCTTTTATGTTTCATGTCTACAAATGCCTTAGAAGTGGATACGGGAAAGAACTGTATGTTCCCGAAGGTACTATCACTGTAAGAGACAGTGATTTCTATCTCAGATGCACTACAAATCTACATTATACGATCCAAAAGTGATCTACACATCGACCAAAATGGGGCCTCGATATCTATAAACTATATGTTGCAGCAACTGTATCCTTATAGGCATGTCTATCTATCCAACTACCCGGCCATACAAGGTGTAATCTATTTTATTACGCTTTTCTTAATCATTTGTATTTAAAAGATATCTCATATACACGTATCAACTATCAGATATCATGATACTTACGATATTCATTATCAAATAATCTCTTATAAGCATTTAACTATATTTTTTCATATAACAAAAATTATACGTGTATTTGCTTTAGCTTTCATAATACATGTTATTATGATCAACTTACTATGATGCATTATTTCATATAACAATACATTTATATAGCCTTTATACAATTTCACTTCATAACTAATTCGCTCTAATGCTTCGAGGCAGTTCCCAATTCCATTTCGACTACAATTTTGACCCTGTAAACGGAATTATTAGAGAAAGTGATCTTCTAACTCAATATACCCCTATGTCTTAAGTTTCTTATGGTTCAAACATCATGTCATTTGGACTTTTAATTTGGGAGATATGGTCTAAAATATCTTAATCAAGCCCCGACAATTTATAGGAACAACTGGAATTGTATCCTTATATTTGAAAATTTTCTCTCGGGAATGTTAGAGATACACTTGACCATAATTTCTTCATGAAAGTTGTTCTCCCAGATGTCTAGCTTGTACAAAAATTTGAATCACCTCATTTGGACCAGTACAACTCAAATTATGATTTAAACAACCGAATATTATGGGGCTCGGGGATGATCACAGAGACAGATTAGTAAGTGACATAATTATTCCTTACTGACACCCTTTCTGTGTTTAATGGAGTCAAAATTTGGATATACTTATTTCAGGGAGATTTGTTCTCCTGGAAGCTAAAATTTGAATCACTCAATTTGGATGAGTAAAATTCAACTTATGACTTAAATACCAAAACTGTTCCGAAACCTACAACTGTATCAGAATTGACTCGAAAACAGAGCCTCACTTTGACGAATTTTCTGGGTACACTGGGGTCCAAATTTGTATACACCTATTTCAAGAAGATTTGTTCTCCTAGAAGTATAGTTTATCCATAAATTTGAATCACTCAATTTGGATAAGTGATGATCAAGTTATGGCCAAAACAAAAACATTGGTTTAAAAAAAACAGACATCATCTCCCCTAAAACCCAACATTTTCTCTTTACAATTTTTTCCTCCATTGAGGACCACAACCAAACCAAACAACCATTCCAAACAAGGATTCTACACAAAAAGAGGTATTCCAAATCTCAAAACAAGTATCCATACAAAATCCTAACAAGTTCCATACGAAATTCCATACACAAATTCATACCAAAATTCCTTACATATTCATACCTGATTTCTTCTTCTCCTTGAACTTCTCTTCTTCCCTTCTCCTCTTCTTCTTCCTCTCTTCTTCTCTTCTTCTCTTCTCTTCTTTTCTTTTTTCTCTCAACTGATTTGCCCTAACAAAAGCAAAAAATGAATTCCTCTTAAAGCCATGTTTGACTTTATCCAATTTTGCCTAATTTTTCCCCTTTTTGCATTTTGGTCCTCCCTTTCTCATCTATTTGTCATTCTAACCTATTCAATTTCCAACTTTAACATATCATCTTTTCTTTTTATGTCATTTGGGTCCTTAATTGGCAATTTACCAATTTACTCTTGACTTTTGCATTAATTCTGGGTTTTGCTTATTTTATTCCAAAATATATATTTGGTTTTTATTATACCCCCAAACACGTTATAAAACCCAGTGGCATAATTTTCGGGTGTTACGACTTCCCTTAAAAGAATTTCGTCTTCGAAATTCATACCTGAATCGAAGAGTTGCGGGTATTGCGCTCTTATAGTTACTTATGGCTCCCAAGTAGCTTCTTCCCTGCCATGGTGTTTCTAGAGCACTTTCACTAACTGTACTTGCTAATCAAGAATCGGCTTTCACCTCTCGAGCTAATAGCCTTCAGTTTCTCATCATAGGAAAATCAAGCCAGACTTGTACTCTTTGCATCGTAGCATATGAAACCCATAGAATCCAGATTTCAAGCATAGACATGGAACACATCATGCAACTTGGTTAACTCCGAGGGTGTGCCTCGTGACGCCCCAAAACCCGGGGTCCACTGACAACCCGCCAACCAAAATGCAATATTTTCTGCGAATGCTCTGCAACCCGACACTATTAACGAAAATCGGGCGGAGTCTCCTTTGTACGAGGAGCTCTATCCAAGAACCACCTGTCCCAACATCAACATCAGAGGACATATACATGAGTAAAAAAAGGCTTCTCGGGGCCCACAATACCTAATATACACTAACCATATACCATAGTTTCAAGAGTTAATAATTTACTCTTACTTCAAACATATATTAAAATTCTAGAATTCTAATACATGTCATACATCATAAGACCATCAAAGCCACAACCCGGCTTTCTTCAAAATCGGCCTCTAGGATGAGCCGTTTCCTCGCACGCTCCCGTACCGAATAACATATTCCTCGACGTAGTGAGCTACACGCCCGCAGCTGAATCACCCCAAATGGTTACTCCCTACCTGGCGCATACGCATCGATCCAACGTCCCAGGGGTCCCGTTGGATAACCTGTCAACCCGCGAATACTCGTGGGATGTTGAGGTAACCCGACACTACACCATCGCATCCCCTTTTCGACCCATGATTTATCTTAAAATCTAGCAGAGTCTCCTTTGTGGCCAGGAGCCACCCAAAATACAACTTGTACAATTACATGGGCAACATAGCTCAATATTATACAACTAATTACCAATCGGGTCCATTAGAGTAAAAAGTTCTGCCACGTAGGGCCCATTTATCCATACTCAAACATATGCTAATACGACTATAAACCATAGTCCATAAGAGCTTAAATTACATCACTCTTATACAAATAAATACAACCCATATATTACAAAATATATATTAAAGCCACAATCCGCTTTCTTCATAATGCAGGCGATCCCGACGCGGGTCAAATTGGTCCCGCACCGACCAGACCAAAAGGGGTCCCACGGCGCTTAACAGCTCCCGCAGTGATAATCTCCTACAAGGGCTACTCCCCACCTAAGTGCATACGCAATTGTCAGATAATCAAACACACATCCAAGTGCACATACACAAGTCTACCGACGTCTACATGCCATGAATGCAGACTCCTCGACCACCACGCCCCATGTACCGAAGCCTCGTCGGCTTCCATCACCAATATGTCATTGAGTAATATATCCCGAGTCACTCACCGACTTGTCCTTCACATGCATATGCCAATCCGCGGATAACCGGCCACCGGTATTACTAACCCACCCAAGTATCGAGCCCCCACCGCCCATTACCCAATGCAAGTACCAATGGGAACAAATCCCAAGTCAATCCCGCGACTCCTATCACACAACCCGGTCTATGTGATAAACATGATCGCAGGTGTCTTCTTCGGCAACATAACTTTTCTGATGATACCGCAGTCTCTTACACCCATACGTAACTATGATATCGCGGTCTTTTACACCCATACGCCAGCTCTCACTCGACTCCTCAACATGCATTTTGCCATGAATGAAAACCATTTCCAAACAAAGGTATTTGTTTTTAACCGTGGACAACCCACCGATGTAAATAGTGGATAGACTCCGATAATCTATTTTATGGACAACCCTCAGATGTATATCAATTGAGCAGACTCTGACGATTGATATTATATGGACAACCCTCCGATGTATATCAATTGGGCAGACTCTGACGATTGATATTATATGGACAACTCTCCGATGTTGTAATGGACAATAATCCTGAGCAATACATTTGCTCATTAACCCGAATAATTCCTCTCAAGAAACCACCTCATGCACTAACTCCTATTTGCTCTAGTGGTGCTCCCAAGCAGCATATGAAACGCAATGAGACATTTCATTTTTTAACCCGCGCGACTCATTTGACGCTGTCTTATTAATCAAGCCTCCACTAATCAACACCCACGCTGTCGATCCACAACCGGTACTACTGACACACCATCAAACACCTAACACAGTTGTCGATCTCAACTATGCACTCACACTCCCAATTTCTAGGTTACCTAGTTGCATATGGAATGCATGATGCAAAATTTCAACACATTCTACGCGAATATATTCACATGCATATATATTAACATACGAAACACGCATGCAAATTCACAATCAATTATACCAAAATTAAATTGGCACGTTTAATTAACAAAACACGAAAGAATTCATTTCTTAATCACTCAACCATACACATTTTCACACAAAAATACTGCGGTCACTATTCATACTACTATTCACGTTATTCATTCCTAGTAATAACACACAAATGGCCCAAAATCTCACTCCATATAAAATGCGTGACCTCTCGTCCCTTCACGGTTCATTACCAATATTGTGATACAAAACACACCACAAAACTTGAAACATCACCCCGGAGCAAACCAAACTCAAATACGTACCGGATCGCTCGAAAATAGTCCTGAAAATTTCACATGACTGGTTTAAAATGGGCCTCGAAGATTCAAATAATTCATTCAAAATGAATTCCAATTCAGCCCAGATCGTCCAAAATAGTCTAAAAATTTTAAAATTCCTACACTACCCAAAATTTGAGGACTGGAATTTATGGCCTTTCACAATTTTTAAGCCAATTCCAAACCATTAAATAGCCTTTAGGCTAGAAATAACACAAGTAGAAAATTTCACTCTCGCCAAGCTTTGACGAAACTCCAATATTTTAAGGTCTTCTAATGCGTAAATTCGGGCCGTGATAGATCAACTTTTGCCTTCAAATTCCGACGAAACCCGCGATCCGATTTTTGTAGATCTCAAAAAACGGTAGAAAGAAAAAAAATAAAATAAATTCTCTCTCTCCACCGCCCTCTCCTCCCGACGCCCTCTGCCCCCTTTTGATTGTTTTTTTCCATTTTATTATTATTATTATATTATATTATATTATTATTATTATTATTATTATTATCATTTTGAATACATACTATATCAGTTTCATTCGATCCGTTTACCCTAAACAATTTATTTCTTTTCACGATTTTATTTTAAATGAACTTAACCTTAAGTCATTTCTTCGACTTCCGAGATTCTCTCTTTAAAATCTCATCCCGAAGTCACCAAGACTTATCACCTAGAAATTGTAAATATTCCTACTGCTCATAATTCGACGAACTTTTCAGCTACTAGATTTCTCGAGACGAATTTAACGGCGCAGTCTGTTTCGTTATCCGAGATCTAGGGAATTTCCTGCCAACCGAAATTACTGCTTACCCTTTCTTAAAAATTCAGAATTTTCAACCGAGATACGCCACTGGTCCCATTCCCTTCAAAACTTCATATGGGGGCAATGAACCCTGGACTTAGCTTCCTTTTCTTCCCAAATCGAAGCACCTTCCCTCCATGGAGATACCTTTAAGAACACTTTATCACCACTTCATATTCACTGGTCCTTCCTTTTCAACTCCACATATGACTTTCGGTTTATCACTCGATAACCTTTAACCTTGGCTTCGAATAACCCCGAAATTTTGTTTCCATCTTTTTACTATGTTTGATCAATCACTTTATGCTCATTCAATTATGTCCAACACACGTGAGTTCTACATTCTAACATCAAAAACAACGATTTTAAACACATTTGATTCAAACCATTCTCAAATACGCGGAAGCATTCCTTCGCTCACTACGGTATAGGCCCACAAATTACTAAACAATTCACTTTACAAAATAAAGATACCATGCCTTTCAAAATATTACACAACATTGTTCTCGAAATTCACTATTTTAAAAATACAAGATAAAGTCATGTGCTCAAAATGATATTTATGCATATGTCAAGATACTCCTGAATTCTTTCCCAGCTGACTCGCTTCTCGATCTTGCCTCTTCCGCTGCTCTCGCTATCTATCACTCCTCAGACTACAAGATTGGTAAACAACACGCCAAGATTTCACGCTTTTCTATACAATCCATTCCAGCAGTTTGATTTAAATCAAATCTGTGCAATTTAACAATTCAAAACTTTTTGAATGTTTATGGATGATGATGTAAATACAATCTATTATACTTGTTATATATACAATCGATTCTGAGTTCATTGATCATGCAATACACTTTCATATTCAATATTTACGCGTCTGAATCGATTTAAATATGCACAGCTTACGGTCGATTTAGTTACGTAATTCGATTCGATTTATCCAATCAATTCAGTTTATACCCCTTAACCGATTTAACCTATAATAACCGTTTGCTCTGAGGATGTAGAGTCAAGCCACGGTCATTTGGCTGCGGGCCGATTATAAAAAGCGTTTATAACGATGCGGTCGTGGGCTCTTGGCCCGGTTATAAGCGATCGATTAATGAGCAACTACCGTCTGGTCATTGTTCTTGTTCGGGTGACACATCAAATAAAATGGATTCATGATCTTTATTGTTTTTATTTTTATTGGTATCACCGTCCCCATTTTTATCTGGCTAAGCGGTTAACATTACATTAAGGGTGTCAATATTTTTTTTTTTTATAACAAAATTTTAATACATTTGTATAACTAGTTCACTTTCCAATGGTCATTACAAATTTTCATATGCATTATTTTCCAACCAAATTCTTCAAATCATTTAAAAAACGATTCAATATACCTTTCTTGTATTTAAAGTGACATTTCAAATATTGAAGCGAGAATAGAAAAATTAGAACAAGCATTACAAAAACTTGAAGCTTGAGGAAATAGAAATTGATTAGAACAAGCCAGATTGTCGTCCTTTAATTCATGTTCTGGAGTCTAGAGCCTCAACTCGGACTTTTTCCTCCTCGTTAATCCCTAATCCATCACGCATATTTACCGTCAAAGAATAACCAAGAAGAATCGTTTATTCATTCTAGGATTTTTGGTTGAGTTGATATCTACCCAATACACTTTCACTTTCCAAATTTTCTGGGGACAATTTAGGTCATATTTAGCTTATACATCCTTCACAAAATTATAGCTCTATTAATTACATTTGTAGTAGAGATTTGAATCATCTAATTTGGATCACCCAAACTGAAGTTATGGCATTTTATGCCAAACTGGTGACATGCCCAGTTCACTCAGTTCCTCTTATTTTTATTTCCAGTTTGATTAACTAGCTACATAAATTGTGTGATTCCCTTCTACTCATTTGAATCTATGGTTCTTAGGTTTCCCTTCCCTATTGGAATCATCAATTTGGATCAACCAAGTTGTAAGATTTTATCTTCAGACTACTCTAATTTGCAAAAACTGGGAAGCAGATTTTCTTTTATGGTTTCCCCTTTGAAGTTTCTGGACACTTGAGGTTACAAATTTGTATACCGATCTTAAAATAAATTATTATAAAAGTCTAGTTCTCCACAGAAATTTGAATCACTCAATTAGGATAGTGAAACTCAACTTATGGTCCCTAAGTACAAAACTACTCTAAAACACATAACTGCTTCAGGGTGAACCAGAAATTTATCCAAACAGAGCATCACTTCAACGAATTTCTGGGTCCAATTGGAATCCAAATTCGGGTACCATTACTTCATGAAGTTTGTTCCTACTATAAGTCTAGTGTAATTAGCAATTTGAATCACTCGATTAGGATAGAAATGACTGATTATAGCCCAAAACAAAAACGTTGGTTTGAAAAAAAAATTGGCAGCATCTCCCTTTGAAACACCATAATTTCCTCTTCATTGATTTTTCTTCCAAAACACCTCAAAACTCAAAATAAATCATGTGTCAATCACTCTAATAACATCCTAACATCATTCTAAACCAATCACAAGCAAATCCATGGATGATTTTAGGGTTTCCCAACTCAAACATCATTAAAATAAAATTCTAGGGTTTGTGTTCTTACCTTGACTCTTAGACCACAATGGCACAGCTCCCTTCTTCCTCTTTGATCACTTGGAGACCAAAAATGGGGATGATCTCCCACCAAAATCTGGATATTCCTCAACCCTAGCTCTTCTCTTCTCACTCCCCCTCTCAAAAATGAGCTCCCAAAGACCACTTTTGGTCTTTTAAACTCATTTAAGTGTAAGGCCATGTTTGGCCTTCCACCTATTTTCATTTCTCATTTTTTTCTCTTTGGTTTTTTTAATATCTCTCATTCCTCAAGGCCTTGTTTGGTTACAAATGCATTTTGGGTTAAGTCCTCCCAAATGGCAATCTAACTCACACTTATTCTATTGCATAGAAATTCCCATGTTACATAGACGTATAAACATTTTACCATTGACTCTTAGGTCCTCATTTTTCACATTTCAAATTTGTCATTTTCACTTAGGTAAATTTTCGGGTTTAATCTTTTAAATCACTTATCAAATAACAATCAATATTCATTTAACAACTGAAATACCCAAGTTTAGCTCAATTTATACTCGAATATATAATAAAATTATAAAAAAAATTATAGGGTATTTTTGGGGCGTTACAACTCTCCCCACTTAAAAAGAATTTCGTCTCGAAATTACCTTAGATGAACGATTCACGGATATTGTTGCCGCATTGTTTCTTCACTTTCCCAGTGGCTTCCTCGGTCTTATGGTTTCTCCCGACACTTTGACTAACGGAATCTTCTTGTTCGCGGCTCTTTCACTTCGAGGCAAGATCTCTTGGCTCTTCTTCTCTATCAATCAGATCTAAGCTCAATTGTCTCAGAAGAAGTTACATGTGATGGGTGATCGTACCTCCTCGTTTCAATCGAAACATGGAATAAGTTGTGGATCTTTTCCAAGTCAGGAGTAATGTACCGATACGTACGCTAATGGACCCACTTTTCAATCACTTCATACGATCTGATAAATCTGAGACTCAACTGCCCTTTTCCCAAATCGCATCACCTTCTTTCAAGGCGATACTTTCAAAAATACTTTGTCGCCGATCTCGAATCGAATGTCTTTTCTTTTCAAGTCGGCGTAGGACTTTTGTCTATCCGTGGCTACCTTTAGCCTTTCTCTGATCATTTTCACTTTCTCTTCAGTCTCCTGAATCAAGTCGGGACCAATTACTTTCTTTTCACTCAACTTAGTCCAACACACTGGTGTTCTGCATTTTCTTCCATATAATGCCTCGTAAGGCGCCATTCCAATGCTCGATTGGAAAGGCCCCATTGTTGTACCTGAAATTCTTCAGAGAATGTAATCTATCGACTACCTCGTAGTCGATCACCACGACTCCTTAGCATATCTTCAGGAATGGATACTCTCATTGTCCATCGATGCGGGTGGAGCGTACCTAAAATTGGTCGGGGTGCCCAGGGCCTCTTGCAATTTCCCCCAAAAATCTCGAAGTAAACCTCGGATCTTTCGATTAAATAATGGATATGGAATCCCATGCAACAGAACTATTTCCTTGATATACATTTCTGCTAGCTTATCAGTGAATAGTCGGTCTCAGTAGGAAATGGTGACTTAATTCGATCGATTACTACAGCCAGCCCGAGTCCATGCTTTCTCTTCTCGTATTAACTGACTAAATCCATGGTAGTGGAGTCCATTTCCACTCCCGTATTCGATGGTGGCAATAATCACAGAAGAACTGATGCTTTCACCTTCTCTTTGTAAACAAACACTTAGTTCTGGTCGATATATCTTTTCATTCGGACCACCCCGAAATGACATTTTTAAGTCTGATACATCTTTTGTGCTCACCAGGGATGGATAGTAGATCCACTATGTGCCTCTTCAAGTATGGCTTTTTCTCAAATCATTATCATCGATTTACACAAAGAGCCCGATCTTTATATCTAGGAAACCCATCTTCATTTCTGTCAAATACGATTTCTTTATTTTTTTCAATCGGCTTACTATAACATCAATTTTTCTCATGTTTCTTTTGTGTCTCTTGCACTCGATTCGACAAACTCGGTCACATTATCAGTGTCACTATTGTACCATCGTCATCCAATGACAAATGAGCTGATCGCCTTCAGCGTTGCATTTATGCTACACTTTCAGCGTCGGCCACTACATTTGGCCCCTTTCGGGGTGATAGTCAATCAATCATAGTCTATAAACTCTCCATCCATAATCGTTGTCTCGAGTTAAGCTCTCGTTGAGAGCGAAATACTTAAGACTCTTATGATCGGTGTAGATGAGAGCATTTTTCTCCATACAAATAATGTCTCAAATTTTTCGGCATAAATACAATTGCGGCTAATTCAAATCATCATTAGGGTAGTTCTTTTCATGCGGCTATTGTCTTGAAGCATAGGCTACTCCACTTTACCCTCTGCGTCGGGACACGTCGAGTCCGTTTGAGTGAGGCGTCCGCCAAAGATCACATATTCCTTCTGCGGTCGGTGAGATGGCGGAGCCTCGGTTAGATTGCTTTCGGCTTATCAAAAACTTGTACTGACATTTATCTTTACCCCATTTCATTCACATTTTTACGGACGGGTCTCGATCGTTGGGTTCTTGATCATGAAAACCCCTTAACAAATCTTACGTAGTAACACACCCGATCCGAAGAAGCTACGCCACGTAACATTTCTTGAGCTGGCTTCCCTTCAACAACTACTTCTACTCTTCTTTGGATCCGCTCCAGTTCCTTCTTTCGATACAGTAATAGAAATGATACTTCATTCAACCAAAACTCCACACGCCCAGTTTGTCCCGGTACTCTTTTCACCGAAGTCTACAACCTTGCGAGAGGTGTGTGTATACCGTTGATTTCCACATCTGAGATACCGCAAAATGTCGTCATGAACCTCGACAAACTGATCCACATACGGTCGGAAAACACGATTCATTAGGTCCATGGCCATTTACGGAGCATTTGTCAAACAACGGCATTCTGAGGAACTTCATAATGTCCGTATCGGCGTTCCTAAGCGCTGTTTTATGCACATCCACATCTTTGTACCTTACCCACCCACAATTCTCAGCGTGATACCCAGATCGCAAGTCAATCTTGAAAAAGATACTTGCACCTTCGATTGGTCAAACAAATCATCAATTAGGTAACGGATACTTATTCTTTATAGTCGAAACTTGTTCGATTATCTAATCAATACATAAGCCAGAAGTGTACCATCTTTCTTCTTAGCAAGCAGGAGCTCCCGGTGATACACGCGGTCGAATAAACCGTTTATCTAGCAGTTCTTGCAACTGAAGCTTCAATTCTTTTAACTCCACTTGGAGCCGATAAAGTGCGGTGTAATGGATGCGGTGTGGCACACAGTCTGGCGTCGATAGCAACCTCGATCTCCCTCTTATTGGAAGCGATCGGCAACTCTTGGAAACACGTCCAGGAAAGTCACTATGATGGGATGCTCCGGATATACTAGGCCTTGCCTTTACACGTATCAATCACATAAGCCAAGTAAAGCTACATCCTTTTAAGCACCATTTTTTCTAACGGTCAAATTGCAGGATATCACATTAGAGAGGTGGTTTGACCTCTAGCCGATGAAAGTTACTTCATCCTCATTCGGTGTTCTTAAGGTCACTCTTTTCATTCTACAATCCACCATCTTGGTGTCGGGACAACAATCCACATTCCCAAAATCACATCAAACTCCTTAAAGATAATTCAATCAAATCCCGGGAAACTCCTTACTCTCGTATTCGGATGGAGCGATCTACATCACACTCTTTATTCACAATAACCTATGCCTGCGGCGGGTTCGTCACGAATGTCATACTCGGTTCCACTCCTCATTAAATTCTTCACACTA
Source organism: Tetrastigma voinierianum (assembly GCA_016808115.1). Classification (NCBI taxonomy): domain Eukaryota; kingdom Viridiplantae; phylum Streptophyta; class Magnoliopsida; order Vitales; family Vitaceae; genus Tetrastigma; species Tetrastigma voinierianum. The sequence goes on from JAEQBH010000804.1 coordinate 70,367, forward strand.
GGTATGTCGATCTGAATATGTAGGTGGGTTGACCCGGGGTCAATCGATACATGTCTGATGAGTATCAGATTTGGAAATTACCGGCTATCACATGCGGAGCCGATGTCTTCCCTTGCTTTGCGTGCATATGCTCACAGGCTGAACACGGCCATCACTTGCTACCCAGTTAAGTGTCCCTTGTCTCGGAACGCGGGTGATGCAACACTTTGTTGCCTTTACGTACCAGCTGGTATGCCCCGATCACGGGGTCTTTGTATAAAATAATTGAGCTCTTGAACAATCTCTCGCTCTATGCTCTTTGGATCCCTGAATCAAACGAAGCTGTAAGTCTCGACGATACTCCTTTATGGTTTCCCGCGATAGGGCTTGATGAGGGCGATCATCCTACAGAAGCACCTCCTGGGTGTACTGGCCCAGCGGTGTCGGTAGGTATTCCCCTCACCAGGTAGTGCGAAATTTGTGGGTGGCCCCGGAACCATGGTCCCAGATCTCTTCCTTCTTGTGATTGTGAGCCCCGGATTGGCCAGGGATTTTCTTTCTGTCTTTTATCTTTTCTCTCTTTTTCCCTCTTTCTTTACTCTTTCCATTCAATGCACATGTCACAATTTTGGAAAAATCATCATGGCAAATCCTGTGACATGGGCTGGAATAGGTCATTAAAGTGATCTTGAACCCTCTGACACTTTTCTTCCTCTCATCTGAGTATCTAGGGACATACTTTCAGCCGTCAATTCTCTTTGATATTTCTGACACTCATACATCTTTGTCTCGGATTAGCAAACTCTCTTCTCATGTTAGCCAAATAGTCGACCCACATAATGCTTCTTGAATTCATCAGAAGAACTTCCATGTAATACTCGGTGGCGCGGTCGGTCACGAAACCCACAGCGATAAGCCTCATCCGTAATAGGCGGTCGCACACTTCCAAACTCTCATCCGATTGTACAATGCATTTGCACTAGCATTAAGCTCGGTCCTTCGAGCCGAATTACGCCATAGGGCTCCTCCTCTTTTCGAGTCGAAGAAAATCTACGGTCGTTACCTTGCCATCCCTCGATAGGCGTCGTTGAAGAGCGGTACGTGAGCAAAGTCATTCTATTTTTTAATCAGATTTTACGTTCTATTTCATCTAGAAATGAATAGTGTATCTGATATGAAGAAACTCACCAAATTGTTATTAGCGGAAGAGAAGAAAATAGAAAATACGACAATAAGTGGAAGAAAAGTGCGGTCGAGATGGCGGGCCCAGTAGAAAGAAGCGCGGTGAGTCATTGATGCGGTTTTGGGGTTCACACGGTCCAGGTTAAGTCGTGACACGAGAAAATTGAAGGAATTTGATGCGAGTCCACGACGGTAAGTACCCGGATAAGCGGTGAAGGGTAACCCGAGGGCTAAGAGAACAATGTCGCGGCAGAAAGCATTTTGAAGTCGCGACAGAGTTGATGTCGTGTTTAGAATAAAATTCGCGCGACATCGGAACCAACAGGTTAAACCCAGAACTAAGTTGATAGCCGACGTGAGATTGATGTCGTGACATCGAGAATTCAACAGTGAAAGTGAAGGAAATGGGCTAACATCCTGACGAGGCGTCGATCCTCGAAATATCAGAAGTGAATTTGCGAGCCATAAGGCGATGTGCGACTTGAGAGATCGAAGTCGCGACAGGCAGCGCAAAAGTGGACGAGCTTCATAAAGTGAAATTACGCTACAAGAGTTGATATCAGTGACATCAAGAACAGCAGATCAAAGATGCGGAACCATAGGAGATGTGGCGACAAGATATTGACCGCCAGCGACGCGAAGCGACGATTGAAGCCTATGGTTCATTGAAGATGATGTCGCTGACCAAAGAGATTGATGTCGCGACATCCGAGGCCTATCGGATGAGAGCGGTAGATGACTTGAGCTGAAGTCGCGACAAGACTTATGACCATTGCGACATCGGGAAGGTAAATTAAGACCAGCCAGGCGTGGAAAGATGTCCGCGACAAGATATAGAGAATTGCGACATCGCGGATATCCATCGAGGTAACATAGGTAAGTTGATGTCGCGGCGTGAGGTTGATGTCGCGGCGATAAGGGTTGATGTCAGCGACATCGCGACCTTAGTGGAAAGTGCGAGGAGACTTGGGCCCATCCGCGACTGACATCCACGAGGTCGCGACGCCGAGGAATAAACCATTGAAGGCGCAAGGGACTAGAATGGATGTCGCGACAAGGCCCGCCCCGTCTGTGACATCCTGGCGATCAAGCCCCGAAACCTACAAGGGCATCAAGATTGGTGTCGTGAACATGGGAGCGAAACCGAGTTCAGCGAGACGAGAACTTCAAGTCCATGTGTGACATGGGTTCGGTCATCAGCGACAAAGAAAGGAAGTGAGGGCGAGGCCAGACGGTAACTTGGGCTGGCTACTCTAAAATCCCGTGATGCATTGAAGTGGGAGCCCGATTGGGGAACCACAACAAACCACATGACTATCCAGACTCATTGGGTAGCTTGACCCTGAGGGCGAGAGAGTGCAGGATCTTGAAAGCTCATTTTCTTTATTTTTATTTTCTTCATTTTTTTTTCACTTTATTTTTCGTCTATTTAGAGCAGTTGTTTATGAATTTTTCTTTTTCTTTCCTTTTCGCTTTGTTTGTTTGGATAAAATGGTATGATTCAGCTGAGTGAATCGCTGAAATCAATTTCTTTTTCAAATTACTGCACCAGGCATTATGGAATTTCAGACCAAATTACGAAATTAAATTGTTCGATTCCATTGCGATCCATTCTTATGATCGAAGGAATGCTTGTATCGTGTGATCGGTAGTGAAATTCGACCTCCATTAAGAGAAACGTTTTAGTTAGAATTAGTCTTTCACCTTAGTATTTTCGGGTATCTTGTTCATTTAGTTCACAATTTACTTGATTATTGGTTTGTGATTTGGATACGGATAATATAGTTCTATCACGATTAAAAATTTAAGTCGTCCATTACCGATTTCAAGGAAGTCCTCTGGTGACACGGGAAGGCGATCTAGGGAGTAACGTACGAGTTCTTTAAAGGGAGTATACTAACACACTATTAGGGATCAGATTAAACTTTACAAGTTCACTTAGATAAATCCTCTTCTCTTGAAGTGAAGGCAGGTTGAGCGACATCTATTTGAAACAAGTGGGGATTTCACTCGATTTCGGATGGTGAGGCCGAATCCAGTGTTGTTGGTAGGATACAATCGAGGAAAGGTTGATCTATTCTAATTTAGGAAGAGTAATTTGGAAGTTGTACATCCTTGGCCAGATAACTTGGGAGCTAAGGTGTGCAGTCCGTAAAATAGATTATGATGCTGAGAAAATACCCCGGATCGAGGAGTTCTTGTTAAAAGTAGTTATCTCGATCCACAGCCAATTCGAGAGGAATGGGAAAAATGAGATAGCGAATGTGGAGGTGTGGAGAGATCCGGTTGCCTTAAGAAAGCACTGAATGATTTTGAACTTGGGATAATCAAGAAATTGATCAATATTCACCACGAGGAATTGATGGATTCCTACTCACATTTGTTTCTCTTGATGTCTACACTATGATAATTGTTCGGAGATTCATTTCTTGTTATGAACTTAGTTTACCTTCGTTTATTTTATTTGATTTATTCTAATTTTTAATTCCTTGCGTTTAGTTATTTCCCGACTTCTGGCCCGTTTCTTGCTATCATTTGTGGTCCGAATGGTATAGGTGAGGTGGTCGGAATTAGTTGATTTAAAATTCTTGAGATCTACGTAGGATCGATATACGGACTTAAATCCATTTTATTACCCCAGCCGACTGTGCACTTGCGAAGATATCGAGACCAGAAAACCAACTTTGAAAAAAAAAAATGATTTACTCTAAGAGATTGGTGGTTTATATAATATAATCTTGCGTACATAACTATTGCATAAATAATGCAACAACGTTTTGGTCACCAGCTCTGCGAGTTTTTATAGAGCGCGGGTGCGGTCGAAAAATTTAACAAATCAATATTCGGATGAAAGAAGGAAATACTAATTTGGACATTTTTAAAGAAAAAGGATAAAACATTTTTAATGGTGGTTAACAGACATGACCTTGCTCAGTATATGAAAATGAGTATATTGGACAATGAATCATTAATGGAGATGTGTTTTGCTTTGAAAAACTTTGATGCATAGGAAACACAAAACCGTCGATTCCGGTACGACACGAGAAATAGAAAGGGCGGCTCGAAGTTTGAGGGGAAGACGAAGAAAACTCGATCATGGAAGAAAGGCGGGATCGAGGTTGAAATACATACCCGAAGGGCTTCGAGAAGGACTCCAGTCGCGTCTGATGGAGGATTCTGGGACCAATTATCTGAAGAATACTGGCGATCGACTGACCTACGGTTGATGCTAATAATTTTGAATTGAAGCGGCGCGATTACAATGGTCAATGACATCAGGTTCTTGGGTCATCCTTCGAAGATCCAAAGCGAACACTGGGAAGATTCCTCAGGGATGGCTATCTTATTAAATTTGAATGGGGTGAGACCGGAGATCATAAAGAACTTCACCTATTCCCCACATTCTCTTAAGAGATACGGCGGTACATGGTGTAGATCATTACCGTATGGTTGTGATACTTGGGGAGGAGTTGAACAGAGACACTTAGGTAGATTCTTTCCCCGGCCAACCACGAGAAGAAGGAGAAATCATTGTGTTCGGCGAGAGGAAGATGAAAACGTATGTAGCTTGGGAAAGATTCAAGCGGTTCTTGAAGATGTCTGATGCATGGGATAGATCTGAAGACTCAAATGGACGGTATATCATACCATGAATGATATATCAAAAAGGATCGTGATGCTTCATCTTGGAACATTGAAAAGTGCTGAAGAGGCGAGGGTGATTGAAGATCAAAGTAGAATGTAACGTGAAAACTCCTTCCCGAGCTTTCAAGAGAACCTTAGCAGGAGGAAGGGAATCCTTGGTGAGCAAGATGACAGCCATGGAGGCAATTTGGATGCCATTATGCACAAGGTTAGACAAAGCGAGAAAAGAAAGACACATCTTGCTCGTAAGTAGGAAGCGGTCGAAGAGGGAGTTGTGTGGGAAGTGCTAAGAGGAATTGGCGAAGAATTCTATGAAATTGCGGTCGATTATGTGGGTGGCCAAGAGCATCATTTTAAGCGTCACAGCCTTACAGCACATTATCACCCAGCACTCAGGAACCATGAGAACTTCATTATGGTGGAGGGGCTTCTCAAAGGCCAAAGCGGGGCCAGAACCCTCCTTCGAGGTGCTCGTGACCACCTAGGTTCCGGCGACGGTATGAGGCGAGGAAGTAGGCACGGAATGAATACCCGGGCGGAGGGAGGGACCCGGCTTTCGAGGAGCAGTCTTTGCAGTTTATGGGGGGGACAATAAAAAGGCTGTTGAACCTCCATGAACAAAAATTTGGGAGTGGAAGCGTACTACCAATTCTCAAATTTTACGAGCATGCGATACGTGCTGGAAGAGCACGGAAGGCAGTAGGAGCGGTGGCACAACCTGCGTATCTTGGAGGAAAGATGCCTTCCCAGTGATCTGAGAAGAGACAGGCGCATGGGCGTGCGACAGTGGGAAGGAAGTTAAAGAAAGAGAGAAAAGAAAAGATAAGCCGAAGCTAACAAAGAAGTGGCAATACCAGAAGGGGAAGAGACAATGGAGAATGATAAAGAAGAGTAGAAAAGAAGAACATCAAGGGATCAAAGCTGCCGGTCCATTTCCACAAAAATTTGAGAAATCAAAGATGGAGGAGCGGAGTTTGCAAGGTTCTTGAACTTTCGAAGCTAAATCTGATGTATGCCTTTTCTTTGAAGTGGTGACTCGGATGCCACTTTATACGAAATTTCTGGAAAGGGCGTCTTGAGGCGAAGAAAATAGTGAAGAAGAACTAAGTGAATCCTCACCGCTTGCGGTACGATGTCGGAAGAACTGCAGTAAAGATGAAAGACCGGGAAGTTTCACAATTCCTTGTATTGTTGGAGGGGCTGGAATTCCAGCTCGGCTGAGACCAAATGTCAATCGATACCTCTCTCTGTTGCCCGAGAAATTAAGTTTGGGAGCTGCTCAGCAGCGTTACTCTGAATGGCGAACTGGATCAATGTGATGAAACCAGAGGGTCACATTAGAAGAATGTGGTGAAGTCCACTTTAAAATTGGGAAGTTTGTATTCCCGTTAGGAGACTTCATCAAATTCACAAGGACCATGGGAAAGATTTGAAGTACCCCTACACTATTAAAGGAAGACCATTCTAAAGCTCTTTGGAATGCCACCGATTGTTATCATGAGAAGAAAAGGTTCTTGTCTTGAGGTTGGAGAAGAAAATTTACCCCATTAACAGTCAAAGTATGACAAGCCTGGATAGGGACAAGGAAAGGTTGCAAGCTCTGGTGATTTTGTCTCTACTTCGGCTCCCGATGTTACTAAATGAGGTGTAACACTCAGTTTATAATTGAAAGAATGAATTCCAGTATAAAGAGATGTCATACAATTTCATCACAGTTTCATTTCTATAGAAGCGTGTTGGCAGACAAACTATCAGAAAGATAGCATGGGGAAAATAAATTGAAAGAGAAGAAATCATCCAAAGGAGCCCGTCTGAGAAGGGCTAGTTTTGAAGAGTTGCCATGTCATTTTAAAGTATGCATGCCAGAATTACAGAGAAAAAACCGGTAATTATTTCAGCGGGGCTTTAGTGATGAGAGTCTGAGTGCGAAAATATGGAAGCATAAAGTCTTTAGCTTGGTCCATTGAGGCTGAAGGGTATTAGTCGGTTTGCCATAGATTCGCGAAGAGACGAAACCATCGTAGAACATCGGAGAAGGCGAATCCGGTGATGAAGGAAGTAGTCGAAAAGTACTCCAATTGGTGAATCTTGGTTTTATCATCTTGTGAATGAGTCCTTGGGTGAGCCCAGTCCATGTGGTTCACGAGAAAGGGTTTCTTGTGATCGAAATGAAAAAATGAATTGATTCAAGCCAAGGCAGTGGCAGGATGGAGGTATGTAGTGATTATAAGGGAGAGTTAGAATTCGCGACAGAGAAAGATCATTTCCCTTTTGCTCATTGATGAGATGTTGGATAGGTTGAGGACACCCTCACTTTTGTTTTTTACGGATGAGTGCTCGAGTGCAATCAGATTGCTATTACGGAGGATCGAGAAGACCACGTTCATGCCCTTATGGTACCTTTGCCTTGAAGGATCATGGTTGGGTTCATGTAATGCTCGACTACATTCAGGTGCATGATGTCTATTTTCTCAGTTTGGTTGAAGAGAGTGATGGAGTTTCTGGATGATTTTGCGTAGCTATGGATCCGGCGATCGATGTCTAAACAATGCAGAAACTGTGATTACTTCAAGGTGCGAGACAAGCGACCTTACTTGGAATTGGGAAAGAAATGCCATTTATAGTAACGAGGAAAGGTATTGATTTCTTAAGGCATGAATTTCAGCTACTTTGGACTGGTTGACAGTCGAGGTATCCATTATCGAAGACTCTTAGCCTTTTTATCACGTTAAAAGGAGTAAAGTTTCTTGGGGCATCTTGGATTTTCTGAAGATTTATCAAAGACTTTCAAAAATAGCAGGACCACTATCACGGTGCGGAAAAGGATACAAGGTTCGATTTTGATGATTCCACTGTGAGGATGCTTTCGATGAAATCAAGATCCAGTTAGTGCACAATTTTTATAATGCATTTTGCCTGAATGAATCAGGATTTGAAATAATATTAATGATCACGGAATTGATTTTCACGATGGGGCTGTGTTGGGGCAAAAGAAAGGAAAGTATTCAGGGTCATATACTATGCTAGTAAGACCTTGATGAAGCCTGAGAACTACTCAACAGCTGAAGGAATCATGATTTATGATGTTTAACGCCTTGAAAAAATTTAAGCGATACATTTGGGATCCCATGTGGTAATTCACACGGATCATGCGACAATCAAATGCTTGATGTCGAAAAGGAAGCCAAGCAGATTGATGAATGGGTCACTATTTGGTACCCAAAGAGTTTACCCAGTTTGGAAATAAGAACAAAGGATGCGAGCTTGATGTGATAGCCGACCACACCGTCAGGTAAAACGGTGATGAAGAAGACAGTAATGCGGGTTAACGAGAACTTCCCGGATGAGCAATTGTTTAGGGTTTCTTCAGCTTCCATGGTATGAATATTGTGAATTATCGGCTTGTGGGTAATGCCTTTAAATTCAGCTACCAACGAAGAACTTCGAGCCCGATAGCAGGATATTATATTTACGGTTCCCCACTATTATTCAAAAGAGAATTACTTCGACACTTCAGTGGCAAGAGAAGATGTGTGCGAGGAGAAGGTAGACAAGGCAACATTTTAAATGGGCCACCATGCATCACCATATGAGACACTTTCGGGGAGAAAGAAACGACTCCTGAATACTCAATCGAGAGGGTTTTATTGGCGCATTTATATATTCAGAGATTGTGAATAGTGGAACTGTGATCGATACAAGGATTGGAAATATCAGCGACGAATAGAAATGCCCCCCTAAAAGGTATTATGGTGATACAAATTTTGATGTTTGGGGGAATAGATTTTTATGGGACCCTTCCCATATCATTTGAAGCTGTTATATCTTGCTAAGCGATGAATTATGTCTCCCGAATGGGTGGAAACAGTTTCTTGGCCAGAGGAATGATCTTGCACTTAGCGGTTGTGAGTTTCTTGCAAAGAATATTTTGAAGCGAGTTTGGAACCCCCGAGAACCCGTATTAGTGATGGGAACCATTTGCGAACAAAATATTTACAAAACTCATGGCTTGAATGGGATCAAGCTTTCTCAATAAGGTTTAGCTTATATCAGTTGATAGACTGGCTTGAGAAATTTCCAACTGTAGGGAGATCAAAGATACTTGAAAAAATGTGAGCTCAAGCGGGGAAGGATTGGTCTTCCAAACTTGATGATGCACTTTGGGCTGCAGGTGCATCTGAAACTCCATTGGAATGTCCCAATCTGAGTTGTTTTGGCGAACCATGTCATCTACCTCTTGAATTAGAATATAAGGCAATGTGGGCCATCAAGTTAAACTTCGATTTTAAGGCTGCAAAGGAAGAGGAAGCACTCCAAGCTATGCGGGTGGAAGGCGAATGAAGCTTTGACAATGTTTCGAATATACAAGAAGATAAGACAGAAATGGCATGATAGAGAATCTTGAAAAGAGTTGAAACGAGCAGGTTACATTGTTTAACTCTAGGCGAAATTATTTCAGTAAAATCAATTGGAGCGGGCCATACACAGTAGTATCAAGTACTACATTTGGAGGCGATGACAGAAGGCCTTTGCGGTGAAGAATTGAGGTCGATGAATGAAGGTTAAAGCATTATCTCAACAGGGAGGAGGAATTTGAAGAACTCCAACTATTTGGTTCTAACAAGGAAAAAGAAGAAGTACCTATGACAAGTCCATTCAGGACTCAAAGCTGAAGCGGTAATGGGAGGCAACGGAGGATTTCAATCTTTGATTTTAATTTAAATTTTGAATTATCTCTTTTCTTTTAGTTCTTGATGGTCAAGATGAATTTGTTTTCGAGAAGGATACGATTTAACTTTTTTTATTATTAAAAATTAGTTGTATTTTAACTAGAATCTTGGATTATTCTGGTGATCTTACGCAAGGGTTGAAGACCATGAATAAAGCGAGTGCAACTAGCAAAAATGATTCGCCAACTTGCGGAGAATTGTGACATGAGAAAAAGGGGGTAACCTTCTCTTTAACCAAATCCACATAGTTATGATTGAACTAATTGTTAAATCGTTGCACGAAATATACTGGATAGATGTTTAAATATGTTAGAAACAATAGCAAAAATTCAAAGTTTTGGAGTGCATTGAATTAAAGAGCTTAGGTCCTATGAGGGTTATGTCGCGACGACTAGCTAATGTCCATACATAACATTGATGTCGTGACCCGATTTTGTAAGAGCAGGTTAGTGGGTAGTAAGGAAGGAGATTCGTAATCGCGACACCCTTTGTGATGTTCGCTGACGATGAATTAAGTTTCAAATTTGAGAAGAATTCGTCACATCGATAATTCTGAAACCCGGACATGTCGCGACATCCACAGGTATGTCGCTGACGTAAAATGCGACACATGCAGCTACTCATTCAAAGCTAAATTTAATGATCTCAAATGAAAGGGTGAATTGAAGTCGCGACGATTCATAAATGAAATGTCGGGCCACGAACATTGATTGAATTGCAAGCGTTGGATGCTATCTCATTCCTCCGACCCACATAACCATTCATGTAAATCTTCCCTACGAATCCTGACCTCAGAAAACCACTAGCGGTCAAACGCTGAAGAAAAGCTTTTTCTCTTGCTTCCAATGGCACAAATTCCCACACTGGGTCCTAACCTCGGCGAAGGATAATACAGGAACGAACAATGAAGAAGAAGAAACTCATCGAGAGAGCAGTTAGATGAGATTCGTCGGGAAGAACAAACGGGGAGAGACGCCATCGGGCTTGAAACTCAGGGGACTTCTCAAAGAAAGGCGAAGGGAAAAGGAAAAAGGAGAAGAGAAGTAGAAGATTTCGTCTCGTGAAGCATTCCTCGGTGGAAAGTATTACGCTAACAAAAGGGTTTTATTTACAGAGAGGGAGGTGAGAAACCTGTGACTCCGCACCCGAGAGATGATAGAGCAGAGGATGGGAGGTCTTTGCGCGCACCAAAAGGCGGGATATACGGCTTAACGGTGAAGTTTTATTCCAACATGGTGGAAGGAAGGATGGAGCTGTTTTTTGTTAGAGGAATTTGGGTCTCATACGGCGAGTATTGTAGAAACTGTGTGACAACGCACAAGCATGGCTCAAGGTGAAAATTTTGGAAAATGAGATCTTAGAAGATTACTTAGGAAACTGCGTGGAAGGCGCAGTTAGACCAGAAAGAAGGAAAGCCAAGAACTCTGAACAGAGGGAGCCTTACGGAAGAAGCAAAGGTATGGTTTTACTTCCTGGCGTCTGTTTTGGTTCAACAAGACATTTATGCACAGTGAGAGAACAAGAAGAATTTGTACTACGTATGCCATACTAAGGATACAAAAGTCAATATCAAGGAGATTCATCATGAAACTCTATCACTGAGGCCTCCTTGAAGGAAACTAAAAGAGAGTCTGCTTCCTCACTTGTGGCAATCCACGGTTCTTTGCTTGAAAGATTTGGAGTAGAAAGGAGTTTAAAGTCGAAGAAGAAGTCGAGAGCTTACCCCTCCTGCCACGGCGAAGGGTTGGCTAAAGGACGAGAAATCGAGAGAAAAAGAGAAGTCTTTGGTGAAAGCGGAGGTGAAACCCGAGCTGAAAAACCAGAAAAGGGGCAGGAGAGCCCGTCGGGAAGCGGGGCGCGGTGACATCACCCATGACCCGCGATGATTGCATGTTTGCGGTAATGAAGGGCGGGATGAAGGCGGTGATAGACACCTCCATCCCTTGGCGGTTCTATCACGTACAAGCGAAATTTCCAACGGAGAAAGCTCGAAAGGAGCCTGAAGACAATTGATTTTGGAAGCTCAGTTTTGGTCACGAAGAAAAAGAATAGAAAGAAAGAGAAGGAATGGAATCTAAAGCGAGGTCGGAGAGGGATGTATGAAAGGAATTGAAGAAGAGACAGCGGTGGGAAGAAGAATTCGCTTGAAAGAAAGGGAGCATGGGGTGGAGATCGAAAGGAAACAACAGTGGAAGGAAGAAGCGAGCAGAAGAGGCAGATGGGGAAAATGTTGACGCGAGGAGAGGAGTTGAGAGAAATGAAGAAGAATCGAAGATCTTTTCTTGAAACTCAAGGCGAGTCATGAAGCTTTCTATAACAGCAGTTTGATAAGGATGCTCAGCAGCTCTAGCATTGCTAGAGAAAGAGATAAAGACATGACGCAAATTTGGGGCTTGAGATAAGGTTTCAAATTATATACAAATCTACGAAGGAGCTAAAACAAAGCGAATGAGAGAGACAAAAGCAATGGAAATTTGAATCCCTACGAATGAGGAATGTAATTTGGAAAATTTAGATTTGATTAACCATGATCTTTCTAAATTCTTGGAAGTCGCTAAGCGAGAAATGGAGAACGATGAATGGCAGGGGAAGAGCCAAGATGTGCGAGCAAAGAGTTGATCTCTCTAATGAGATTGTCATTGAAGAAACGACTTGAGGGGAAACTAAGAAGAGAAAGAAAGAGAATGAAAGAAGTTTCCCTTCATTCCCGGCTCATTTGAACACTTTGAACCTGAATTACACGATATTTTGCCACGTTGTCCAAAGAAGAAATGGGCCTTCTCCTTACCTAACCTTTCTTCATCCTCCTCCCATGTACGTATCCAACGAGTTGAAAATCGTCGAAATAAAATGAGAAAGTTAAATGGAATTGTTGTGTACTATTTTGCATTTGATTGTTCAATGTTGTGTTGCTTTGTGGTTGAATGATTAGGAAATCAAAGTAGGAAATAGTTCCAGAATAAAAACTGCTGAGAGGACATTATCTAAATTGAATGAAGCAGTTAGAGTAGGAGTAAGCTGAAATGAGAAAAAATTGCAGAATAAGGACAAAATGCATCTAGTTTAATTGAAAAACAAGGTAAAAAAAAATTACTTATATTTACTTACAAGTAAGTCCAGTTAGGAAGGTATCCTGACGGATAGAACAAACATATTTTGAGTTTGTGGTATGAGCAATTAAGTCGAGGACTTTGTTGAATATAAATTAACTTAACTCTTTCGAAATAAAAATGGGTCGAATGTTTCCTTAGTTAGTCACGGTGATAAATCCAGTTAAATTTGTTAGATTATTGATTGAGGCGAAATCCTAGGTGAATCTAGTGTGAGAAATGATCTGGAGCCATTCTTGGATAGTTTGAGCCATTCAGCCATCCTATTCATATCTTTGAGGCATATCACGGTAGTTCGAAATTGAGCAACAAGCCTATTTTTTAAAAAAATAGACCAATGGAAACCCCAACTCATCTTAAGACATCAATCCTTGATAAGAACCTCACGATTACCACGGAATTGAAGAGGAAGAAAGAAATGAAGTTTGGGAGTTTATATTTTGAGGAACTCAAAGGAATGAAAAGAAAAGGCAAAGGCGAAAATGCGTGAGAAAAGGCTTCTAGGGATAAGTTTTTATCTTGTGGCACAACTCTCTTGAACAATTAAGTTCTTAGGGTGTTTCAACACTAATTCCTTACTAATGCCATCTGATGGAGTTACTAACCCAAAGTTCGTAAGATTAAGCTCAAAGAGTTAAAGCAATTTGCACTATCCTAGTGGTAACAAACTAAGGGAAATTCCTCGGTGAAATTATAAGGTAAAATAGGAGATACGAGTTAAACTTGAAGAAATCAGAATATCCCAAGCATGGAAGTTTAGGGAGTTTACTAGAGAAACTAAGAAGAAGTGGTAGAGAGAGAGAAAAATGTTCGGAATTTGATCTTAACCTAAAAATTCCTTCCATCTACCCTTCTACAAAGTACTCCAAATATCATTAAAAAGACGATTGATGCGGAAGTGAATTCTACATTAGTGGAGATCGATATGAAAAACAAAGCATATGATTTGGAAGGAAGCAATCAAAATTGTACGAGAGAACTTTAGGGAGTTAAATGGCTTCGGCCATAAATTGAGAAAGAATTTAATTCATTATTCAACGAGGATCAATGAGTATATTGTTTGTAAAACAATTTCAACATGATAAACTGCATAACATAAGAGTAGAACCCGACTGTGGCTTGGACTTAAAGCTAAAATGTCTGAAAAATTTTGCATACCTGCCCATTGCAATTAATTGAATAAGCTATGAGAACAAATCAGAAAAATGTCCTTAAAAATTATTTCGTTATTTGTTTGAGGACAAACAATTCTTTCTTTTTCTTTCTTGAGACAATAGCTTTAAATTTAGGGGAGTTTGATGAGCTTAAAGTAAATACATTTTAATCAGATTTTTACATTTCTATTTTTTCAGCCCCTAGAAATGAATAATTAATATCTGAAATATAGGAAAACTCACAAATTATTCCTTCGCGGGAAGAGAAAGAAAATAGAAAAATACGTGATAAGTGGAAAGAGTGCGGTCAGATAGCGAGGCGAAATGAAGAAAAGAGCTGGAGCAGAGTGTTGAAGTGCGATTTTGGGGTTCCTATGATCAGTTCACGGTCGTGACACGAGAGAATTGAAGGAATTTGATGCGAGTCACGGCCCGGTAAGTACGGATCGCCATTGAAGGGTAACCGGATTTAAAGAGAACAATGTGACATGACATTTTGGGGTCCATGACAAAGAGTTGATGCTCGTGGCCCCAGATAAAGAGGTCGCGACATGAACCATTCCAGTTAAGCCCACAGGAAGAACTAAGTTGATGTCGGCGGTGAGATTGATGGCCATTGACATGAGGAATAACGGATGAAAGCTGAAGAAATGAGCTAACATCACGATGAGAAGTGAAAGTCACGACCTCGAGAAGAACCGTGATGAGAGCTATGACCGTAAGCGATCTCTAGCGACTTGAGATCGAAGTCGCGACCCAAAGCCTTCGATAGAAAGGTTGAAGCTTCCATAAGAAGTAGAGCCGGCTACAAGGGTTGATGTCGTGACATCAAGAACAACGGTCAGATCACGCGGAACCATGGGAGATGTGCGACAGAGATATTGATGTCGGCGGCGACATAGCGACCGGTTAAACTATGGATTCATTAAGATGATATCGCGGCAGTTGATATCCGCGACATCCGAAGCCATCGAGATGAAGGCGGTAGATGACGAGTGAAGTCGCGACCAAAGAGACATCGGCGTCGCGACATCAGTGAAAGTGAGACCAGCGAGTGTCACGACATCAAGATACCGAGTCGCGACATCATGAATATGACCAAATCAAAGGTAACATGGAGTAAGTTAGTAAGCCAGCCGACCGTAGGGGGTTGATAATGGCGGCATCGCGAGCAACTAAGTGGAAGGGTGCGGGAGACTTGAAGACGTGGCGGCGACATCCACGGTCAGCGACATCGGAACGAGCTCATTGAAACCGCGAGGACTAGAATGGATGCCATGTGAGGCCGTGATGTCGCGACATCACAAGCGATCACGCCCGAAACCTACAAGGGCATAAGGTTGGTGTCGTGACAACATGAGTGAGCAGTTCATAGAGGCGAACTTTAAGTCCATGTCGCGACATGAGTTCAGTGTCGCGACAAGAGAAGTGAGGACGGAACTGGAACAGTAACTTGGGCCTGGCTACTCTAAAATCCACAGCAGTCTACATTGGGATTAGAATTGATTGGGAACCACATAAATATCACGATATCGACTCATTCGGGTAGCTTGCGACCTGAGCGAAGTCGGGATTCTTCGAAAGCTCATTTCTTTATTTTTATTTTCTTTATTTTTTTCTTTATTTTCGTCATTTAGAGCAGTTGTTTATCGAATTTTCTTTTTCTATTTCCTTTTTAGCTTTGTTTTGTTTGGTCGAATGTTATCGTTCATTTGGCCGAATGCGAAATCAATTTCTTTTCAAATTACTACAGGCGTATGGAATTTGGACAAATTAAGTGGTGTTCCGATTCCATTGCCACGATCATTCTTGCTGATCGGAGAATCTTTGTATCGTGTGATTCGATGGTGGTCGACCTCCATTAAGAGAACGTTTTAACGTTAGGTGATCTTTCTGTAGTATTTTCCGATTATCTTGTTCCATTTCGGTTTGCGAATTTACTTGATTATTGGTTTGTGGTTTGGATGCGAATCCTTCGGTTTCCTATGCGGGTTCAAATTGCGTCCCATTCTGCTGATTTCGAGGAAGTGCCACGAGTGACACGGGGAGAGGCGATCCGGGGAGTAACGTCACCGGTTCTTTAAGGTATCTTAACACGCTATTATTAGGGATCGGATTGCGCTACAGGATTCACTTAGATAAATCCTCTTCTCACTTGAAGTGAGCAAGGTTGAGCGACTTATCCCCATTTCGCAGTAGAGATTTCGCCTCGGTCGGACCGATGAGGCCAATCCCGTGTTAGGCGAGATCTAATGAGGGAAAGGTTGATCTGCTAATTTTCGAGAAGAAGTAATTTGGAAGTTGTACATCGCTTTAACTTGGCCCAGAATGCGCTTGAGACTAAGGTGTACAGTCCATAAAATGGGTATGAAGTCACTGTAGAAAAATAAGGATCGAGTTCTTGTTAAAAGTAGTTATCTCAATCCACAGTGGTCGAGAGGAATCGGAAAAATGAGATAACTGATGGAAGTGGGAAAGATCAATTGCTAAGCTGTGGACAGTGATTTTTAGAAGCTTGAGATAATCAAGAAATTCAATCCAATATTCATACTGAGGGATTGATCGTTCACTAATTTGTTTCTCTTGATGTGTCTCTTTTATGATAATTGTTGAGAATTCATTTCTTGTTATAGAACTTAGTTTTTACAACTTCATTTATTTTATTTACGGTTCCTTCTAATTTTCATTCCCCTTGCGTTTTAGTTGTTCATTTCTGTTGAGCAACTATATCGTTTGTGGTCCCGAATGGTAGCCAAATTGAGTGAGTCGAGGGTAGTTGATTCGTGCCAGAGATCTGTGGGATCGTCTCTGGACTCATCCATTTATTACTTGCCATTTTGTGCACTTAACGGAATATCGGACCAAACCAACTTTGAAAAAAAAAATGATTTACTCTAGAGATTGGTGGTTTATATAATATAATCTGCATGCATAACTATTGCATAAAATGTGCAACACGTTTTGGTCTAACGACAACCATAGCTGAAATTGTTTTGCTCTTTGTAGCAGCTTGAGCTAGCTGATTGAAGGATATCATGCTTACCCCCTACGGCGGGTTCGGTTCATTCATTGGTCTGGAACATGGGATGAACTATCCACCTTCCACACTAGGAGGGTTGTCTTGACGATTCCCTTAGGTCATCCTCGACCTAAGGATACGTATCCATGTTTCTATTAAGACCCGACCAAGATCCATGAGTCACGTCATCCTTTATATCTGAATCTGATGCATGTTATAAAACGATTTCAAAATTTCGAAAAAATTCAAAATCATTTTGTAGAGCACTTTAAACCTAGATACGATACCACTTAAATAACACCCATTTTAAAACACATTTCATTCAAACCATTCAAATATCTGGAAGCATTTTAAGTTTCCTCACGGTAGGCTTCCATAAACATTTAAACAATTCACTTACAAAATAGCATACCATGCCTTTCAAAATATTACCTGCAACTTATTGTTTGAAATTTACTATTTTAAAATCTAAAGTAAAAGTCGTACTCAAATGATATTTATGCCGTATCACCAGTATATACTCTCAATTCTTTCTCAGTGACTCTGCGCTTCTCGATCTTGCCTCTTTCTGTTCATTATCATCAGCTTAAATGCTATAGCGTTGGTAAAGCAATGTAGCGTTTCGTCTTGGTGGTTTATACAAATCCATTCACTGGTTCAGTTTAATCAAATCGTGCGATTTAACGATTCAAAACTTCAAATCTTTGTGGATTGATCGATACATCTGATACGTATCGCATTATATATACGATCGATTCACAGGTTCATTGATCATCCAATACCACTTTCATATTCAATATTTATGATCTCGTGTCAGTTCAAATATGCCCCTGATTCAATTTAGTTACGTAATTCAATTCGGTTATGTCCAATCAATTCGGTTATACCCTTAACAAATTTAACCTATGTGCTTCGTTTATCACAGGGATATTAGAGTCTGCCGGCGCGGTCCGTGCATTGCGGTAGGTATAAAAAGCGTTTATAGCAGCGATGCGGTCATTGCGAACAGCGTGGTTATAAACAATCAGTCATAATGAACACTACGTCTGGTCGGCGGGCTCGCGATCGGAGTGACACATCAATAAAATGGATTCGCGATGCGCTATTTTATTTATTGGTATACCAATCCTTTTTTTTAATACGAACTAAGCGGTTAACATTCTATTAAGGGTGTCAAAGGAAATATTTTTATAGCAAGGTACAATACATTTGTATAACTAGTTCACTTTCAATAGTCATGCAAATTTTTCATATGCAAACATTTTCCAACCAAATTCTTCAAATCTATTTAAAACAATTCAATATACCTTTCTTATGCATTTAAAACAAGCATTTCAAATATTGAAACAGAATAAAAAAGTAGAACAAACATACAAAAACTTAGAAGCAGAGGAAATAGAAATTAATTAGAACAAACCCAAAAGATTGTCGTCCTTTAATTCATGTTCTCGGAATCATTATCAACTTCGGACTTTCCTCACTCATTAATCACTGTCAAGTAACATATTTACGTCAAAGAATAACCAAAGAAAATCATTTGTGCATTAGGATTTTTGGTTAGGATTGATATCTACCAAATCTGTTCCATTTCCATTTCTGGGGACAATTGAGTCATATTTAAGCTTATACATCCTTCACGAGAACATAGCTCTATTAGTCTATTTGTAGTGAATTTGAATCATCTAATTTGGATCCACTTCCAAACACAAGTTTATGGCATTTTATGCCAAACTGGTCGGTAATACTTAGTTCAACTCCAGTTCTCTTGTTTTCCTGATTTCAGGGTCTTAACTCCATAAATTAGTAATGGTCCCTTACTCATTTGAATGTAGTTCTTGGGTTTCCCTTCCAATTGGAATCTGTCAATTTGGATCCAAAAACTCAAGTTATGGAATTTTATATTCAGACTACTCTGGTACAAAACAAGGCAGATTTTCTTGCACATGATTCCCTTTGAAGGATTTCCTGGACACTTTGAGGTTACAATTTGTATACCATTCCTTAAAGTAAATTGATATAAAAGTCACAGTTTCTGAGAGAATTTGAATCATTCAGTCTCTAAGTTAGTGAAACTCAACATGTTCCCCAAAAATAAAGCTATACAAAACACATAGCGCTCAGGGTGAACAGAAATTTATCCAAAACAGAGCATCACTTCAACGAATTTCTGTGGATTCATTAGATTAAATTCAGGTACCATTACTTCGTAGAAGTTTGTTCTACTATAAGTCTAGTGTAATTATGAAATTTGAATCACTCGATTAGGATAAGAAATGACTAAGTTATGGCGAAACAAAACGTTGGTTTGAAAAAAAATTGGCAACATCTCCCTTTGAAACACCATAATTTCCTCTTCGTGATTTTCTTCAAAACATAAAACTCAAAATAAATCATGTCAATCATCACAATAACATCCACCTAACGTCATTAAACCAATCACAAGCAAATCCCATGGATGATTTAGGGTTTTCCCAACTCAAACATCATTAAAATAAAATTCTAGGGTTTGTGTTCTTACCTTGAATCTCTTGGAACCTATGCTTTAGCTCCCTTCTTCCTCTTTGATCACTTGGAGACCAAGTAGGGGATGATCTCCCACAAAAAATCTGGATATTCTTCCAACCCTAGCTCTTCTCTTCTCACTCCCCTCTCAAAACGTGATTGCTCAAAGATGAGCTCCCAAAGACCACTTTGGTCTTTTAAGCTCATTAAGTGTAAGGCCATGTTTGGCCTTCCACCCCTATTTTCATTTCTCATTTTTTTTCTACTATTTGGTTTTTAATATCTCATTTCCTCAAGGCCTTGTTTGGTTACAAAATGCATTTTTAGGTTAAGTCCTCCAAATGGCAATCCTAACTCGCACTTATTCCTATTTGCACTTAAATTCCCATATTTACATAGGCAATATAAAACACATTTCTGGTTAATTTCTTAGGTCATATTTTTCACATTTCCAAATTTGTCATTTTAATTGGGTAAATTTTAGGTTTAATCTTTTAAATCGCTTATCAAATAACAATCAATATTATGTTTATGGCTTTCCCGAGAAATACGAGTTTGATTTCGATTTATCACACCAGATATATAATAAAATTATAAAAAAATTAGGGTATTTTTGGGGCGTTACACTCCGGCCATACAAAGCCTCATATGGTGTCATGTTAATGCTTGATTGATAACTGTTGTTATAGGAAAATTCTATCAATGAAATATACCTATCCCAACTTCTAGTGAATTCCATTACACATCCCCGAAGCATATCTTCGAGCACTTGAATCAACCTCTCGGATTGTCCATCGTACTGCTGGTGGAATCTTGTGATAGCGAAATTAAGCCGAGTTCCCAAGGCTAACTGTAATTCCTTCCAAAATCTCGATGTAGTGCGATCTCGACAACGATGCGCTACATTCTGATCGCATAATCTCATCATGTGTTACTCTTCGGTGATTGATGTTGATCGTCCCGATCGATTGGGTATAAATGGTAGGCTTTGTAAAGCTTATCTCGATCCACGGACATAGTGATGTTTTTGTTGCGAGAAGGGAAAACCTGACACAAAATTCATGGTAATGTTATCCCACTTCCATTGAGGAATTGGAAGGGAATTAATGACCTTGTTGGGCTTGGTATTCCAGCTTTGACTTGATGATACATGAGCACTTGGACACGTGCTGTCACATCTGTTTTGATTCCTTCATGATAGTGTTGTTTGAATCTGGTACATCTTATTTACCTCGGGATGCATAAGTAAACACCATTATTATGAGCTTAATAACAACTTTTTATTTGGCTCTTTGTCATATAGCACACATATTATGTTTTGGAAATATAAACTTGCGACTTCTTTTCTTGAAAAAAAAATGTTTTATCTACCTTCTAGAATATCCATACCTTTTATAATATTTCTACATCCATTTTTCGAGAGCATATAATCCATTTTGCTTTAAAAACGGGGTTCTTTTAAATTTAAGTAATATATATAGCTCACTTCGAAGGATACTATTCTCCGTTTATTTTATTAATTTGAATTAACAAATTTCATAAGTACTTGCTTTTCCTACTTAAAGCATCCACGCTACCACAGTACTTTTCAGGGAATTTGGCGTGATACATTATCTGTCCTTTAATCTTTGAACAACTACAACCACCCCCGTTGTCTCAAATTAAGCTCCTTCTGCGTTAACAAATATTTGAAACTTTTATGATCTGTATAAATTCTACATTTTTCACCATATATGTAGTGTTGCCATATCTTCAAACCAAATAACTATAACAATCAGGAATTCCAAATCCCATGTGCGGATAATTATGTTCATGTGGCTTCAACTGTCTAGATGCATATGCCACAACTTTACCATCTTGCATTAACACACAATCCATACCAATTCTAAAAGCATCACTATATGGAGTATACTCTTTACGGAGATTATTTGCGTTATCTTAGTGCTTGACTAGCATTTCCTTCAATTGCTCAAAACTATCTTAACATTTATACGTCTCAAACTTTACTGTTTCACGAGTAATTTGGTGAGTGGAAGCTATGACAGAGAATCCTTTCCACATGAATGTTCTATAATATCTCTTTAGGCCCCGAGCTTCTAAGCCAGGTAACACTTGAGCGGTTTCAATTCTACGGCTTGATCTTAGCAAGGTCGGCTCTTATACCCTGTGGACATAATATGGCCTAGGAATGAAACTTCCTTTAGCCAGAAATCACATTTGCTAAGCTTAACATACAACTTTTTATCTCTCAAAGTCTGTAGAACTATTTTCAAATGTTGCTCATGCTCCTACTCATATATGGAATATACCAATATATCATCAATAAAGACCACGACAAACTGATCTAAATACGGTCAAAACACCCTATTCATCAAATCCATGAATGCTACCAGTGCATTAGTCAACCCAAATGACATTACCAAGAACTCATAATGGCCATATCGAGTTCTGAATGTTGTCTTCGGAACATCGACATCTTTCACTCTTAGCTAATAGTCTGCATTCGCAGTGCATCTTTTGAGAAGACACCTGCTCGCTGCGATCGAAGAGATCTTCGGAATTCGATAATGGGTATTTGTTTTTCCGCTGTCACCTTTTTGATTTGTCGATAATCAATGCACATCCAGTAAGTGCCATCTTTCTTTCACGAACAAAACGAGGTGCACCCAGGGGGCTCTTGGGTGGATAAATGCTTTATCGGAAGTTCTTGTAGTTGAATCTTTAGTTCTTTTAAGCTTCTTGGAAGTAAATGTATGGTGCCCTAGAAGTAGGGCGTTCACGTAAAATCTCAATAGATAAATCTACTTCTCTTACAGGTGGAATACCAGTTAACTCTTCAGGGAACACATCCGGAAAATCTTTCACAACCAAAATATTTTACAATTCTATTTGACCTCTTTTAGAGTCAAGCACCAAAGCCAAAAAGGCCTCACATCCTTTTCTCAGCAATCGTTGGGCTTACATAGCTGAAATCACATTCGACATTAGGCCAGACCGAACACCATGTACTATCACTTCAGATTGATCAGAACATCTAAGCACTATTGTCTTTTTTATCCGCGATCAATTATAGCCGGTGTTGAAACTGACCAATCCATTCTCAAAATCAAATCAAATTCACGAAATGGTAGGGCAATCAAATCAGTAGAAAGTTCCCAATCATGAATAATTATAGGGCAATTCTTATACACTCTATTCACATTAACATTGTGCCCTAAAGGACTGGTTACATGCATATTATATGATAGCTGCTCCACTGCTGTCATCTTATCGAACACATGCTCAATGCTTTCATATGAATGAGTAGATCCGAGGTCTATTAATGCATGCATTTCAATACCATCAAGAGAAATTATACCAGCAATTACTTCTGGTGCATCCTGGTCCCCACGAGCCTTCATAGAATATGCTCGTGTTGGAGCAGAAGGCATAGGACGATCTACTGTCTTTGACACTATGCCTCCTCGTCTTCTATGCTGGCTTTGGCCCCCTCGACCTCTACCTCTATCTCGAGTCAACGGTGATGTCGCGGACCTCCCTCTGCTGTTACTCTAAGGATTCATATTGTCCCTTAACTCTTTGGGACAAATTGCCATAAAATGTTCAGTGTTTCCACAACTGAAGCACCCTCATGTCAACAATCTACAAACTCCCAAATGTTGTCGATGGCAATGAAGGCACTCTGGAGTTTCTCCTGGTCCCGCTGAAGCACCTCTACCAGTACTAGGTACTACTGTATTTCCTTGTCTTCTTCCCCTTGTGGCAGAACTATGTATTGACTCAGTTTAGGACTCTCTAACTCTTTTGCAGATGAGGGAAAGAAGCTCTATGAAAGCTTCATCTTACGAAATCTTTCTCTACTAACTTGCATCGGATTTCTCCACTTTCATTGTAAGACCAGCGATAGAAATTTACTTGTTGGAGTCTTGTCACATGAGCGGATATATTTTTATGGTTCATTGGTGCATCCTCATTTAGTGCATCCTGGCGCACCCCAATTTAGTCTTGTCACATGACCGAAATGCCTCAGTGAGGACTAATTTAGGTGCGTACTTGCTAAGATGACTAAATTCTTTCTCATATTTCGCCATTGATAAGGCTAACAGCCAGTTCGAGCGCTTCCCACTTGGTCTCCTATGCATATCGGAGACATGTTGTGAACTCTTAGATGAAAAACTCATGGTATGGGATCTAGAAGCCTTGGACTCCTCGACCTGCTTCCACCAATCATAAGCATTGCCTTGCAATTGCTGCACATGTCACTCTTTGATCGGGAGGGCATCTCACCTCCTCTACTATTCTTTGCAGCTTTTCCAACCAGAATTCAGCTTTATCGGACTCTTCCATGTTTGACCCATGGAATTCCTCAGCTCCATGTCTTCTTATCATATATATCGGAGCTTTCGGACGGTAATCTCCGACAGAGCCATGTCTGAGATATCTCGATAAGGCTTCATTTGGCTTATTGAGGCACTCCAAACTCTCAACCGGCGTATTGAAAAGGATCCGGCGAAGCGACCCTTGATCTCTGGGTTAACACTGCCGGCTACTTCTTGAGGGCGATCCATCTATACAAAACACAAGACATCCACATCGAAACTGACACACATTTACTAAACACATGTTTTTCTATCATATACTCTATTCGAGCCACCTAAACCTAAGAGGCTCTAATACCACTAAAGCTGTGGCGCTGACCTTTTAGGTGTGTCAAGCTAGGGTGTGTTTTTTTTTTTTTTTACTATAAATTTGTTCATTCATATCATGTTAAACATTTAACTTAAAATATATTACATAGCAATGGATTACAAAATATATTAGCTCAATAAATGAGTGTTGACATATAAAAACTTTACATCGTTCTGAAAACAAAAACATATACAAAATAGACCATAGAGGGTCTTTAGTAGGCTGTTGTGTTGACCTTTATTGCGATCTCGAATTGTTCGAACAGTTTGATGCTTACATTACTTTACCACGGATGAAATACTCGTCTTGGGCATAGGCAGGTGAGATAAATACTTGTGGACGACCCCTAATAAGGATCATCACACTTTAGATACATGCATATACATTTAACACAACATATACTTATACCCATGCTTATGCATATTCCATACATGTAATTTACACATGCTTATACATACTTCAAATATATATATCATTGTTCATATACATTTCGTTTATTGTTCTTGTCACAGTATACTTGTCATCACATAGCAGTGCTATGCTTATCATATCATGTCATATAATGTCATTTATCATATTCAAATAATTTGCATATTCTTATTATTTTCTTTTATGTTTCATGCCTGCAAATACCTTAGAAATAGATACGGGAAAGAACTGTATGTATCTGAAGGTACTATCACTGTACGAGATAGTGATTTCTATCTGTATGACCAAAACGGGGCCGCTATAATGATCCAAAAGGGATCTATGTCATCGACCCAAATGGGGCCTCGATATCGATAAGTATATCTTCTTGACAATTGTATCTATGGATATCCATCTATCCTTTACTCCGATATGCGATAATCAGTTGTATGTTCTTAACGTCCATATAAATATCGAAAAACTCTCACCTGCGAATAATACCGGTATAATATATGAATATCATTTGTCAATAATCTCTGCCAATATTAACTATATTTTTCCGCATAACAAAATTATACGTGTATTTGCTTTAGCTTTCATAACACATGTTATCATGATCAACTTACTATGATGCATTATTTCATATAACAATACATTTATATAGCCTTTATACAATTTCAATTTCCATAACCAGTGCACGAGCGTTCGAGCGGTTCCCAAATCCATTTTTCGACTACAATTTTGACCACGTAAACAAAATTGTTAGAAGACATGATCTTCTAACTCAATAATATACCCCTATGTCTTAAGTTTCTTATGGTTCAAACATCATGTCATTTGGACTTTTTAATTTGGGAGATATGGTCTAAACATTCGAGCGCTCTGGGCGATTTATAGAGCAGAATGCAGGTGTATCACATATTTGAAAATTTTAAGAGATATTAGAACATAATTTGACCATAATTTTTTCATAAAAGTTGTTCTCCCAGATGTCTAGCTTGTTTAAAAATTTGAATCACCTCATTTTGACCAGTACAACTCAAATTATGATTTAAACAACCGGAATTACTATAGTTCAGAGGACTGTTATGAGACAGATTTCAAGGATATAATTATTCCCTTAATTTGACGAATTTTCTAGGTCTAATGGAGTCCAAATTTGGATATACTTATTTCATGGATATTTGTTCTTCTAGAAGTCTAGTTTACTCAGAAATTTGAATTACTTAATTTGAATGAGTGAAACTCAACTTATGACCTAAATACCAAAACTGTATCAGAATTGACCCGAAAACAGAGCTTCACTTTGACGAATTTTCTGGATACACTAGGGTCCAAATTTGTATACACCTATTTCAAGAAAATTTGTTCTCCTAGAAGTCTAATTTACCCTTAAATTCGAATCACTTAATTTGGATAAGTGATGACCAAGTTATGGTCAAAACAAAAACATTGGTTTAAAAAAAAAGGATAACATCTTCCCTAAAACCCAACATTTTCTCTATACAAATTTTTCCAAACAAGGATTCTACACAAAAAGAGGTATTTCAAACCTCCAAACAAGTATCCATACAAAATTCCATACACAAATTCATACCAAAATTCTTTCCATATCCATACCTGATTTCTTCTTCTCCTCTTCTTCTTCCTCTTCCTCTTCTCTTCTCTTCTTCTCTTCTCTTCTCTTTTCTCTCAAACTATTTGTCCTAACAAAAGCAAGAAAATGAATTCCTCTTAAAGCGTGTTTGAGCTTTTATCGGTCTCTTTTTAATTTTTAAAACTTTTGCATTTGGTGCCCTTTACTCATATATTTGCGATTAAAACATTGATTTGCTAGCACTCTGATCTTTTCATCTTTATGTCATTTAGTGGCAATTATTGATTTACTAATTTCTTCTTGTTTGTATTAATTAGGGTTTCTTTATTTATTTTAGCGTTATTTTATTAAAAAAATATTTATATATTTATTTTTATTATATCTGGCAATGTTATAAAGCGCTCGTGGTATAATTTGAGGTGTTACAGGAGATCCACGTTCAAATCCAAGAACGAGTTACTAGCATGATGTAATGCAAATTAAATAGAATTAAAAAAAAATCTATAATAAAAATATCATGGTTTTTTAATAACTATCTTAAAGTATTAAAAAAAAGATTTTTTTTATAGAGAAGTTTTATTTAAAACAATAAATAAATAAATAAATAAGTAGGATGTAAGTCGAAACTTTTATTAATTTTTGAATTAAATAGGCCAATTTTTTTATAAAGTCTTCCCCATCACATGATATAGGGATCTGTGACGGAGGCAGTGGATTTCATGGTGGGTCCTAAGTGGGTACATAGTCTAATTAACCTGTCATGTGACAATGCCAATATACTCAAGCTGCTGCAAATATTCTATTCCCTAGTATTGGTAAATAAAATGAGAAAAATATTTATTGGGTTTTGATCTTCTTTTTTTTTTTTTTTAATTTTTTTTGGAAAAAGGAAAGATACCCTCTTATTAAAAATAAGTTAAATGAGAGATTCCATCATTTTCATTCACCACTTTCACCAAACAATTTATACCATATTTTAAAATAGTCCCATCAATGTGGGCTCATGTTCATTATATATTGTCTATGAGATTCTCTCCATTATTTTCATTGTGAGAGTGACATTTTTGTCATTGGCCTTGGATAAACACACCAATTCATTGTGTTCTTTGAGTGGGATATGACTTGTTAGGTAAAAGAGATAAAATTTTGTGGAATTTTGAATATTTTTGACCAATTAAATCACTTGATTGTAATGGGGACAGTTGTGTGATTAGGTTGGAATTGATGTTATCTAATCTAATTGATTGATAGAATATTTATAAGAAACATGCTTTGATTGGAATCTCCTTAGGTGAGTCTCCTATTATCCATTTTTCAGGGCCTTGTTCCATTAATATCCATTTGGTGTCAGGTCATTTTTAAAAACGTGGAATTTTTTTTATACATATATATTTTTTGTTTTAGTGGTTTAAGCTTTTAAGGCCATTGATAAATTGATAAATTTTTCTGTTTTTAAAATTAATTCATATCTGCCCTTTGTCGAGAAAAAAAATCATTTATATTTGTCTTGGAGGCTTGACTCAAGTGGTAAAGGAATGATGAGTTTATAGAAAATCCCAGTTCAAATTCAATATAATATTATAATGATGTAATGCAAAATGAGTAAAAGTAAAAAAAAAAAAAAAAGGAATTAGAGCACATTTGGGAAAAAGGTGTTGAAATCTTGACGTCTAGCCGTATGTAAATCCGACCGTAACGTTTTTGGGTCCAATAAATGCGCTACATTTACGTTGTAATAGCATTTATGCGCTGTAGTTAACGTCTTTGATATGACACTTTTCGCGTGTGTTTTTAGGCGATATGGCCAGCTTTCTGGCATGGTCGTGCAAAAAATTATTTTGACAAAATTACCCTTATCTCTATGCCCCTCTTGCCAACCGTTGTTTTCACCTCCTCCTCTGATGCCTTGCTTAACTTGAAATACCATTCAATATCTTCCTCTCGCATCGAGAACAAGCAAGAACCTCTTCCCCCGGTAGATTCTTGGGAATAATGCACAACAATTGCGATGTTTCATTGTGTGGAGCGTTAGGTGGCAAAGGTGAAAGCGACAAAGGAAGAGGAGGTGATGTTGGAGGTGGCGCTACCAGAACAACGAGAGGGGATTGATAATTAGGAGGTGGCGACAATGTGACCATTTAATTAATAATCAAATGTATACAAAATCACTTCCAACTTATAAATGACAACTAATTCAGCAAAGCAACAATGAAATCAAGAAAAAAAAAAGTTCCCATTTTAACTCTGCAGAACTAAATAGGATCAAATCCAACAATTGATTTCAATTCTAAACCAAATTAAAAAATCCAAAGCTCAAAAAACATCCCAAATTCATAATCATTGAGTTTCACTAGTTGAAACACAAAAAATCTCCAAATACTCCAATCCTTGGTCACAAAACCTTTCTCAGTATCAAACCTGAATCACTAATCACATATTGAGTAAAACCCATATTTTGAAGTCATAGAAAAGTAAATCAACAAACAATTAGGGTTTCACAAAAAAGACGAGAGGGAAATTGGGGAGAAAATTCGGGCTTTGAATAAAAACTATGACTAGGTTTTATAGAGAGAATTTGAAGGGGTTAGAGCTCAAGGATGAATTTCTAGGAGATGAGGGTATCGGAGGATATCGAGTTTCCATTAAGGGCATTTTTGCCAAAATATTGTTTTAGTTTAAAGAACCACATACGAGGTACCACGTCGATTAAAAGCAGCGTGTGAAAGTGCTTGTGTCAGCGTCGTTAATGCCCGGTTGCCCGATCTGTTGTTTTCGTTTACGTTAAGGGTATAAGTATGTCACTGCAAAAACGTTAGGGGCATGGTTGGACCAAAAAACATTAAACCTGAGTGGACGTATGGCCACGGCGTTAAAGGGCATTTATTTGCACCTTTTCTGGATACTGTTTGATTTCGGTTTTTGAAAATTGTTTTTAATACTTAAGCAATGAAACGGCTTATCGAAATTTCACGTTTAGTTCGAATTGTTTTTGTTATGAAAAACTAGAGAATACGAGAAAGCGGTAAGGTCGGATAATAATAACGAGTTTTGAAGAATCACAAAAATGATGTTATCTGTGTTTTAAAAAAGCTTTCTTAAGAATAATTTTCAAAAATAGAAACCAAACATGCCTTTATATTTTAAGAAAATGATATATTGAGTCACGTTTTAACTAATCATATAATTTGCGATCAGACATATGTGGGGCAATGAATGTTTGCACCATATTAAAAGAGAGATTAGTAATGATATTAGGGGTGTCGTTTTATATTTGTTGTTGTTCCTATTTTGGGTTTAATAGTTTATTCTATACTAGAAAAAGAAAATGTAGAGACTTAAGAGTGGGATTAAGGCTTTCTTTGTTGAGTAAGATGAATAATAATTCATGACACTGAAATGGTACCTTCTAGATCATTTTTGTACCTTGCCTTTCCTTTTTCCCCATTTAAATTATGGGGACTATGGTCTAAGCTCTTAATCATTTTGTAGTAAATTTTCTTGCTTTCCAAACACCATGATAGGAAAACTTGAAAGAATAATGTCAACTGCTTGGTGGGTTTACTTTTTTCAGAACAATCAATGTTGTTGAAGATAATCTTGAACATAAATGAAGGAATATAAACCCTAATAATATATTCTAACTAGGATAAGACCAGATGTTATGCCATCATCAGGTACTATCAGATGAATAGTTTCTTTTTGAGCATGTTCTTGGAACTTAGAGATGAAACTTATCTCTATTGCTTAAAAAAGGTAAAACTGAATGATAGCATGGTAGCTGGTCAAGGAACTTTGAGTGAAACCCAAACGCTTTGTGTTGATTGGTTCCTGTTTTTAAAAACTGTTATTGAGAATAAGTTTTGAAAACACAAAGAACACTATTTGGGAATTAAGGCTACTATTGTTCTCTGCACTTAGTATTTTCTGTGTTTATCATAACTAAAAAAAATCAGGAACCAAATCATGTTCTTCTTATTTTCCTTTTCTCGCTATTTTTGAGAACATAAAACATTTTTCAAAATACAGGCCCTTTATCCTTGAACAGATGAATTTGGCTTGGGGAATTGGGATATTGGCTAGGGTTTTGTCATTTTCTGCCATAGAATAATTGTAGATGGAAATGGAAGGCTAACCCGTTAAGCATCTCTGGGCATGGAGTTTCCTACACGCCTAAAATTTGAATGTCTGATGAAGATGACAATGCCAGGGTTGGAAACACAGTGAGATTGGATCGGCGAAAACCCCCGAAAAAGCATGTTAAGATGGACCTGCAGAAAGCGTGAGGGAAAAGAAGATGGAAAGTTTGTTTAAGAAAATGGTTGATGTTATGCAATTCAGATGTTTTATCAGAAAAAATGTCAAGAGGAGGAGGGTGAAGGAATATTAAAGAATGAGGCTGTCAGCTTTCTGTGAAGAACACAAGTGAAGGAATTCAAGACACAGGGAGAAGTGAAAAAGAAGTATTCCTAATGCCTGCACCTCTGGATGGATGAAAATGAAAGAAACTTTTGGAATCTTGCTATTTTGAGTGGAATGTTAGGCTTCTTAGCTGTTGATTCCAAATTTTCTTATCCTTTTCCATTGTCCTTGACCAAATAGTAGATGAGCCAACCCATCAACAATACAGAGGTATTGAAGCAAGTAGATAGAGAGGCACAGAACAATCTAAGGGACTGGAAAATTCCAGCAACTAAAACTAAGCATTCTGAACCAGAGGAAAAAAAATTAAATTAAATTTAAACAAAGCAACTCAGACAACAAAGGGGAGCTTCACGATATGAAGAAAATGATCCTGTTTATTTGTCCCATGCACACATGGATCAAACTTTATGTTCATTATACCCCACAAGAACAAGAAACAAAACTCGAATTCAAGACACAAGGGAAGCTAATCCTGCAAAATTTCACATTCTCACTCTCTCTCTCTCAAGATCCATTGTCATAAAAGTATACTGTATTATTTTTATAGTCATTTACCCTCCCATGTCTATTTTTTTATCTGCAAAATTCATGGGGGATGATGAGTTCTATACATCCTCTTTTCCAGATTTGTGAACTTGACTTTTCCAGCTATAGCTCTCAGATTTCTCATCTTCATCATCTTCCATGCTGTCCCCGCCTGTAGTTGAGGTCCCTCCGGCAGCTCTGCCTAACTGGAGAGGACCTTGGGGGGAAGCAGACTGAGAACTACTCGCCTTCGAGGAGTCACCATACTGATCTTGGGGCATCCACAGACTTCTCAATACTACAACAGATTGATTGGAAGGAGGGGCAGCTGAAGTATTCGGCATTCTTCGTGTATGAAGTCTGTATTTCTGTAATTGCAGGACAAAAGGAGGAAAACAAATGAATTGGCATCCATCTCCATATTTCTAACAAGTTCTAGTTCTCAGAATGGACAAACCTAGACATAACACCATTACAAATGGCTTCACTTGTTCAACCATTTTCGAGAAATTTCCTTAACAAAGACAACTCCAAAGATTTAAAAAACGGAAAAGGGAATCAAAACCCACCTGCAGATGACTCTTTACTTCATCATTGGTGAGGCCATCGACCTGCATGAGTTCTCTAATCTGCTTTGGGGTGGCAGCTGCAAGAAATCCGAAAAAATATCAAACGAAATGCTGGAAAAGAAAGCAAAATGAAAAATAACTAAACAAGAACAGCATTAATGTAGAAAGACTAGGCTAGGCTTTCAGCAGGCAGATTCACAACAACTTCTTCTTTCTTCTCCACTATCCCTTTTCCTTTCCTAACCGATTTCCTTTCACATAATCTTTCTACAAATTTCTATTTTTGTCACCATTGAAGTACCTAGAATGAAACACAACAATGCAGTTTCAATGCTGCTACTACTAGTCATTTTTCTCTTTGTTGGATTCAATCATTCAACCATATACAATTCCACCATGAATGATCAAGATTGTCAACTATGAGACGAAAATTAAGGCAAATAACCTAATACAAATAATGCAAAAACCCACCATTATCACAAAATTCCCACAAGGTCTCTCTTAAACTCTCATTTTAAACCTGAAATTACAGTTCCATTTCTAACCTTGTGAACCCCCAAGTTGCTGCAGGGCATTGACAAACCGTCGATGCAGCTCAGGCGACCAGCATCGTCTTTGCTTCCGGGCAGTCTGCTGCTGCGGTGGCTGTGGTCCAGTCCGTAAATTGGTTTGAAGATTAGGTGCAGAGGAGGAAACTGCTCTACTACAGCTAGTTTTCGAACCACTAGAAGTGGATTCTTCCCTGGGATTTTTAATCCCTGGAGTAAGAAGAGAAAGTCCATGAACTGATAATTCATCCTTCTCTTCCTTCCTAGCCGCAGTCACCGGAAAACTCGAGTAACCCTTAAATGGCAGGAATGCTCTTCCTCCTGTCCTGCTTTTACAGTGCTGAAATGGATCCTCAGTAGTAGCAGGCCGACTCCCTTCTTCAACTCTCTATCAATTAAAGAAAAATTAGTATAAGTTTTGATGAAAATAGTCTATTAATTTGGTCAAGTTATGAGAATTCAATCTTCACCTGTTTAATTTCTGATTTAGATTCTTGTTTTTTATCATGGATGTGATTAGCAGAATCATCACTGTTCCAGAGCTGCACAGAGCTCATCCAATTCTTCTTATCTTTACAGTCCTTTTCCTTCTTTATCCCACCATCTTCATCACAATCTTTCTTCAATGGAATGAATTCTTCTAGAACTGGTTGAACATTCGCAGCTTTAGACCTCATCAACTCCTCTTTCAAGGCCAGAATCGCTGCAAAGAACACCACCAAGAACAAAAAAAATATTAATTAAACAAAGCCGCCGACTAAAACCTATCAAAAAACAAAAGGCATCCCCACAGTTGAAAATCATTTCTAACAAAAGCCGACAAAGGAAAAGAAAATTATGAACCAAAATCATCAAAAACCAAAAAACCAAATTACCCAATACCCATTTCCAGAAATGAACTAAGCTCCCAAAATTGAAGGCGAAAATGGTGAAAAAAACAACAGCCCACATCCAGGATCAAAAAATGAAAGGAAACCAACCATCGCTGAGCAGAATCATGCAAAGAGGAAGCTCCCGCTTAAATGCGTCGATCTTCCTCATTTCCTCCTCCAATCTCTTCAAAAACTCGTCAAGCTTCATCACCCTCTCCGACACATCGCCGATCGTGGAAATCCCGCCGAGAAAATCGTTAATCGTTTTGGGCACATAACTGGGCCTCAAATCCAAGCTCAGCTCAGGCGGAATAGAACCCATAACCGATCCCCCTCAAAACCAACCCCAGATCGTCCGTTCCTCCAAAACTGAGCACACCCAACAGAGAAAAAAATATGCTGAAACTGTATACAAAATAAATAAAGAACGATAAAAGAAGAGAATCTAGAAAGAGAGAGGGAAGGGAGAAGATGGGGTTTTTCGACCACACAGAAAAAATAGGCTTGTGGTGTTGAGACGCAAGATTCTGCTGTGGAAACATCGGCTTTTAACAGGCCAAAAGTCACTTTCGGGTCGTCGCGTATTCTATCCAGATTTCGGTTGAGTTGACCCGGTCTCAACTCGGACAATAGGGTTCTCCTCTATTCCAAATCTCTAATCTACCCCTCCCTCCCCCCCTATCATTTTTTTTAGAATTAAGATGAGTTATGTTCCAAAATTAACTTTTAAGGAAAAGTAATAATATTTAGTAATCGCACGAGTGGTGTTTAACGTCAGCGTCGCTAAAATTGTGTTGGTAACTATGATATCGAAATCAAAAGCCCTAAAAATTTTAGAGGATGATGATATCGAGTTAATAACAAAAATATCAATTCAAGACCTACATATTTGATAATCTAAAATAATTTAGAATCACGCAAGATTAGATTTATATTAAATCTTATCAACGATTTGATATAATAAGCTGTTAAAATAAATTTTACCATCGAATTCTGAATTTAAGCGTAGAAAAACTAATTGTCGATAGCCTTATTCTTTATATAATAAGTCGATGATAAAGCATTATCATGATACGCCGATAATAAAAACATGAAAAACAAAAACAAACTCATATGAATGTAGAAGAAACAATTTGATTGTAAAATAAAATCCATATTTAGAAGAAAAAAAACTGATAAAATGGGTGATTTCTGATAAACAAATAAGGGTCTAAAAACTTTTTAAAATAGTGATTAATGGCTACGATTTTAACTTAAAGCCAAAAATAATAGCCACCAATTATGATTTTATCTATTTTAAAAATTTAAAACGGTAGTCACGTGGTGGTGATGCGATAAGAATACAGTCGTTTGGAATTTTTTTTTTTAAAAAAAGATGATTTTAGGATATTACTCAATCAAGATTTAAATGTAAATATCAATTTTGCCCTTCCCTCCCACTTGTTCCACGAAAGGGGAAGGTTGAAACATCAAGATTCCGCTGACCAATCTTAAAGTTTCGGGTCGTTGCATATTCTATCCGCAACCCAGCTGAGTGAACTCGCTCTTCACCCGCTTTCTAAAATGAGATCCCATAAATACCCTTCATTTTATATTAATCATTTATTTATTTTATTTCATATTTTTACCTTTTTAAGTTATGAATGATTGTCAAAGTGAAGAATAATATTTATATCTACTACCCTTTTCCAAATTTAATGACTTTAACAACAGGAGGACCCAAATATTAAAAGTATTAAATCTATACTATGTGACAACTGACAAGTAGATATTTTTAATATTTATTAAAAGAGGAAAATAAATATCCTTTTTACATCTAGATTAATTTTAATATTTTTTAAGCCACCACTAAGATTTTTATTTTATTTTACAAGGATTCAAAGCCCTTTTGTCATAACCCGTGGGCTGAAACCTTGTCACATTCACATTAAGGATGCCATTAGTAATACTTATTTTAAACCAACATTCCATTTTTAGCAATTAATTTGGACTATTTCAAAATTTCTTGAAAAAAAAGAACAAATATATATATATATATATATATATATATGCTGCTGCTATATATATATATATATATATATATATATATATATATATATATGTATTAATTATTAAAATAATGCATTTTCAACTCATTTTTTAAAGACTTTTTACGCGTGTTGTCCCAAAGTTGTTAAAAATTCATTCATTACATTTGATTTGTATGATCACATAGGAAAGTAGAAAATAATTTTTACTTTAGTATTTAAAAGATAATTTAGTCATTTTGCTTTAATAGAAAATTATGTGAGTTGTAATATTTTTCAAGTTCTCATTTAAATTAAAAAAAATCTTGAAATAAATGAAGATTTTTTTATTATCACGTAATTTTAATATGAAAATATTAAAAAAAAAGAGGGATTTGATAAATTTCAAAAAGTTATTTATAATAATTAAAATAATCACTATTTTGTTGAAATGTCTGGAAATATATATTTTTAAAGAAAGACTTAAAATAAATTTAATAAAAATTTTTTGACTTAAAATACTTTGATTTCATGTAGATTTAAATTTTATGTTCAAATTACAGACTTAACTTTTTTTTCTTTTATTTAAGTAGAACAAATTTAACTTTCTTAATCCAAAATAGAATTAATGAGTTTAAAAATTAATTTGAGGATAGTTTAATTTAATATAATTTCTTTTATTTATTAAATATTAAGTAATTATTAAGGATTAAGGATAATATTAAGTTCGATTTAAATTTAATCAATTTTTTTGACAAAAAAATTGGATAAATAATGTTTGATTTAAATTTAATTAAACTAGATAAATGTAAATTGGATAAAATACAATGATTTTACAAATCTTCAAACTAGATTTAAAATAGATATTTGATAAAATTCAAAAAGTTATTTCATTTAGATTTTAAAAATACTATGTTTCATATAGATTTAAAATAATTACCATTAATTCGGATTTCATGATCAAATAATAGTTAAATTTCTTAATCCAAAATAGAATTAATGAGTTTTATAATTAATTTATAATATAATTAATTTTATTTATTAAATATTAAGTAATTATATTGGATAGTTTAAAAAAAAGTAATTATATGCGATAAAGGATAAAAGTTTTAAAAAATTGGTTTGATTTAAATTTAAAAATAAGATTTCTATATACGACTACAAACTCTCTCCCCCATACAATAAAAAAAAACATTTAAATAAAAAACCCCTGACAAAATATATTATAGATTACGATTATTTTTTACTTATTATCATGTAATTTTAATATAAAAATATATATTTTTGAAATAATCTAAAAATATTTTTTTAAAAATAGATATTTGATAAGATAAAAAAAATAGATATACCAATTTAAAAATCACTTATAATCTTTTTAGAAAATTCTTTAAATATGGTTTTTAAAATAAAAAATAAATACTTAAAAGAAATTTACTAAAAATAGTTCGACTAAAATACTTTGATTTTGTTCCAATTTAAAATAATTACCATTATTTTTTAAACTCATTAATTCTATTTTGGATTAAGAAATTTAACTTTGTAATCTGAACATAAAATTTAAATCTAAATAAATCAAAGTATAAATCAAACTATTTTTAGTAAAAAAATTTAAATAATTTTTTTAAAAAAATATTTCCATAATTATCAAAAAAAATTATAAGTGATTTTTAATTATTATAAATATAATTTTGAATTTTATCAAATCTCTATTTTAAAAATATATATTTTTTCAAATTAAAATTATTTGATGATAAAAAAAAAAATCTTAATTTAAGATATATTTGAGGATTTTTTTTTATTCAAACATTGTTTTATATAATTGTTTCTTTTGAAAATATTACAATTCCATAATTTTCCATCAAAGCAAAATTACTAAATTGTCTCTTAAATGTTAAAGTAAATATTATTTTCTACTTTACCTAGAAGGCACATAAATCTAATATAAGGAAGGTTCATTTTAACATTTTTAAATATAAGGGGTAAATGTTAAAAAAAAAAAAAGAAAAGTGCAAGGGATTGAAAATACATTGTTATTTTTTATTTACAAAATTTTGAAAGCATCCCATTGTAATTTTAAAAAAATAATAAAAAAATTGAAGTGTATAGAGGAGGTATGAACATGACTCACATTGACCATAATATGTAATGAGGACAAAAAGGGGATTATAATATATTAACCAAGATTCTTGGATGACTCATCATCCTCAAATACAACAAAATATCTTACCTTATAAATTAAATTTTGGTCACATCTATTAGATTATCACCCACATGGTATCTCCAAAAATGTTTTATAATTCATGGTATAATTATAACTTTGTACTTCCAAATGACTACAACTCAGGCTAATTCATACATGTGAAATTTAGCCTCATTTTGTTGCAATTATTTGGCAAGGGAAATAAATGAAAGATACTAAAAAAAAAAAAAACTATTATCTTTATTTTTATTTTATTTTTTACCAAACCATGACATAGTGTCTTATATGTGACATAATCATTCAAAAATCATTACAATTGATTGAATAAGGGATTTTTTCCTTATAAAAATATTTTCCTTTTCTATAAAAATATTTTTTCCTTTTCTATCATCTATAAAAATATTTTTATTTTCCTTTTTGATACAAGAAGAAAAAAATATAATTCATAAAATTTTAAAAACATAAAAGAAATATTTAAATTAAGTAATTATTTTGAGTTTTTTTCTGATAAAAATAAAATGTTGAATTGGAGTGAACTTTATAAGATCTTGTAAGATTTTTTAGGGTAAAGGTAAAAGCAAAAGGGAGGTGAAATTTGAACATATAATATTGGAAAATTGTTTCCACAACTTGTCACACTTTCTTGTTGTTCAAGATTCCATCAATATTTACCACAAAATCCTCACTTTTTAAAATGACAAATAAATATTTCATAAAATTCCAAATTAGAAAAAATTATTGAATCCCTTTGGAATCATTTAAATGAAATTATTGTAGAATATTCCTCTTACAATGGGTATTAAAGAAATATTTTATTTCCAATCAAAATAATTTAAAATTTTTAACACTTATGATTGAACTAAAAGTAAATAGATAAATAAAAAAATACTAATACTAAGCTTATTCTCTACTCTCACCTATTTGAGAAAATCTTAACCTAATTGATATTTTTCTTTATCTAAAAAAAAAACTTATATTTTTCTTTATCTTTTCTTTATTAAAATTAGACTAAAAATGATATAAGGTTAAATTTGAGACCCATATTTTAGTTTTTTTTTTTATATTTATATTAAAAAAATCTCATATCAGAATTACCATTGATTCCATGTCCAAGCAGAATCATTGACCCACTTCAAAGTGGGTCCCACCGGGACCTTTTTACTCCTTTAAAGTAACTCTTTTGAGAAAGAGGGAAATAGAAAAAGTTCAATCCATATCCAAAAGCACCCATTAGAAAGTGCTAATTCAATTTGAACCCTAAAAATATCTATAAATTTGGTCAATTTCAACTAACCAAAAAATTAAAAATTAAAATATAACAGTTACATTTAACATTTCAAAAAAAAAAAAAAAAATCTAAGAAGCCTGAGGTGAAAAATAATGTCATAACAGGGGCATTATTGTAAAAAAAAAAAAAAAAAAATTAATTTAAGTCCTTTAGCTCACAAGCCGCACAGCTGTATTAATTATGGTGGGTTAAATTTTATCTTTGGGAACAATGAAAGCCTCCAAGTTGGAATGGTGAGACCAATTCAGATGTCCACTGAGATCCCAACACGTGTTTCATCTAATTTATATTTGTTTAAAATATAAAAAAATGTTTTTTAAAAAAAAAATAAAAAATAATGGGTATTCTTTCTATGTAATTGTGCAAAAAGACCCTTTTCTCAATTTCAAAGGGAATCAAATCACCACTTGGGAGTCATGTGTTTCCCTCTTGTCCCCACCTTATAAAAAAAAAAAAAAAAACCCACCTTGATTCCAAACCACCAATTCTCCTTCTTAACATATGCTTTGTCTCTATTCTTTGTTTGGAATGGCATAAAAATCCATGAAAAATGGGTTTTCCCCAAGATCTGTCTCTGTGATTAGGTAGAGATTGTGAATAGGAAAGTCTTTAAAAACTTGAATTGAAACTAGGAATCTTATTCCCAACCTTGATTAGATATGGATAATTTACTATCTATTTAAAAAAATAAATAAATTATGAAATTTAAAAGAGATTTCTTAAGGGATGAAGAATTTATTCCTCTGATAGAATTCTTCCTCTTGTCTCAGTCTGACTCAGACTAAGATCGGAAATGGAATGGTGATAAAAATAAAAATCATTGGTGAAGGAATCTTTCTCAATCCTACTTTTTCCCGTTTATATCCCAGTCTTTATTTGT
Source organism: Tetrastigma voinierianum (assembly GCA_016808115.1). Classification (NCBI taxonomy): domain Eukaryota; kingdom Viridiplantae; phylum Streptophyta; class Magnoliopsida; order Vitales; family Vitaceae; genus Tetrastigma; species Tetrastigma voinierianum. Next base: position 109,692 of record JAEQBH010000804.1, read on the forward strand.
GATTTATTAAAAGTAGAAGTACATCTATAAATAGCGAATTTACGTACATATGAATTGATGCTTGGGAAGAGAGGTTTTTTACAAAGTCAAAAAAGTTTTGTTTTCTTCATGTAACTGGACTAAGTTCATGTGGACCTTAAAAGATTAATCCCATGGGGGTTTTAGAGTTAACGAATCAAATAAATTCTCCAATTGATTTAAAGGGAATTGCACCGGTGATAATCAATGACTAAATCCAACACATTCATATTTTATGATTTAATGAAAATGAATAATATAAAATACAAAATGATAATACTGTAGAACCCGTGTTCGTTCTCAAGACAGAAACAATGTATTCGTGTTCGTTCAAAAAATAGAAACAAAAAAAATATGAAGGAAATGAGCTACGATCTGAACAATGGTGACGGATCAGGAGTCACGCAATGCGTTGTGTCGCTTAAGGCGTTTTGACCCCTCAACTTGTCTGGGGATAGTGGTGTCGTCTCGAGGATGAGCGGATCTCATTCCTTCCCGAGAAGTGAATGGATCGGAGGAATGCAAGCGAACTCGACTTAGCGAGAACAATCACACAAAAATGACAGTGATGAAGCGAGGAGAATGGAGAATAGTTTTTTGTTATCTTGAAAAATGGGAAAAGTTCGAAAAAGTATGAACCAAACAATGTGTCTGTTGAATCGAGCGGCGGGCTGGACGGACGAATCTTTGCGTGAAATAGGCCTAGCTTGGCGTATGTCCTCTCCCTTCCACAAAAGTGGAGTGCCGCAGGCGGCCGTTGAGGCTGACTATTTAAACCCATCTCCGCCTTTGTTTACATTCGATGTGGGACAACACTTTTTCATTAAAATATGGGTTTTGTGGATTCGAGTGCAACCAATTACGTGAATGAAAGATCCTGATATGATACTCTCGGGTGTATGCATGAGATGCAAAGTGCGATTATTCCATGAAAACGTTGCATCGGGATAAGTAGTCTGGTTTGAACTTTCCTTAGTGAAACCCTATGCTCCGGGCTTACTTTCGGTCAATCGGTAGACTTGATGTCTTTTTGAGCGAAGTCGGCGCTACGTGGCTGGAAACGATGAAATCATATGACTTTCTCGAACAAATTGGTTCTCACTGTTGTGTTCGTTTTGGCCATGAACACTGCCTGGTCTCATGAGTGTTTTAGAGAATTCGACCTTTGCAATTCTCACAGAACCGACCCTCACTTCACACTCACATAGGTGATTTATGAACATATAGTTTCATAATCATTAAAAGTTTTTGCTTAACCTTCACATAATGTCTCTTGTCTTTATCAGGGAATGGGTAAAAACAAATTTGTGATCACTATCTTGTCTTCATAACTTAGTTGTTCCTTTGAACCTAGATCACGGATCTCCGGTCGACTAGGTAGGGTGTCCACTATGATGACTTACTTGTTTAGAGGCCTTAAACCCATTCCCTTGATGTTTCAACCATCTCTCTAGTTAGGCCTTTGTCGATGGATCCATAATATTATCTTTTGACTTAGCGTAGTCGATGGTGATAATTCCTTTAGAAGAGTTGTCTTTAACGTGTCATGTCTTCGACGTATGTGTCGAGACTTACCGTTATCTGTGACATTCATAGTACTTCACATTGAGCGACTGTCACTTGATGTATGCGTACGGCGGGCCTTTGGTTTAGACGGTCGGAATATCTTCCCGAAATTTCGAAGCCACCATTTCTTCAGAAACTTTATCCAAAGCAATAAATTCTGATTCCATAGTGTGGATCAAGTAATACAAGTTTGTTGGATGATTTCTAAGATTTGCCCAGCCTACGAGTGTGAATACATATCCACTTGTTGATTTTGTGTCTTTAGTGTCGGTTATCAATTTGCATCACGGTATCCTTTTAAGTCTTGTGGATGATACATTGTAATGCAAAGCATAATCTTAGTATGCTTTAAGTAAGCCCACGATAAGCGTTTCATAACTTTGTGATTTTCATTTGGACTAACTATAAATCGACTTAGCTTGCTAACCGCACAAGCTATGTCCGACCTAGTATAATTCATGACATACATTAAACTGCCTAGTATACTAGCATACTCATTTTGAGCTTTGTTTTCACCAGTATTCTTAGAAATATGTAAATTAACATCTATCGGAGTCTTTACTGGTATAATACCTAGATTCTTGCACTTTCCAAGAATCGTTTCAATATAATGGGATTGTGATAGAGCTAATCCTCGGATGTCTTATGGATTATAACTCCTAAAATAACATCGTGACCCCCGTATCTTTCATTTCAAATTTACTTGCAAGCAAGCATTTGATTTTCTTAATAGTCTCACCATCACTGCCTGTTATAAGCATATCGTCTACATATAGACATAAAATGGCAAAGCAATTATGAGTTTCCTTAACATATACACATTTATCGCACTCATTAATCTTGAAACCATTCAACAACATGACTTCGTCGAATTTGGCATGCCATTGTTTTGGTGCTTGTTTCAATCCATAGAGTGACTTGATAAACCGACGCACTACGCTTGTCGAACGATGAACCCTTACAGTTGACCCAAATATATTTCTTCTTCGAATCTCACGGGTTTAAGAAGGCCATTTTACATCCATTTGATGGATTTCAAAAGCTTATACCGTTGCTATAGCAATTAGCATCCTTATATAGATGTAATTCTAGTAGCAATGAGTTATTAAGTATCAAAGTAATCAAGACCTTCTGCGTTGCTTGTATCCTTTACTACAAGCTGTATATATTTATCAATAACACCATCGGCTTTCATTTCCTCCTTGAAAATCCACTTACATTGTAGTGGTTTATTACGAAGGAAAGGTCAGTAATTTCCATGTATGATTTGACAAGATGGATTCAGCTTTACTATTGATAGCTTCTTTTTCTAGAGCGGGATACGGCGATCGCGAACCTTTGAATGTCCAGGGTTCGTTCTCCCGACCAGATACGTTAAATCGAGGTCAGACGTGGAAGTCCTTTGTCTTTTACTACGTGCAAGGGTTCATCCTCCATTGGATCACTTCTAGATATAGTATCTCGAGACCTTTTATTGTATCGTAGACTCATACTATGTTACGGAAATATATTTTCAAGAGCGAGAAAGCCACTTGATTCAATGATCGTATTGACATACATATATACGGGATCTCGACTTGTGAACAAGAAAGCGATATGCATTGCTATTACGAGCATATCAGATAAAAACCGCGATCGATAGTCTTTGGTCTGCCTAACCTTTTTAGGCTTAGAGGCATGACCTTAGCGAACACCCCCACACTTGGAGATAATTCAAGTTTTGGCATTCTTGCCTTTCCATTTCTCATAGAAGTTTGTTGTGTCTTTCTGTGTGGTACTCTATTTAAAATAAAATTCGCCGTTAAAACAGCTTCCCCCACAAATTGTGTGGTAAACCAGAACTATTCAACAATGCATTCATTGTTTCCTTTAAAGAGCAGGTTTTCCTTTTACCTGCTCCATTAGATTGTGATGTACAAGGAAGCGATGCATTTAGTGAGCGATACCAAACTTCGGTACAAATTTCCTCAAATGGAAATTCATATTCACCTCTCTGTCACTCCCTTATGATTTTTAATTTTCTTGTTCAGCGAGTTTTCAACCGGCCTTATAAGATTTAAAAGCGCATTCCTGACTCATCTTGCTACTTAAGCAATGCCTCTGTCTGTCTGATTTACCTCCTCTTATAGGAAGGAAGGGGGAGAAACATAATCTGTGACAGTCATCTATAAAAGTAATAAATACTTATTACCACCTCTTGAAAGGTATTGATTTCATATCGCGCTTATATACGTGTATTAAATGCAGGTTACGAAACTACATTATCTCTGAGTGGAAAGGGGAGCAGAATTTAGATTCAACGCACACTTGGCATTCTACATGGGCGATCGAATTCGACAAAAGTCCCATATTCATTAATTTCTTTATTGACTTATAGTTAATGTGTCTAGTCTAGCATGCGAATGTTGTTAGAAGACTTCGAAGCAATAAGAAGAAGCAACTTTATTAAATCATCCTTGGTTCTGATAGTCATTACATAGTGAGCTTAGACAAACGCATCTCAGATATTAACCCTTTCCTACATACATCTCTCATTTTTGAGATTACAAACTTATCGAGATACAAAAACCCCGACTTGAAGCCATTCTTGCTAAGGAAGATCGACACTAAATTCTTCTTGCGAACATAAGCATACATAACATTAATTAGTGTCACAATCTTTCCGGATGTCATCTTTAGAGTAAATCTTTCCGACACTTTCAACCTTAGAGGTTGATGAATTACCATATAAAGGTTTTCATCTCCCAGTAGCTTTGGTTGTGTGGGGCCGAAAACATCCCGATCTGTTTATAGATGTGACCGAGTTACTCGGTATCAATCCACCACTCCGCCAGGGTTTCCGCCATATTACACTCGGATATCGCAGCGGTCGATTGATATCATCAACACCATTGGAGATCTTTCCCACCATATTATTTTGTGTTTTATCGTTTCTTGGCTCTGATCTTTGGCTCGATATCGAACTTACCACGGTTGAAGCACTTTACTGGTGAACTTCCGCCAGAAGCCATGGATTTGAATCCCTACTGAACTTGCTAGGCATTTTATACTTTTCTTGTTGGGTTTGGTGTCCTTCTTCATGACATTGGCTTTGGGGAAACTTCTAGATTATTTCATTTTTCTTCTCGGTGACTTTATTGTCTTGCACCGATCCTCAACCAGAACAATCTGATCTTAGAGTGATAACTTTCACGCTCTCTTTATGTTTGAGATATTTTTGAAATCCCTCTAGGATGATGGCCGGTTTCGATGAATCGACCACTTGAAATGTCTCATGAAGTCGTTCTTTGCCTTCGCATGAATATCATGCACGCTTCTTGAAGCTCTTGAACTTGACTTAAGGCGGTCTTTGAATCAACCATGATCCAAAATTTTAAAACAATGAATTTCTTCGATCCAGGCATCTTGAGTTTTGTACTTCTTATCTGAACTATCCATAACTCATGATACGTTTTGACGGTGCAGACGTTATAGAGTATTTTTCGGACCGTTGAGGACATAGTTGCTACGAAGGGAAGTCGGTGATTCCATGCATCCGTGACAAACACTTTCTTTGCTCCCCTGACTCTCCAACGTCGATTTGGACCATCCTCATTGAAAGTCTTACCCCAGTTCAGTCGTGAGATAAGAGCGACATCTTTTGTTGTGTCTGCTTGAAATGTCGATCTTGAATTGAACCTTTAGAAGCTTTTCTCCATGACTCGGAATAGGGTTAATTGGAGTCGAAGGCGACGCCATTTTTGAAGGATAAGGATAAAAACATAACAATATTTGAATACGAACAGAAATGAAAAACTACAGTACAGAATCGAAAAAAAAATATTTGAATAAACTGTAACAAATATTTTGAATGTAATGCGATCTGAGAGACCAAGAGAAAAAGAAAAAAAATATTTGAATAAGAAGCGTAACAAATATTTTAATGTAAGCGCGATATAGCGGGAAAAAGAAAAAAGTAGCGTTAAATTATGGCTTAAATGACGGAATCTGACTACCCCGGTAAAGAAGCGGGAAAACAAAATTGATCAAGCGCAAAAATATTTAGATACAAGCTACGCAGTCTGACGGGAGAAAAACAAAATTGATCAAGTGTAACAAGTATTTTGAATCGGCTGGGACAAGCATTTGTAAGCGAATCTTTGAGATAAAGCAGTTTATTTAAGGAAGTTCGAGTATTTTGGAACAACATGTTTATATACGAAAATAAACAGATTAAATCCGGTCTGATCTTGAAATCTATACCTTAGGAGAAATTAACATAAACCACAGATTATTTTTACAAACTTGGTAGCAAATAAAACATACAACGTCTTTGAAAATATGAAAATAACATAAACATATCTTAGTTTTTCTTATGAACTATTTTTAATTAAATTGCTTTAAAAGTGAGCAGAGACAGAAACAAATTCAAAATGGTAGAAACAAATTATAGGAAACGAGACAAAAATTTGAGCGTCAAGCATGATACGAAACAAAGAAAATCATGTGAATAATGTTTATTTGTGTAGAAACAAAAAAAAAAAAAAATCACATGGCTCTAAACAATGATTGCATAAGCGAAGAAAAAATGTGTAGCGAACACTTAACTAAATACGGTCGTCTTGGAGTGTGGGAGCCGTGTTAGTTCTCAGGAGCCAGAAACAATGTATTCGTGGGATTTCAAAAACGAGCAAATATGAAGGAGCAAACACCTGCGATACAAACAATGAATTAGAAAGCGATTCGGGCCCAGCTGATAGCGTTGTGTCCTTAAGGAACGTTTTTTGGCCCTCAACTTGTCTGGGGATAGTGGACAATCGTCTCTCAGGATAGGACGGATCTCGCTCCTCCGAAGTGGTACGAATCGGAGGACCCTGACGAACTCAACTTGCAGAACAATCGCACAAAAATGATAGTGATGAAGTGAGGAGAATGGAGAATAGTTTTTTGTTATCCCAGGAAGTGTCTAGTATGTTTGAAAAGTATAGACCAAACAGTAATGTCACTGATGAACCGAACCGACGGCGGACCGGACGGCGGCTGGCCCGGCTTTGCCTTGAATGGGGAAAGCAGAGCCTAGCAGGCGTAGGTCCTCTCCTTTTATAAAAGTGGGGTCTTGCTGAAGCGCATGACCATTTGGAGACTCAGCTATTTAAACTGTCTCACATTACATTTCTGTCGATGTGGGACAACACTTTTTCATTCAAATATGGGTTTTGTGGATTCCGAGTCCCAACAAATACTAACTACAAATATTACTAATTCATATCCCACATGCGTGACATGTGATCGACTGAGCAGGGTCGACTCGGGTAGGATCCTAACTTATAATGGTCGAGGCACACACTCCAGGCGCATGGCTTGGAGATGGGGCATACCCTCTAGTTCGGCCACATCGGCCTCTAGTTTCTTCGTTTTCTTCATGACTGACTTAGGCGTGCTCCTTGAAGCGCGGCCCATTCCGGTCGAACTTTCTCGACACCTTCTACAGCTAGAGCACTGTTATTTCTGCACCTGTTGTACAACTGCGAGCACCCTGCGCCGATAAGCGGCTGTGGGTGATGCCGCCTATCATCATTACCTGAGCATTCAAAACATAAGCCTGACGAAAGAGCCACAGATGTATTCTTGAAGAGCGGAAGCCAAAGACTACTTATGCGGCCATCTTGAAGGGGTCGAGATTCTTAGGGGCTCATGGCACTCCCTTCCTTTGCTCTTCACCATACATTGCCCCCAATGAGGAAAAGACCTCCTCATCAAGGCCCTCTAAGGGAAGCTCCTCGAATAGGGAGGAATAAGACAGAAGAGCCTCAAGGGATGGGGGAGATGTTGGCTTTTCGGAGATAAGTGAAGGTTTAGAGCGTGCACATGGTCTCGCTAGCTGGGCGGACTAGCCTGGGGCGTTAGGGTTGACTCTCGACCCCTCGATCCTCATCCCACCCGAGGTTGTGGTGGGCTGGCTCGGGGCTGGCGGAATCTGGGGTCCTTCCGCTAGGGTAACACCATTGGGTGACATAGTAATGGCGGTACGCTGCCTCATGGCTAACGCCATTATCTCGACTCTCCTTCTTGTGGCCATTTTCCCAGACCAGGTGTATTGGGGATTGGCTGGGGAAGCCGACGAGGATATGGGTTTTCTAACTCGCCCCCAGGCATTTCTTCAATTGTCTCCTCCTTAATCCAAGGAAGAAGGCGAGCCTGCGTCCGCTCCTTTGCTTGGGCTTCCCTCGACCCCGCGAAATTCAACCTCGAGACTTTTTGAGGGATGTACTCTTCCGAGTTGTCAGTGACCTCCTAGATATTGGCTTGTGACAACAGAAACTTGTAGTCCCTCTCCGAGCTTGAGCCCTGGAGCTTGCACTAAAGGTCGAGTGGCGTGTGGGATGAGATCGGGTGTGAGCTCCCCTCGACTTGAGATACCTGCAGGACAAACAAAAGGCATCGGGAAAAGCAAAGTGCACGAACATACAGAGATCAAGTACTCTGGCATTTTCTTACACCAAACGCACAAGGTTAGGATGGGAGGTTGGCCAAGCTCTTGAGCATGGGTCCTTCATGTGTTGAGCGCAAACAACGATACATTTGCCTGACGTTTTTGTTGTGTCGAACCGGTCGTCAATAGTTGCAACAACTTGGCATCAATAACAAAGTAGTATTTACCCAAGTTATGTTGCTTTATGGTGTATGCATAAAAGACCTCTAAACCTAGGCGTACGTCGTACTAGTGATTCAACACATACCCAGGCAAGGCGAAGATGACCAGACTACATGAGTTGGGGATGAGAGGGTGTGAGAAGGCAGACATGGTAAAACCTGCCAGAGACTCAGCGGTGTTAGTTTGGGGAACCTTAGCCCTCATTTGAGTGTGGACCCTCGGCCCAGTATGAAATTCATCCATTGCGGAGTGCTTCCTCCATAGGCTATAAATCTAGGCCTCGAAGAAGGAAAAGAAACATGAACATTGGGAGGAAGGAGCTATCTCTTTCGGCATCGGCTCGAGTCGCTAGCGTGCTTTAGCGAGTTATAACCTTAAGCGACATCCGTCCCGGAGGCATCCTCGGAGATAGATGAGGACGTTTCTTGATCATTAAAAGGACCGTCTAAGTCCAACTCACCTCATTGACGATCCTTTGTGCCTTCTTTGTTGACATAGACAGGCGAGAACCATAAGTCGCTCATCTTGCCCATAAAAAGAGTAACTTCCATTGAATAAAAGCGAGATGGAAAGGATGAAATCATCGATCGGTCAGATTCGGCTCAAAGCACTCATTGTCATTCATTCATTTCACCAAGCTAGCCCAAAGAAGAAGAAGGCTGGATTGGCGGTGAGGCACCTTTACTTAAAGTTGATCACAGCGAAGCTAGCAAGAACCCTAAGAGGCTTAGGGCCATAGTGAGAGACGATCCACCACAGAGAAAACGGAGGCAAGAAGAGATCAGAGACTTACCTATCTTAAGAGGAAAATGATTAAAGAAATCTAATGTCAGATTTTGGGGATATTTGAAAACAGAAAGATTAATCATTGGCGGGATATTAAAATGGCATTAAAAGTCTATCAGTTTTGTACTTAAACGACACTGTCTCTAGAGTCAAACTGGGGACTGCCGCTGGCACAGAAAGCCAGCGGCGGATCACGGTCGCAGTCATGGCGACATGCACCGCCGGGACGACATATCGCCGCCGTCGTGCATTTGTGCGTATGACGTGCAGCGGGGGCCTGGTGGAATGAGATAAATCTGCATCCCGCACGGCGCTGCCGATTGGCTCAAGGTTTGGTCGGCGTTTGGGATCACGGCTCTCTATAATGGCTGATGGCTCACGCGACCTATAATGGTCAGGCACACATCGGGCGTAGCTCGGAGATAGAATGCCCTCCGCTTCGGGTGCATCAGACACGGCTGGCGTAACCAGATTTTACGCTGAACCAGTCTCACCTTGACAATGAGTAGTGTTCATACTAGATGTTGGGAAGGACATCATGGGCGATTATGGCTCAGATCTTTTGACGCGATCCCCACGCTTTTTCTGCCGTGGATGTCACGGTATCTATGAAGACCTATTGTAACCTTTTCCATGCGGCTTTTATGGGTTATATCATTATTGAAACTATTGAACAGGTATGAAGTTCTTTGTTGAGCAATTCAACGAAAAATGTTTTGGAAGGATTCGTAATCTTTGCAGCGCAGAACATTTCGGTCCGTGTTTTGAAGTGTAAATAAGAACGAACTTTAGAAGAAACGTGTTTTGAGTGTTGGCAAGTGTTGACCTTCTGATTTGTGTTTTTATGTGTTTTTTGCATTTGGAGTTTCAGCCCATCAAGCATTAACCGTAACAATGCATCACATGCATTGAGTCTTGTTCTGCTTTATTTCTACTTCAAGGGTTTTTTGAAACTAATCCACTATTTTTCATGATTGGGGTTAGTTCAAGGGATCTTTATCGTAAATGATATCCAACTTCAAAAACTCGATGTAAACAATTATTGGGATGGCATATGAAGATATAATCATGCAAGAATAATGAGATATCATGTTGAAATTTGAAATTTGAAAGTACACAAGCCAATGAATGCCTATAATAAGGGTTCCAAATCATGTCGGTGTTTTCAGATCTAATTGAGAGGTTAGCAAGAATCTTTTCTTTAGTTAAATGCACCCAAACTTGTCAAATTATTAGAGAGCTTCTTTCATTGTCAATAGTCCTGTCACTTTCACAATTAGGTCATGTGAAGTCACAGTTCCCATTTAATTCCAACAAGAATATTTTGTATAGTTGTGTCAAAAAAACTAAAGTTTTAAAAATAAAAATGAGAAATATAGGCTAGTTACATTTTTTGAAACATGATTTTTGGAGTTCGAGATAATAAAGTTTAAAAAAAAACATTAAAATGATGTTTTTTGTGTTTTCAAAAATTGTTCTAAAAAATATTTGAAAAAAAATAGAAACCAAATAGTCTCATATATATATATATATATATATATATATATATATATATATATATATATATATATATATATATATATATATATTTTCACTGACAAGAATGAGTAGTTAGACCAAATCAATAAAATTTATTATCATGTGAAGTCACTAGATTTCACAGTTCAAAATATTAAATTTGATTTGGCAAAAATATTTTCACTTTAATATATAAAACTAAATTTAAAATAAAATACTTGAAGATGATTTTTTTCTTCCAATTTACTCACTTCCCAATAAGAATGAGTGAATGAAACTATTATGGATAAGATCTTGATCAGTTTTCTATTGGTAGATTATGATAACAATTATTATTATAAATATAAAGAGGAAAATCTCTAAACTCTTATAAGAACTGTATTTTATGATCATTTAAAGTATAATTGGAGAGAAAGAAGCCCTGTCGAATGAAGAAAGAAGAAGGGTGAAAATGAAACATTGAAAGGAGTTGAGAGGATGGAGATAAGGGAGTCCTTTCAAAGTAAGAGAAAGGAATTTGAGTTTTTAGAAATGGTTTGGAACATAGGATTGAAAAGAAAATTGCCTTTTGTTAACCTACCCAGGGACAACCTTCTTACAATGAACAAGGTTTCTGTTCATAACATGTTTGAATCTATGCTCATTTATTTCTATTTTTCCTTTTTAAAAAAAAAAAGTCCAAATCCATTTTATTGTTTTTTTTTAACTTTGTGGTTGAGTTATTCTTATGGATCCATATCTTGTATTCTTTTTCAGCCGGATATTTTTGAAAAGTCTCATTTATTTTCACTCATACTGTCTTATTGCCATAATTTATATACTAAAAAAATTAAATTTTGTATTTTAATTTATTTTCTCAATAATATTAGATTGAGAATGAATTGCTCAGGATCTTATTTTTGAGAGGCTGAATGACACTTTTCCATTAACATCAGACTAATGGTATTTGTTTTATTCCCTATAATCATTTTTTATGGGTAGATATTTTAAGACAGGGTTCCCAAGTGGCATGGGAGAGTCTGAAGAGTAAGTAAAATCCCAAAGAGGTAACCTGTGAAGAATGATGTCAAATTAAGATTTGACCTGTCATTAAAAATAACCTTGGGTTTGACACTTTAACCCTCATTAACCTTTCGACCACGCTGATGGATGTCAAACAAACCCACAGATGTTATTGTGCACATCATTAGAAAAAGAAACAAATGAAAATAGAAAATTTGTGGGCATTTCAGGGGAATAAAGAGAAAGTGCCGGGTTTCCTTTCAACAGTTTGGGTGGTTGATTATTATAATGTTTGATAATGAGCAGTCAAAGGTGTAAGATTCTCCCTAATCCTCCTCCTAATGACAGTAATGATAGCAGGGAACAATGTAAATTGGTCAATTCAAGGCAAAAGTTAAAAATGAATAAATTAAACACAAAAAGCAATACATTTTGTTTGAAGATACTCTTGGGAATCCAAGAAATTGTATCTGTAGATGTGTACTATCCAAAGTGGTTTCTCACTTTTTTGAACCAAAAGGTTGAAAAATGCCATCACCTTTTTTTTCCCTTTCATTTTCAACATTGGAGTTTCTCACTTTTATATGTTAAAAAATAAAAAATATTTTTGATAACGTGGATATCCAGGCTGGTTTGTGTACAATTTGACTAATCTTACGGGCCCTAAGTTTATTGCTAAGTCAATGGTGGACCCAAGATTAGTTAAGATAAATTTTACAAAATTTACAAACTTGAATTTCAATTTAATGGTTTAATACTTAGATTGTTAGATATTTTGATAGCGACAAAATATATCATTTGAGTATAAATCCCTCAAGATCTAATGAGAAATTTCTTTTTTAAAAAATTCAATGGAGACAAGTGCCTTCATGGGGTGCAAGCTAGGTCCGCCTCTAGGCTAGGTAAACCTTTAGAGGTGTTGATGAGACTCGAATTAGTGATTATTAGGTTAAACTCTAAGTTCTTAGATCAACTTAGTTACCTTTCATTATTTATATGTTAAAAAATAATTAATGATACCAAAAAAACATTTCTTATATATTAGAAAAAGAAAGGACTAGAAATGCTTTTTAAAATCATTACATGATTTTTGTAACGTTACCCAATTATATTTTTGATAAAAAAATATTAGTAAAGATGCTAATTCATGGTCTTTTAAGTGAAAATATTTATTCCTCATTTTTTAAAATCATTTATTTTTTAATATAATATAAAAAATAATTTTGCTAATACTGTGAGTGATTGTTTAAAAAAAAATTCTTAAATTTGATCAAATGTTTAAAAATATGTTACCTTTAAATTCTATTTGAGGATCAAAATGTACTTTTTTGTTTAAAAAAAAATAAGGATAATTAATAAATTAAATTAATTTATTAAGGATAAAAAGTTTTTTGTATTCCAAATACAAAATCTTAAGTATAAATTACAATGTTACACCATTTTTATTCAGAAAAATTCTTTATGTAAAAGTGTGTGAGATTAGAGATTACAAAGAATTGAAGGCTTGAAGGTTCGAGACTTGAAGATTTAAGAATTCAAAATTTGAAGTTTTATTTTTCAAGTGAAGAATAAATATTTTGTTTTAAGATTATTTGAGGACCTCAAGTTCTGAGTACTCCTTTGAGGTAAGGGATTTTAATGTAAATTTTGAAAATAAAATATTGTTTTTATATATGTATAAGACTTTGTAAAATAAGTTATTTATTTTCTATATTATTTGGATTGTGAAAAGTTGTGATTTTTTTTATATATTATGAACTATGAAAAGTTTCACTATTTATTTATTTGACTATTTATGGATCAATAAGTGATTTTGCATGAAAGTATGTTTATGAAAAATATAAAGTTTAGAGATATGATGAAATGGTTTCGGAGAGAAAAGTTTTTTACTATGGTTTATGACCCTTGTCAATGGGTTATAATAATTTACTATGACTCTCTCGTTAATGGGTGGGATATAATAATTGACACTATGGCCTAAGTCAACAAGTTATAATAATTTATTGTTTTTTAATGTTTCACAAAATTTGAGACTATTTGTAATTTGAAAATCATAGAAAAAATATCTTTGAGTGGTTTTGGATACAAAATGATTTGTTATGCATATGAAGCTTTGATACAAAGTTTGAATTTTTTTTTATTATATTATGAAAGTTTTTGTGAAATTGATTAAATGTTATATCTCAATTTCAAAATAATAATGAAAAATATTTGATCCATAAAACCGTAGTATCATTTTTTTACTAGGCTTTGAACGCATCCCATTTATTGACAATTTTTCAGGAACCTTTAATTCGAGCAAGGAACATATGAGAATTTGGCATCAGTAGGAGTTTGAAGGCTTTGACCCTATTTATTTATTTGGATCATTTTTACAGTTAAAAGTGCAAATTGTATTTGAATTATTTTAATTTGAAGTTTTATATAATGACAAGTTTAGATGATATTTTAGTTTGCGATTGGAATTTTGAAGATTAAAGATTTATATTTTATTATCATAATTAGGAATTTGATGATTATAAATATTTCAATTACAAGAAAGTAACGTTTAGTATGAGATGACCATCATGTCTCGGGAGCGGGTTTTCGGGACGTGACATATGTTCATTAGTTTTTAAAATCTTGCAAAGTTTTCTTTATTTTATTTTGTTTTCAGTTCGCAGCTTTAGGATTCTGATGTAGTAAGCTATTTCCTACTTGGAATTGAGCAGAAGCAGCCACTCACTGTATGCAATTTTTGAAAGCTTTGAGTGTTAACTGCATTATGAGGTAGACATAACTAAAAAAATTCAAGTATTTTTTTAAAAATTTTGTAAATATTGAAAAAAGTTTTAATTTTTTAACTAAAAATATTTTTATTATTGTTTTTGGTAGATATATTGATATGTGGGTATGACCACCTTAAAACAGGGATGGTTGCAATAATGCTTCACCAATGTAAAAAGAGAAAAAAAAAAAAGAAAAAAAGAAAAAAAAAAAAGAAAGTCATGATCAAATGTGTACAAGATTCAATGAATGAGTAATCTCTATCATTTGATGGAAGGGCAAACAAAAGAGGATGAATCCAAAGAACAAAAACAAGATACCAAATATTATGGGCATTAGAACAGCAGGCCAAACAAGTCCTTATCACTCCCACAATGGCATCTTTCACGTGATGACAATTGACAAGCCTCATGTTCATGGCATTTATGTCATTTCCACCCCCTCCTCTTCCTTGTTATTTCTTTTTGTTTAAAAAAAAAAAATTTTTTTAAATAACATTTTCTCAACCTACCCATAACATGGAATCTTCTGAATTATATGGGCATAAACTAAACACAGTAATAATGTTTTCCTTTTTTTTTTTTTTCACTTTCTTTTAGGGTTATTTTTGGTCTTTTTTTTGACACATGTTGTTGAGTGACATTATTGCAAGACCTCCACTCACTTGATTTCATCATTTATTTTTCTTACCCTTTTTACATGTTGCCCTTCACGTTTCAACCCTTTTGATTAAAGGACAATTTTCTCTTCTTTTATTTTTCTATTTTTGACAAAAATAATTTAAGGAATATTCTTGAGAAATGTTGGATTGGTTATGACTGATGAGTGTGTTATGAGCACTATTTACATTTCGTGCGCAATCAAATCATGGGAAACGGACCATGAGATGTGAATGTGATGAGCTGTTTTCCAATTTCTTCTTTTTTTTTTTTTTTTCTCTCAATTATGAGTTTTTAATACCATCTACATGATTTCGTTTCCATTTAATTTTCTTCTTTTATTTTCCACGACAAAGTGGGTTTCAGAATGCTAATTCACGCCTCCTGAGGTCCACGCTAAATAGTAAAAGGGTATGTTGTGTACACGAAATATCTCAAATCCGAAACAAAGAATAGGTTGTTGTAACGTTGTAATATAAAGTGAATAGAATAAAAAAAAATGTTAATTCACAAATAAATTTATTTTCATTATGGTAATATATTAGGTTTATTAAGGTAATAATTATTAGAAAAATTGTCTGCTTTGTTATAAGAGCTTCAGATAGCATGTAAGCGATTGTTGGATATTTGAAAGAAGGAAAATATAACCAAGTTGGAGAAAATAGGACTATTGTGAGTTCGTAATTTTCATTGAAACCAATTCGCCTTAAAACAATCTTTGAGAATGCAAGTCATTATGTCTTGGGATAAAGCGGTTGGATGTTGAAACTATGTTTGACTCTATCACTAAACATCTAATATTCAGACAATATCAAATAGAACCTTTTCCCCAAAATGGCAGGAATTTCACAAGCGAAGCAGTATATATCGAACATGGCGGAAACACGGTGATATATATCAACCGGTTGAAACACATAGGAGAGGTAAGGTGTTAAAACTTTTTGAGCGTTTTCTTATGTAGATATGTTTCTTCTAAATGCTTGATGAAGCTGTAATGTCCTTCCAATTGTTTTTCTTAGTTTGTGTGAATAATGACGTATTAAAGCATAGTAATCTTCACCAGCAGCATTTAAGTTCTCTTTTTATGTATTTTGGCCGAAAATTGGGCGTAATATGCAGTTCTGAAGAGTTTAATAGAAATTGTGTACTTGATCGATTCGCACCCAAAGCTGTGCACTTCACTTTTACATGGTGGTCTACAAATCAGGCTTGGCTAAATCTGTCTTTATATAGAGATCATTAAAAACAAAACTTAACGCCATTTTACAAGCACTCTTGTTTAAGTCATAGGAATTGACAAGGGAAGATCTCCGGTGATATAAGCACTGGATTCTAGTTTAGTTGTCACTTTTGAGGCACCAAATCTTGGGATCTCCGGTCATTACAGGTTGGGTGTCCATATATCGACTTATTATTATTTTATGGGGAACTTAATTAAATTCATTGATGACATTTCAATGCTTCTCTATTTAACCATTTGGTTCAACGGTCGTAATGTTATCACAAGGCGTTCGTAGTACAGAGATAACCTGGCGGGAGTAGCAGTAATGGTAATATGTACCGTTATCCATATTGCTTAGTCTTTACACTAATAATCACAGAAATGTATGCATGTATTGGAGGCATGGGCTTTGGTCACTTGGAAAGCGTCATTTAAAAATTGTATGCAGATTACTTCTTTCCCACATTTTTACAGTGTATAAACTCGAGTGAATTGTGAGATTTAGCAATAACCATTTGTTTTGAGAATTTCAATGAGATTGTTGCAATTCTCACTATAAACACACATAACACTACTTGAGTAGAATTTAGTCGCGACATGCAGTTGTGAATTCAAGCGTAATTTTGAAATATTAAAGAACATGTCGATTCCAATAATTCAACTTGATCTAATTCTGACCCTAAAGGTTAGGTTCCCGATAGGAAATTAGGATCTTTTATACAAGGTCTCAAGTTCAATACTTGTCCTTATACATTGCGCTGAATTTTAAAATCGAGTATTTCTTTGTATGTTTGATAAAGTTTTAAGCCAAACAAACCATTAGTTTGTTTAGTTGTAGAAATGTTTAGTGTTCAATTAAATGAGATTTTTTTTTCCAAAAAAAAAAAAACCTCAAAGAACTATTTTCTGAATCCTTGTCCCAAACTTTTTTTTTTTTTTTGAAAAAAGTTTATGTTTTTTAAGACACTTTTTCCTTTAAAAAAAAAAAAAAACTAAAAGGACAATAAATGCATTTTTTTCCAACAACCTTTTTCCATTAATTTCCCTTGGAGAATATATATATATATATATATATATATATATATATATATATATATATATACTCTCATTTTCTAAGAAAAGATTCTTTTCCCTGGATTTCAAATAACTTTCCTCCAATTGATTCTTACCTTTTTTTCTTCCAATCAATTTTCCTTTTATATCCAAAAGGAAAAAATAGATACCTTAGTCTGAAGGGAATAAACTCATTTAAAAAAAACATGAATCAAAATTTTGGTTTTTTGTTTATTTATTTTTTCCCAAATAGACAACAAACCAAATTATGTGTTTGTTTTTTAAAAAGTTTTCCCACAACTTTTCCCCACACGGTAACAAACCAATTCGTTTGTTGCACAAACACTGAGTTACACAGTTTTTTCCACAATGTCGCCAAGGTGTTTGTTTACTGAAGATTTTTTTCCACTGTCACAATCAAACAATCGACAATTTCTTGTGGAGTCAAATTTGACTCTTAAGATTATTTAGAAAAATTGTCTTATTATAGAAAGCGGAAACGCATGCCGATTGTTTGGACATTGAAGAAAGAAGGAGAATATGCAAAATTCAGAGAAAAGCGAGTGCTGTGAAATTAGCGATTTCTTTTGGAACAAATTCGCCTTTTCTCTTGCTTTAAATCCAGGCCGCGTGTATTTTAGGATAAAAGATTGTCAGATAGTCGACCAGCCAACGTTATGGCGGAATTTGGAGGAATTAAAACTAGGTTTGAATTTCTATCACCAAGCATCCAATATAAACGGTATCTCAAATAGAACCCTATTGTAAGCGAATTTCTAAGCAGAAGCTTTCCTTTATGGGCGAGAAAGAGTACTTGGCCTCAATGAAGACCAAAACCCTTTGGCTTCTAAAGCCAAACAACAACCGTTACAAATAAATGTCATTCATTTATTTGTAATGAATGTCATTCACACCACAAACGTCCAACAATAATTGTATGAAATATATATATTTTTGATATAATAATATTGATATTGCATTTTGAAAACTTTAAACCTAAAATAACATTATTTGTAGACCACTAACCTAAACACATTTCCCTATTTTCATCTAATTTTTATTTATTTATTTTTTAGAAAAGGGAAAAGCTTTTTCATGCATGCGTATTAAAAATCAAATTATAAGCTTTGTTTGTTAAGGGAAAATATAAGGAAAAAATAGTGGGGAAAAGTAAAAGAAAAAATGAAGAAAAATAAAATACAATTAAATTGAATATACTATTTTTATTTGCTACTTCAAATCAATTTTATTTATTTTAACTCATTAAATAATTTTAAAATACTTAATATTTTAAATAATTATATTAATATTTGATTATTAATCATAGAGAGCACGTTTGATTATTAGTTTTTTTGTTCTGAAAAATACAATAGTATAAATCTGCAGAATTTAGAGAATAAAAATAGCTTTTGAATCTTAAAAATAGTGTTGAAAACAAAACCAAACAAAGCCATGTGTTTTTTTCACTTTTATTTTATACAGACGGCCCATTGTAGTACTCTCTTTTATGGATTGATGCGGAACCTCCCATTTTCATCCTGGATTATTCACTTAGTCATTGCATTAAGGGCAAAAATATATTATTTTTTTAACTCATTAAAAAAATTTTATTTTATTATTTTAAATGCGATATATTATTTTATTTGCTACTTCAAACCACTTGAGCCTTTTGCTCCTCCCCATGTCCTATGCCTTTTGAAACAATGAGCGATCTACCACTTGAGTAAAGAATAAGGGACGACTTATATTTCTTTTTAAAATACATTGTGTTAACAAAATAAAATATAAGCCTATCCTGCCTAATTGCGCTCAACGTTACAAAAAGGCAATGCATAATGTAGACCATTAAATGGTGCCACTTGGCACCCCTAGAGATTTAGGATTTAGGGTTTTCTTTTTTGTAAAGATCCCCATGTAGACGACTATCAAGTGACAGTTATCTAGGGTTTTTTGATCTTTTAAGAGGGGTATAAAAGGAGGCTAGGGTTTTCTTTTTGGAGGCCAGAGTTTTCTTTTTAGAGGGGGTCATTTCTTAGAAGGGGAGTTGTATTTTGGAGAGACAAAAGAGAGAAGAAGGCTACCCATAAGAAGATGATAGGGTTTCTAGAAAAGAAGAAGAAAGAAGATTTGGGGGAGAGCTTCATAAGAAAAAAAGCTTCAATGATTTTTTGCATCTCCATCAAAGAAATTCAAGGTGGTACCTTCCAATGCCTAAATTTTTTTTTTCTAGTGACTATGTAACATTTTTGACTTCTTGTATTTGATTTTGTTTTTTTGAGTTAAAGCGTGATGGCACTGACGAAGGTGGACTTGGCGTGCTGGGACTTTACGGGCGAGTCAGTTGACTCGTGGGTTAGTTTCTCTGCAACGAAACAAAAATCGTGGAGGCTGCGGTTACTCTCAGATGCTAAGTCGAGTTAACTACGGGAAGAGAAGATCGGCTAACGAGATGTTCTATTAAGTAAGTCTGGCGTCTGTGGCTACCATTGATGGGGTGTACGATGTTTATAATAGATGATCGTGACAACTTTTCGCAATTGGATGATGTGGCTGAATAGTATGTTTACAATTGGATGATGGCCATTTGAATAGTATGTTTCACAGTTGGGATGATGACACTTGCTTGTAGTATATCTGTTTCTTGTTGGATGTTAATGGCTGAATAGTATGTTTATTGTTGGAGGATGATCTGATATTTATGGCTGGGTAGAAGATTTTAACTTGCTATCGTCATGGGTGTAAAAGGGATAATTGATGGGCGATAATTGAAATATATTCTTTCGGTGGTGGAGATTTGGTGTTTCACTAATGGATTCGCCAGAACACCCGACCTTTTAAATGGATGAATTAGGTACTTATTTTGGGCTTTATGTTGGGGATATGTCAAGACTGTGCTAGTCTTGGCTGTTTTTTTAATCCAGTTTGAGGAACACTTGCGTCTTGGCGCCAACGTGCTGTCTTTCAAGCCCATCAAAAAACAATTTTGAAATGGGAAATATGTGTAAATCTTTATACATGTCTTTGTTTTCATAAATCTAGACACCCCTAATGTATTCTTATTGGTAATTAGTAGATGACCTTTTTACTTAACATTTTGTTCTGCATCTTGAAGTTAAAGTTTGACATATAAATTGTGTATATATGTTATGTATAGCTAATGATATGATTTTTTGAAGTTATACCTAGAATGGGATAAGTCATATCCCATGTATGTGACATGTGAACGACTCGAACGTCCCCAAGTCCCGAGCCCAATCCGAGTGGGATCTAGCCAAGTAATGGTCAGGCACACATCAGACATATGGCTTAGAGAGGTAGAATAACCTTCACCTCGGGCATATCGGACACTGACCTAGTGTGCTCATGTTGCAAAGACCAAGTCACCTCGAAAGCCGTAAAATCAATCGTACCTAAACGTGGGGGAGGGGACATGTGGGCGATCGTGAAGCCTTTTGACATGATCCCCCACTATATACTATTACACCACGATGAATGTCACATTTATTATTACAAACGAATTGTAACAAGCCAAGTGACATCCCTAGGTAGTATAAATTGACAAGCTTATAATAAGGATGATAAGAGATTTTTGAGAGAACAATTAGAGAGATAAATAAATTCATTGGGAAGTGTTCAGTCCTTTCCGGTACCCACTACAATATTTATACATTGGACCATGAATGAATCTATTGAATTTAAAAATTCAATTTCATTTTTACCTCAAAATTATTTTTTATACATTTTAGACATCTTAAGGAACTTGTATAATATTTTGTATGACTTTGACTTCTAAGCTAGATCTAAAAATCACTTTCATATGGGTAACATGTTCCACCATGTTTTGGAACTTCATAGATGTTTGTGTAAATTAAATTTTATTGAGATGTTATTAATTACTTTTGACACTTTTACTATAATGTAGACACATATAATTGATCATTTCTGGAAATCTTTTTTTATTAAATTCAACATATGAATATTTTTTAGGATTTATTTTTAGTGACCTCCATAGTAGTAGAACTATGTGAATATTGTTGTAAATTGTGATTTTGTTAATTTGTTTTAACACTTGTGCTACAATATAGACACATAGATGATGATTTATGGAAATTCTTGTGATGAAATTCAACCTCTAAGTATTTTCTTGTAATTTATTTTGAGAGTTCTCTATTTTGCCATGTTTTGAACATTTGTGAGTATTTTTGTAAAATTGGATCAATTGAGACTTTATTAATTTTTTTGAACATGTGTACGATAATATAGATATATAGAAGATGGTTTCCAGAAACCATTATGTCATTTTGACTAGCTCATTAGCCCGTCAAACACCTATCCTTAATTTATTAAAATTTCTAATTTCAAATTCTTAACATGCCCGATTTTTAAACTTTTCAATCTTTTTTTTTTTTTAAATTTATAAACTTATAATTTCAAAATTCATGTCCCAATTTTGAATTTGTTTTTTAGTTTCGATTTAGTGAATTTCGATTTCATAGTGGTCTCCCAATTTCCAATTTCAATTTTTTCAAATTTCAAATTTTAAATTTTCAAATTCTCAATTTCAAAATTCAAGTACCCTAATTTCAAAATTCAAACTCCCCCAATTTCCAATTTCATTTTTTTTCAAGTTGCTAATTTCAAATTTCCGAACTCCTAACTTCAAATCTTAAAGTTTCAAATTTCAAAATGATTGATTCCCAATTTTAAAATTAAAGTGTCGTAATTTCAAATTTCCAAATTATCAATTTCTAAAATTCAAGGTCCAATACCAAAATTAAAGTTCCCAATTTCAAAATTTCAAATTCTCAATTTCTAAAATTTAAGGTCCTTATTTCCAAAATATCAATTCAAAATTCTTAAAATTTTATTCAAAATCTCCAATTCCCAAAATTTCGAATTTCGAATTTTCAAAAATTCAAATCACATGATTAATTATATAATTCCAATAAAATGGAAACTCGTGGAGTTAATTTGCGTAACAGATAAATGTGCTTGAGTGAGACCCAACATCCCATGTATCCTTTTAATAATTGATTCAATGCTGGATTTGTAACTCGTTCTCTAATTTAATCTTGAAACATTCTATATTTGTTATTGCGCCAACATGGTTTCAATTAATAGTGCTCTCGAGTAGCTGTTGAGGTACGTATTTCCTTCCATTCGACCTTATTTTTATATTCATTTATTTATTTATTATACGTTGAATATGCTCTCATGTTATTATTGTTGCGTTTTCGGTATTCATTAGTTGATTAGCAAAATTCGTATTTTCTTTAGTTTGTTTTATAGAAACATTTAAGGGCTTATAAAGTCTTCTGCTTTCATCACATTCGATAAAGCGACCCCGTACTTAAACTTGAATTTTCCTGAGACTCACATTTCTTAATGGGAGTAGCATTTAGGGTTTTTTTCTTATTTGTTTTCTTTTAAAAAAAAAAAGTGGAGCTCAAACCATTTTCGAAAATGGTTTTCAAAAAATACAAAACGAGTCTCGCATTTTAAGTGGAAAACATAATAGCTAAATGTGCAGGTGTGATATACAAAACTCGGGGTCCTGGGTTGTGTGCATCGACTTCACGGAGGCCTTGTGAACAGCGGGTAACCGTGTCACATCACTTTGCATCCATTTCTTGGGATTGTAACTGTGAGCGTATATGAACTTTTGCATGCCCTTCGGGCATAGGCAGTATTTCCTTATAAAATATATTGGATTTATCTCTTGTCAGTCCTCGAGGTTGATTACAACCCTTTTATACAAATATAATACATGTCATAAGTGTGCTCAAAATAAAATACAAAATAACTTAAAGCCATAACTAGTTTCCTTCAATTGTGCGGTCTCGGATGAGTGGTCATTTGCTTACTGTAACTTGAAGGGAGTCGCATGACAAGGTGAGCAAAGCTTCCAGTAGAGTAAAGCTCTCTGAGAGTTCTGCTAAAAGCTAGTCTTGCGTGCCAATGCGGAGTGTCCACACAATATCACATACGTGCAAATATCTGCAAGAGTCTACGTCTTTATGGCGAGATGTGTTCGTCATTACCCATTAATAAAGTAAGATTGACTCACTCGCTTTATACATATGCAAATATGGCTGATATGGTGTTTCATCTGTGATTCGTTTTAAAAACAAAATCTTTTTATAAAAGCAAAAACCCGTGGATATACCTCTAATGTCCATTTGATTTAATCAAATCGCGTGTGTTCACGTATTTGTGGGCCGCAGTTTTCTGAAGTTCTACTCATCGCGTCACATGTGGCAGGCGCAGCACCAGCAGCTTTTGGACTTTCCACTTGTCGATTCTGCGTTTAGGCGTCGGGTTTCGCGAGAAATTATCTATCATTCTGCTATTAACAACACACGTATTTTATTGCTGTCGCAATGGCAAACTTATTTTGGATGTTGTCCCATTACCAAGCTCATCACCCATTCACCAAGAATGATGAATGACTATAACCATGCACACACACCCGACTCAATGCGATGTCCCCGTGTATATACAATGCAAAATGCCAATGCATGTATCTTATGTTACATGTCTGATAGACATTCATGGAGTGATTTATATAAGCAAATCTTACATGCAGTAATATGGATAATTATATCTAAAACATATAATTTACATCCATTTATGCTAATATATATAACACACATATATCCACGTATTTACAACACATTCAACATGCTATTTAATTTCTAGCAATAACAAAAAAAAAAAAAAAAAAACCAGTTCATCTGAGCTAGTCATTCTAATATAAATCAGGCCTTTTTCTCGACCTTGGAAATAATTTGGACCAGGTCGAAATTCAGGTTCTTAGGTTAAGTTTAGCCATCCCACGGGCCACAAATTCGACCAAACTCGGCCAGCAGAGTAATGCGGAGTTCGAAATTCAGGTTTGGATTCTGTTTTATTTATTTTTGTCAACTTTGGTATCCGTGCATTCAAATTTAGCCATTAGTAGTTCACGACTCTGTCGAAAAATGTTTTGAAAAAAATTCTATAAAAATCTTTGCATTTCGAGCCGTCTCGAAACCAAGCGTTTCGGATCGGCATAGACTGGATCTGAATTTGTCAGAAAAGCGATCCCCGTAGCCAGAAGAAAATTTAGTCAGGTGTTTGGGTTTGAGCGCGCATGACCATTTATAGCTCTTAAATAAGAGAATGTATAGGAAAACCCTGCTCTTGGGCCGACGAAAATGGGATTCGATCTTGTCGCGTGGCGCTCGTTGCATGGGCCAAGTAGACATTTGAAAATCTTCTCTTTCCCTCTCTCTCTTTATTTTCTTACGCGACCTTATTTTTCCACTTTTTGTTTCCGTCATTTCTTTGTTTTTCTTTCTTTGGCTTTCATGCCACTAGATTGGAGCTTTCTCTACTAATTTAATTAGCCTCTTACTCTTAGATATTTCTCTCCCTCTGTTATGACTTGTGCAGCTGGACTAAGATAAGTAATGTCAATTTTTTAATCTAATCCAGTCTTTATGTGTCGCATGGGCTGTATTAAGTCTTAAATTAGCCCCATAGCATGGCTATCATCTTAGTAATGTGCATCTCTAAGATGTATGTCATTTCCCATGTTAATACTTTAGACAGCGTCTTATCAGCGTAAGAGGCTATTATCTGAATTTGATGAAATTCGATTGGATAACTAAGATTTGTGAGGGCGAATTCAGCCCCCGTGAAATCTGTTTTTGTCGTGATCAGAGATGCAAAAATTTACAAGTTTTCTACACACTTGCTTATTCGACAATTCTGGGTTTGCCATTTTCGAGCTTAATGAATTTTTCTCGGGTTTTATACGAGGTCCACAAAATGGAGACTCCATGAGGGATAGCGAAGGTCAGGCTTGAACATAAATCGAGGAAAATGTGGCATTTGATTAGTTGATTGGTGAATACCTCTTCTTTGTGTTTTTACACACTTGATTATTTGTAGCACTTCGAGAGTTTTATTTACTGATTGTATATTTCATATGTTTGATTGTTGTATCATTAGTATTGGTTGGTTGACTTCATTAATTTATTCTTTTACTTATCTTGTTATGTTACTTGCTTCTTGTGGTTTGCTCGTTCTGTTTATCTTGAAACATTATTTTATCATTGTTGTATATTTCACTTTTACTGATATGTTGATTGCTTCACATGATTATTCTCATAGCATGTTGACTTCATTTCATCGTATGATATTTCACCCTATTCTTGACATGTATACTCTTATTGTTGTATGCTTCATTTGTCATGATCTAGTTGATTACATTGGTTGGACCTTTTATCTATCAAAGCATGTTGATTCTTGTTGCATAATTACTTTGCTCATCTCGACATACGTATATTTTGATTGATTTCTTATCTCATTTGTTTTGTTGTGTCGATTTTCTCCTGTTGGCCATCATTCCCTCTTTATCACCTTTTTAACATGTTTTTGTTATATGTTCGCATTCTTTCATTTATCACCTCTTGGGTGTGTGTAGATGTGGATGATATATCTTCAACGTTTTTGCGTATTGTATATTTGCATGGCCCTTTCTCCTGCATATTTGTAACTTTTAGCGTAATACATGTGGAAGCAGCGTATAATCATGTGTGTCTCGAAGCCGTAGTCTTGGTCAACATATCTCTCTTGATTGTATGTTTGATTGGAGACTGGTTGCTCATTCATTGTTCTTTCATCAAGCTAATGATTAAGAGTAAGGTATAGTGATGTGTTATATACATGTTTGAGAGCCTCTTGAAGGTGGTCGACATATTAATGTTGATTGGAGCTCGATCTTTAAAGATTTGTATAGCCCAAAGCTAGGTTTCAGGATATTTGTATAACTAATGTGCTTTTCTTTGTGTTAATTTCCAACATAGAAAGTGAGGGATCACGGATTGAGTCATAGTGAAAGCGATTTACTATATTATAATTAAAATGCTTACTTATAAAGAAAACAAAATATAATATATTTCATGATATTTATAAATTGAAAACTATAAATAAAAAATAAGTTGTGGCTCTCTTGATTTTTTTTTCTAATATTTGGATAATAAAGCTAATTTTGATAGGTAGAAGATATGGGAGGTGGAAGGAGATTCCGGCGGTGGTATCTGCAGACAAGAAAGGATGGGGGTGGGGGGCTGTGCGGCGAACGGCAAAAAATGGGAATCTGTTCGCCACATAACATACGGCGGTGCTTTTTACAAAAATTTCTCCGAATATTGGTGGGACCCACGCCCTAAGATTCTCGGTTTGACATTTTCGACGGCCCAAACCCCCCCCCCCCCCCTCTTTCTATTTATTTTAATTTATTTCTTTATTATTCTTCACGTTTCCAACCCCCCATTCCCTACCTGAAAAAGCGTGTCCACTGCAACTGCTCCCATCTTCCTCATAATTTCTCTTTTTCCTTCCAAAATTACCCTTGTCACATTCTTGGAATTACAATACAATACCCCCCTTCATATAAATATGTTTTTACCATGAATTTATATATGGTAAGAAATTAAAGTAATTATTTACTTTCCATTGGCGATTGGCCCTTGGTATATGGCTCTAAGTGGTAAAGTGTGTGAATGTACGGGAAGTCACATATATGCTTGGTAAAATTTGATAGGATCTGTGAATTTGATGCCAACTTGTCATATTTTTTGTGTATTAAATTACATATGTGATTTAATAAAGAGTTATTTTTATACCAATTCATATAACACAAATTTGATCCATTTGATTATTATATTAATTAATATTTAACCTATATTAATCTATTTAATATGTATTATTAGGATTATTGATGAATTAATTATAATTTAATTATTTTAAAATTCACCAAAATTAATAAGCGGGTTCCGTGTTGTATTATATTCGCCGATTCTTAATTAGTCATATTTGATTTGTTATTTTTGACATGTTTATTTTTCGTTTCTTATTTGAATCGACGAATACATGTTATTGATACGACCTAAATATGATTCACGAATACGAATTATCGGCGAATTCTGATCCTTGAAAGAAAGTCTTTATGATTATATAATGTAATGTAATATGACTCACTGACTTTGGTGTCACCCGTTCTGAGCTCAAGTACTTGTAAGGAGAAAGTGCTATAACAATGTAATGGAAAATGAATAGATGGACAATTCCATTCATTATAATTTTGATCCACCTGTTTTTTATTCTTCCATTATCATAGGAACCATCTAATGAATGGGTAGTTCATATAATTATCAATAATAAATAGTTATTAAATAATATCTTTGTGAAAGGATAATTAAGATACTTTTGTTTATTCAGGAGGGACCTTGACACCTAACATAACATGAGGTTGATTTCAATCATGACTATCATGGTGGTTCGAAGATCTTTTAATAGAAAACAAGTGGGATATAATTCAACTAAAACATTATGTGACTGAAAAAAATAAAAATACTTACTAAGTTTATATATAAGAAAAAAGAAAATTCTATTAAAAGGAATAGGAGTTGTGAAACCAATGTGTATATGAGTTGGAATCTCTAATCATCACACAACATGATATCTTTAAAATCACTAAATTCGGATTATGGAGACAAATTGTTCATATTAGATGTGACATAGTGTGAATAACTCGAATCAATGAGCTATAATCAGACAAAAGAGGGTTAGTGGTGGTAGAGATGGGGAAATGGTTTGAAGCTATACTTTACCGTATGAATTTATTTGTCATAAAACTGACAAATGGTAGGGTCTTGTCCATTTGGATTGAGTTGGAAGTAAGGATCTTCAACGGGCTAGATCGGGTCACCTGGCTCAAAAGAAAAAGGGATGTGGCCTAGTATGGGACAGGCTAATAGGCATATTGGCCAATCAACGAGCTAGCCCATGACCAGACCTATAGGCCAATGGACATGTAGGCTAATGACTTGAAAATAAAATATTAGTAATATATGTAGGAAGGAGGAATTCGTGTCACTTCATAATGCTTGATATGTATATAGTATATTATATATATTATGTACATATGAGTTAATCATGTATATTAAAATGTTAACTAGTTTAGTAGGTTGGCCTAAGTGCCTATGAGCCTAAAACGAAGCTCGCAACCCATCCTTCCCAAAAATAGGCACAAGCCCAACTCTATAATCATTGGGCCAAGCATGAATCTTGGTCCATCGGGCCAAGCTAAGCCTAAAGCAAATCACAGGCCATGGGCTTTTTAGAGATCCATAATTGGAAGGACGAATTATAATGCGTTGTGTTTTTCATTGGATAAGGAACCAAGAATATTTAGATTTCATGGCCAAGTATTGGATTTTGGATAATAGGAGATATTAACAATGACGAGAATGGATTCACGGTAAGTTGTATAGCTGTTCAAAAAAATTTCATAATCAACTAATTAGTGGCAAAGTTCCTCAAAAACGAATAACATCAAACATTTCTTTCAACTAGTTTCCAAGTTTGTTTAAGACGAGGACAACCGAATCTTCTCAAATGGGAGCAACTTTATGAAGGTAAGTTGATCTAATAGATATTTAATTATCTATACATGTTATGAGTTGCCACTTGCCTCCATAAGTTGATGATGTGATACCTATAAGATGTGTATGGTACATTAATATATAGTTTATGCATACCATGAAGGATGATTGTTATCAATTAATTTTAAATATAGTTAGGCATTAAAATTGATAAAGGAAAAAAATTGACTATCGATTGAGAGAATGAACAGAAGCAGTGGAAGATACTATTGTAGGAAAAACAAACCCTTGACCTTATGCTTTCTCATTTTCCTTTGGTTTCATCAAGATCTAAGGGTAGCTCAATTGGTCTAAGATATTGAGGTTTAACTCAATGATTATCAGTTTGGGTTCTCTAAAGATCACTAAAGGTTTATCCGATCATTAACTTTAAGGCTTCATGAGATGACCCGAACATCCATGATTATCAAAAAAGAAAAAAAAAACTAATGTTATTGCTACAGGAAATTTTCTTTTCCATACAATATGGTGAGAAGACTGAATATATAATGTGGAATATGACTAAATCATCCCAACAAGGTTATGTCAAAATATTGATGTCATTCTCACCTTCTCACCCTTGCTTATGCTGATTTTTTCCTTTCGTTCCAAATTGGCAGGAGCTGCAAAACAAATAGAAAATGATTGTTTATTCAAGCTGAAGAAAATTTACATTCAAGTAGGAGAAGTGCAGTAATTGGATAACAGAAATAAACGTTATACCATATGGTTGGTTCTAATGAAAATATTACAGATATCAGAACTAAAAACAAATGACAGACAATCTTAGTCATCATTAACATGGAACCAAACCTGGAATCTTCCTAACTCCATCCAAGGAAAAAACCTCAAGGGTT
Source organism: Tetrastigma voinierianum (assembly GCA_016808115.1). Lineage (NCBI taxonomy): Eukaryota > Viridiplantae > Streptophyta > Magnoliopsida > Vitales > Vitaceae > Tetrastigma > Tetrastigma voinierianum. The sequence goes on from JAEQBH010000804.1 coordinate 139,247, forward strand.
TCCATACTTAGGGTTCTTCTCTTCATAATATCATTCACTAATATTGAACCTGAGGGATAGCTCAATTGGTCTAAGATTTTAGGGTTTAATGCAATAGTCATAAGTTCGATTCCCCACTAGGTCATTGGAAGTTTATTCGGTCATTAACTTCAAGGTCTTGTGGGATTAGTTGAGGTACACGCAAGTTAGCCCAAACATACACAGCTATAAAAAATATATATTATTCACTAATACTGTTTTAGGAGGGATGTTGATAGACTGGAAAATAGGAACTTCCAAATAACAAAATTTTCCAAAATGGAGGTCTTCCTTGTATGCAACTCCAAAATGCACTTTTTAAAAAGCTAATACTTCTTTTTTGGGACCTTCTAACATACTTTTCTCACCCATTAATACTTGCGGTTGACATGCTGACCTTTTTTCTTCCCTTTCTCACACAGCTCTTCCCTTTGGGCTCACAAGGGTGAAGCTGCTAAATAAGAAGATAATTAATCTAAGTCACCATTCAAGACTCAAAAAAGAAAAACAGACTAAAAGTCAAATTATAAAGAGCAATATCACTAACAGAACACACTCTTGACATTTTGTTTGTCATCAAAATTGTGGCTGAATAATAGAAGTGAAGCAGTGGAGATGTTTTTTCTTCTCTTTGATTCACAAGGCAGCACTCTCGTGGTTTTCTGTACTAAAGAGTGGAACACTTATCTTATAAGAAAAAGGAAAACTTAAACTCCAATACGAACATAAGAAGACCACTTTATCATATTTAAGGTAGAGTTGGATGAGAGTTTGTTAAGAATGTGAATGAAATCGGATTGGTTGTCAATTTTTCACCTTTTTCTTGAGGCATATTGGCCGTTCTTTAGGCTCCTACACTTATGTTGGAATTGTGAGTGACCTGTGGAATATTACAACAAGTAATATTTGAGTGGAGCACTCTTACGTCAGATTTGTAAATGTTAGCGATTGGAGACAAGACCGATATATGATAAAAGCATGGTGGGTGTGATCGAGAATCTTGAAGTGCATGATAGTTGGGTGGAACATGTTATGATGTAAAATAAGCAATTTGGGAATCTGAGACACTCCACATAATAAAAGCAATATATGGGTGGCTATGCCAACTTTCGGAAAATGAAAGTGTAGATGGATAGCTAAGTCAATCTTTAAAGAATAAGAAGGTAAGATAATAATGACGATATACTTGTAATGATAAAACATAAGCATAATGGGGAAACCTCTACAGTAAATTTTAGAAAATAATCTTATGAAGGATAAGCAGGCCTAAGATGTCACACCTAAGATATGCTCCTGATCCCACTCGGTTTACCTCTCGTGCTCTCCTCTCCATGGAAGTCTTGTGTTTCTTGCCACTCTCTCCAGTGTGATAACCTTGACTGTTTCACACATATTCTTTAAATTCTCTGTGATTGAAAGAATGATCTTTGAAACTCTTTATGATATCTTAGAAAATTTCATTTAATTATGTTTCTCGAAGCCTATTTATAGGTAAGGGTTCGATCCTCGGATGGATTTCATTGGTTGAAATGGAAACCAATTTCATTGGCTGAAACAAAGGCCGAATTTCATCCATATGAATATATGATGATGACGTGGTGGCAACGTGGAGAATGTTTTCTCCTAAGGAAACTGCTGCTGCTATTGTAGTAGCATTTATGGGGATAAACCCCACAAATCCCCCCCTCCAGACCCATGCACCCTGAAGGTGGGAGTCTTCTTGACTCTTTAGTAGGAGATCATGCCCGTGTTCTTGATACATCGTGCCGGTTTTTCTTTTGTAATGACCTTCGTCATCTGCTCCAATGATATTCGTCCCGGTCATGGATCTTTCTTATTTGGAACAGTTGGTCTTCAATAGCCTTCTTGATGTAATGATATCTCACATATATGTTTTTCGTCCTTGCATGATACATAGTGTTCTTGCTTAAGTTTATCACACTTTATTGCTCCATGATAATGCTATAGTCTTTGTTTTAAATCCAGGTTTGAAGAAAGCACTTCATCCCGCATCATTTTCTAGCTTGATGATTTGCGATATATACCTTACATAGTAGAAGTGAAAACGTTTTTATGAAACTTTATTTGCCATGATATAGCCCCCTATGAATATAAATAAGTACAAAGTAGATTTTTCTCTCTGATCGAGGTCTCGACCATGTCGAAGATCGATTATAACCTTTAAGAGATGGTTCTGATCCCCTAAAGCTTAAACATACCTTTGAGGTGCCTCGAGGATATCTAAAGGAATTCATTTCACACTTCGTAGTGTGCTTTGCAGGATTTGCTTGGAATCACGCTTTACAACTCTGACCCATGAGATATGTACGGACGTGTACACACCATAGCATACATCAAACTTCCAACTTTCGATGAGTATGGAATGACTGACATTTCACCTTTTTCTTTCTCCGTAGATGGACAAATTCTCTTACTCAGCTTGAAATGGCCATTAAGTGGTATAGAAATTGGTTTTGAATTTTTCATATTGAACCTTTCAACATCAGTTATTATATCTTTTCTTGTAATGTGTGATTTTTACCTTCTATCTTTACGAGAATCTCGGTCCCGAATACGCTGCCTTTGCCCGAATCCTTCATGTGAGCGTCTTTGGCAAATTCCTTTGCTTCTTGGATCATATCGGCATCCTGACCCACAATCAACATATCATCAATAGATAATAGGAGAATGATGAATCTATCATTATTCTGAACATAAACACAAGGATCTGCAAATGTCCTTTTGTATTCTTGACTCATCATGAAAGAGTCAAATTTCTTATACCATTGTCGTGGCGCCTGTTTAAGTCCATATAAACTTTTCTTTAACTTGGACCATGTTCTCCTTCACTTTCACTTTGAAGCCTTAGTTTATACATAGCGATTTCTTCATCAACATCACCATGCAGAAATGCAGTCTTAACATCGAGTTACTCCAATTCGAGATTCATACAATTGCGATCTGGTATATTCGAATTAAACACATTCATGACGGTGAAAAGATTTCATCAAAGTCAATACCTTGCTTTTGACCAAAACCTTTCACCACTAGACGAGCCTTGTACTTCAACAGCTTCTTGTTGTCATTCTTTAGCTTAAACACCCATTTATTATTGAGTGCTTTTCTCCCTTTAAGCAGTTATGTTAACTTGTAGGTATCATTTTTCCATAAGAAATTCATCTCTTATTGCATGGATTTTATCCAATAGTCTTTGTCTTTGTGAGATTGTACTTATTGGAAGCTTTCAGGCTCCCCCTCATAAGCAATTAGAATATACTCTGAACTTGGATACCTTGTAGATGGTTGACGTTCTTTGGTTGTTCGTCTCAACTGAGGTCCTTCTTCTAGTGGAGGGATTTTCTCCCCTTGATCAACACCTCTCGTATCACTATCATCACCACTTACTTCCTCTCGATGGCCAGTTTCTTCGAGTTAGTCCCTGATTACGATTCAAACATCTCTCGCCATTAGTGGCATTTCTAATGAAGTTTTGTTCGAGTCAAATCTCTGGCGCATATGAAGCTTTTACTCATTTCTCCATATCTTTAATGGTTTTGTGTTCATGAAACATTGCGTCTCGACTTTTGACTATCTTTGCTTCTGAATCCAGCCTGGCCAGAACTCCTGTAGTATCTCCATATGGAATTGAAGATCAATAGGGTTGCTTTATCATCGAGCTTTGATCTTTGTTTTCTTTGGTACATGCATGGTCTTTGCGTAAACACCTTAGTGAGAGTATAAAACATCTTTTCTTGTCGAGCTCTTTGAGAAATATATAGTCAAAGGCCAATGACAATTTGTTGATAGGTGGCTGCGGTGTTAACAACTTCACCTCAAGAAATATTAGTTTAGCCAATTTTAACATGCATCGAACTTTTTCCCGCAGTAATTAGATTCATTCTACACAACCTTCCCATTGTCTTTATGGTGTACCAGGAATCGTCTTCTCGAGCATGATTCCATGCTTGGAGCAATATTCTTTGAACTCCTTAGAGATGTGTTCTCCACCATTATCGGTTCGAAGTTGCTTCAAAGGATTTCCTGTCTCTCTTTCCACCATGGCATGGAATTTATGAAAATATTGGAATACCTAAATTTTTGTATACAATAGGTATACCCATGTCTTTTGTGAAGTGTCGTCAATGGAAGTAACAAAGTATTTGTTACCACCTAACGAATCTACCTCCATGGGTCCTGAACATCCTTAATATAATTCCAATTTCTCGATTTTGAGTGGAGTTCTTTTGGAATGATACTCTATCCTTTCAAATAAGAAGCAATAATCATTGAAAGGTTCTTGATTTGTCTTTAAGCGCATTAGGAATGAGGAATTGTTTGGCCCGAAGTTGTAACCCCTTCTGCGCTCATATATTCTTCTTCGCTTGTACCATAAATCTGGAGAGAGTACCATCATCCATTGCATTTAGTTGTCCTACGCCACACCTTTATACTGTCTTGTACAAAACGACACTGTCGCCTGGATTATATTTTGCAAATCAGATGGTGCAGTACATGTAGCTATGGGACGCATATGTACACAGTGCCAATGTAAGGATAAAATTGTAAAGTTTTCAAAAGAATTGTGACACACTTTTCGCGATTAAGAAAAGAGTGGAGGGTTGAAAGTATAATTAATGGAAGTTTAAATAGTAAAATAATAATAAATTGTCAAAATAGTTCGGGGGAAGTCTCTCGAAAAGTCTCTAGATCTCGGATGTGAGAAAGCGGACTGTATTGCATTACATGTTCGATCTCAGGGATATCTAACCCGGGGAAAGTTTCGTTAAATTCAGGATAGTCGAATATTTTAATTCTAGGCGGGTTTAAAGTGAAACTGAAAGCAGGATTTTAGAAAAATCGAAAAATGTGAAATATTTAAAAAATATTGATTAGGATAAATAAAATTTTTAGGACAAAATGGACTGGAATGAATTAGTAGAAATTATTTATCTAAATAATAATAATATGTAATAATAATTAAAGAAAAAAGAATAATAATTAGAAAAAAAAAAAAAACGAAAATCAATAAAAAAGCAACGAAGTGAGACCCGGACGGAAACGAGGTGGGAGAGGTAGATTTCTTTTATTATTTTCTTCTCTTAAGATACTCTCAGTTCTGCGAGTGGAATGAGTAGAGTTTAAGTGGGCGAAGGCAAAGTTGAATTCTGAAAGAGCTCTAACATGGAAATGCGATATCTTGAGTCTTTGTCAAACTTTAAAGGTAGAAAATTTACTCTTTGTGTTATTTTAGCGCAAGGTTATATAATGGCTTGAGGGTACTCTTGGCCCAGTAGAAAGGTCGTAAACTTGGTCCCAAAATTTTAGCGGTTGCAGGAATTTTAGGAAATTTTGGGGCTGATTCGAATGATCGGGGCTGAATTTTAGGGTATTTTTCGGCCGGTTCGGGTTTGAAATTTCAAGAGTATAGTTAGACGAAGTGAGACAAAAATTTAGAAATGTTTTAGGACATTTTAGACTCTTTGGAAAGTCTAGAGTCAAAAGTTGGCTAAACGGATAGTTTTATGGGGTGACTGTTCTTTTTTTGGACATTTTGGTCAATTTCACATCATATCGATGTCCTTATCGAATGGGACCCAGCACGTAAAGTTTTGTTAGAATCGAAGTTCGTTCGATATAGTGTTTTAATACTGTGTATGTTTATAGTTCCAAAACGTTGAGCCCGAGATTTTAAATTCTGCATGAATTGTAGAGGATTTAGACATCAGACGAGAATCTAGAGTGCAATAGTGTAAGAAATTAGTCGAGAAAAAGATGGAGCTGAATCACTTTTCCTAAAGCAGAAAGTGTTTAAATTCTGAGTTGTAAAGTGCTTTGAAAATATAGATTTATAAAGCATTTTTTTACCTCCCGATTGTTATACTCCGGCGAAAAGTTTGATTTGTTATTTAAGAAACGAGTTTGGCTGGTTTAATACCAAATGGCCTTGTTTCAGTTCGGTCGGATGTATTTCGGTTAATGCATGCTGATGTTATGGGATAATATGACTAAATATATTGCAGTCGGCAATGGAGGTTAGATCTAGTATATATATTTATATAGTGGTCGCATACGCACGTTCGAGGTATATAGTTAGCGTGATTTTGAATGCATGCTTGTGATGAAGGGTGTTGGTTAGAGGTTATCAGAGGCATTTTAGTTCAGGGTTAGTATCTTTATATAGATCCGTAGTGTTCGCGGACCATATTAGCCGGAGTAGTGTTAGAGGTTCTGTCGATGTCGAGTTAGAGGCATCACGTCCCAGGTATTCGAAATAGGCCTGATGGATTTGGTGCCAGTTCTGATATAGCCCTTCGGATATTAACCACCAGAAAGCGATTTGTGGCTAATCGTTTTAAACAGTTTTAAAGTGAATTAGTTTTTAGAGCAGGTTTTGCGGTAAAAGCAGTTTTATTGATGAAATAGTTTTCGAAGCAGTTTTGAAATGGTTTCTTAAAAGCTTCAGTTTTCTCATAAGCAGTTTACAACCATTTATGTCTGATTTTTTCATATTGGGAGAGTACATCTGGCCTCTAATATTATTTAGAACTTATAGTACTCACGGGCGTTTGGCTCACAGGTTTTCTCATTTTTAAAATAATTTTCGGTGCGAGTCTTTGAATGAAGACCTTTCAGGATCCTCGGTCCTAGGCAGTCTTTGTGATTATATATAAGATAAGGTGTAAATTAAAAACTAGTAAAACTTAAAATGTGACATTTTGTATATGTAAATATCTTTTGTAAAATATAAATGCATGGTTTGAAAAGCAGTTAACGATGAAAATTATGTTGGATTGATTAACACATCTTATATTTTGATGAGAAGTGAGAGGTCGCTTTATGATTATATAGTTAGTTTTGGAAAATATTGAGTGTATTTTTTTTTATATTACGAAGGTGATTTTTGTATTTTAGGCTTGACCGCAGTCACGATCGTTATCTTCTGGATTTTCGTTAATCTAAGGTGTGATTTGATGAAAAGTGAACAAATTTTATAACCCATGTTTTCCAAATCGGTTTCGACGAGGTTTTGCGACAGCTTCATGGTAACTTGTCGAGTCGAGCGAGCAGGCTGGAGTTCTGTGGAGTTCTTAAATGATTTCACAATCATAGGAAGAGTCTGTCGAGTTGGTATCGAAGCGAGTTTTAGGCGATAGTTAGCTGTTTTTAGTGCGTTTTCCACGGTGTTCCTATAAATTGTTTTTTTATAATGATTTTCCCTATTGCAACCTATATTGTTTGCTAAATCCTTGCATGCATAAAATATTGTAAAGTGTCACAAAAATCTTGCAACTTTGAAGAATTCCACCGACATTATGCGGGCGAATTAAGTGAAGTCGATCACAGGACTTAACGCCGAGAGGCACCACCCGAGAAATGTCGAAGGCACCCTTAGATTGAAGATGCTTGATGAATCGACAGTAGAGACCATCGAAGTGTGGGCCAGGTGGCGGTACCCTTGACGATGGATCGGGTTATCTGATTATTCTGGCCGGCTACGTAGTCACGGGAGCCTCACGAAGAATGAGAGGGCATGATAGAATGTTCTCTAAATTAGCGGTTAAAACCCATGATAGTGCAGGCTGCAGGAAGTGGTACTTATGGTTAGATAAGTTGGCGTTCTAGCTATTATATGGTGGCGATGGACACGAGGTCCTTCCAGACATGATGGGAACCTGGAGTTTCAGTGTTTACTAGGATCTGACAATAATGGCCAGCGATTTTATGAAAAGTTTGAGGGCACTTAAGGTAGAAAGGGCCAGTTTTAGTTCCACAGCAGGGCGTTGTGGACGGTAAGAGAGGTGCTCTGGCGCTGAGTCGACCGGGCCTGGTCGGTCTAGTAGAAAGAAAGGAAGAAGTGGACCGGCGGTAGAAATTTAAGATGAGGGCGACATCGCCGAGGGGATACGTTCGATCACCGGCGTGACCCGGGAGGTGGTAGATCTTGTCATCTTTTCCATTGTGCCCACATTCAGAGGAGGCATCTCGGGGATAAAGGGATGAATATGTGAGGATGTTTCCATTGCGACGAGGAAGGTCACTTTATCCAGGCTGTCCACCGAGTTAATGATTGCGAGACCTCACGAGGTAAGAATGCGGTAACATTACGGAGCACGGCCGGTCCGGTCGGGGGGCGGTAGGGTGGTTTAAGACGGTGGATCACGGCACTGGTGGGGTAAAGTGATGTAAGAGGTCGCGGGGAGCGGAGGCGGTACCGGGTTGGCCGGATCAGTGGTACTCGTGCTCTGAGGCTCAGATATTCTGATGTGATGAGGCGGATGCATCACGGGGCGTGATTCTTGGTGCGATTTCCAGGTTCACGATCATGATGCATGTCGTGGTGGACCAGGAGCCACTCATTCATTTATTTCGGTGCCATTCCGCGAGAGGCACCGGATAGAGTCCCGAGCATATATGGTCGTATGGTGGTTTACACAGTACCCGATGGGAATGCTATATTATCAGAGAAAGGATAGTTCCGAGTGTAGATTGGTGATCGAATAAAGTTTTCAGCGAGACTTGATAGTGTTAGGTATCGCCAGTTTCGATATAATCTTGGGTATGAATTTGGTTATCGGGCGCCGAGCCACCTTAGATTGCTATAAGAGAGAGTCAAGATTGGTTCGACGGAGGGAACGGTGTGATATTTCGAGGAATCGGAAGAGATATTTAGTCTCATTAATGCCGTAGCTAGCCTCGAATGCTTGAGAAAGGTTGCGAGGTTATTTGGCATTTGTAGTGGATAGGAGACAGGGGACCGCAGTGGAAGACATCCATGGTCGAGTTCGGATGTCTTTCGGATGATATTTGGGTTTACCGGGATGAAAAATTGAGTTCGTTATTGAGGCCCGATTCCGGGGGCTAGGAGCGATATCATTCCTCTACGTATAGAATGGCGCCCGGCGAAGTTATGAAGAATTGAAGGCGCGGTGGAGGGTGCTAAGCGGGCTTCATTAGACCTAGTACCTCGCAGTAGGGCTCCGGTTCTCTTAAGTAAAAGGAAGAAAGATGGAAGCTACGGTTGTGCTTATAGGCCCAGGCAATTTGAATGTCGAGGGCGTCGCCTTGAGTGTCAGCTTCCTCGTATAGATAGTATTTGACCCGGTGCATGGATCTCGGGTATATTCTAAAGATTGACTAGGTCGATGCCATCAGTTGAGGAGGTCAGAGAGAATGATGTTTCTAAGACTGCCTTCAGGACGAGATACGGTCACTACGAGTTCCTTGTGATGCCAGTTGACTAATGCCACGAAATTTGCGTTCGTAGTTTGATGAGCGGGGTATTCGATCCGTTTAAGAGAAGTTTGTGATCATTCATTGATGACATTCTGGTGTACTCGGGCGGTTCGGGTATGCGGAGCATCTCGGACGATGTGCGAGATTCTTAAGGCGTCGGTTTATGCTAAGTTTAGTAGTGCCGATTTTGGTTGAATGAGTAAGCTTTCTTGGGTCATGTCATTTCGGCGAGAAGGTATTAGTGTGGATCCTCGAAGATTGAAGCTATAGTGATGGAAGCCGCCCACCCAAATGTTTGAAGTTGGAGTTTCCTTGGATTGGCGGGTTATTACGAAATTTGTTGATGGTTTTCGAATGCCAACTTCCGTTGACGATCTATTGAAAAAGATCGAAATTCGAGTGAAGTGGAATACCGACATAGTTTTGAGGGCGGAGACGGATGACGACCAGCTCAGTGTGTACCTCTGATAGGAAAGGGCGTTATCATAGGGCCTCTCTAGTGATGCCTCCGGACAAGGGTTAGGTTGTGTTTGATGCGGGATGGTAGAGTGATAACCCCATGCTTCCCGTCGATTAAAACCACGAGCGAATTCACGGGCCCGTGATTTAGAACTAAGCGGCGGTGGTTTTAGAGATGCGGAGACATTATCTATATATGGTGTTCCATGTCGGATATTCATAGATCATAAGAACTGCGGTATATCTTCACTCGAAGAGGCTTAGCAGAGCGTGGCCGTGGTTTGGAGTTGATTAAGGATTATGAGATTGCACGATGAAGTACCATCCGGGGAAGGCCCGATGTAGTGGCGGAGTGCGCGAAGCGGAAGCGGAGGGTTCACAGCGTAGCTATCTGCGACAGTATATCTCTGTTGATGAGAGTTGAGATCTTTGGGAGTTCGGTTGCGGAGGTAGGCGATACGAGGACCTTTGTTGGCATTATTTTTATGTTCGATCCTCTTAACATGGATCGGATCGAGGAAGGTCGGAAGCGGGTTTCGAGAGATGATTAGTTAAGGGCGGGTGAGGTGTGGTAGGAAACCGGAGTTCGGATGAGAGGCGATGGCGTAATAGTTAGAGAGAATTCGAAGATGTGTACCACGAAATAGGTGAACTAAAGGGGGAATCACGGAAGAGGCTCATCTTCGACATATGCCGTACACCACAGTAGCACAGATGTATCATACTTTGAGGGTATTGTGGTGGAAGAGGCATGAAAGGAAATTCTGATTTCGTATCCGGATGCTAACACATCGTGAGGTAAAAGCGAGCACGAAGCCGCGAAGAATCTGACCCTTAGATTCTTGTATGGAAGTGGGATAAGATCTTATGGATTTGTTATCGGGCTTACGAGGAACTCAGTGACACGATTCCATATGGGTGATAGTGGATAAATGCGAAATCCGCGCATTTTCTCCAGGTTAGCAATGTTGACCCCGTTGGAATGAGTTGGCCCCGATTATATGTGGAGGAGATAGTTAGATTACATGAATTGTTTCTATATGTCAGCGTCTGTGACGAGACCCAGTTTGCATCAGTTTGGTCCGAGTTCTGAGGATCATAGCAGGGTCGATTGCAACTTAGCCGGCTTTCCATCCTCGAGGCCCAGTGGTGGTCGGAGGAAGCCCATTCGGGCGTTAGGATATGCTTAGATCATGCGTGATGGGGACAGGGAAGGCGGGATATGCATTTATCTGATGGACAGCTTACAACAACGGTTATCAATCGACATAGGCATGGCTCCATTTAGGCATTGTATGGGCGGAAAGTGTCGTACTCAGTATGTTGGGATGAAGTAGGAAGAGAGGGCCCGTAGGCCCGAGTAGGAGAGAGGAGACCGATAGGCCCAAAGTTAGTACTGATTACTTTAGATAAGATCCAGATTGTCCGAGACACTAAGATAGCCAGGATGCACAGAAAGAGGCGACAACCGCTAGGGATCTGGCGGCCATAGAAGGAGAAAGTCTCTCAAGTTTCTTGGAAAGTGTGTCCTTTGTGACTGAAGATCGCTGAAAGCCGAGGGCCCACATAGGGCCATATGAGATTATCGCGTAGTGACCAGACATATAGATTAGACCTTCCTCCGTGAGTCATTTAAGGTTCATAATGTGTTTCATGTATCCATGCTCGCAAGTACATTCCGTGATCCTCCCATGTACCCAAAAGATCACCGCAGAACTAAAGGATAATTTGACTTATAAGGAGTAACCAATGCAGATAGTAGATCGCAGAGAGTAGATTTTGCGGAATAAGGTCATTTCGCTAGTCAAAGTTTTATGAGGGAATCATGGGATTAAAGAGGCTACATGGGAGTCAGAGGCTCAGATGCGCCACGCACTTCACTATTTCTAATGAGGTATTTTCTACTTTGAATTTAGTTTGTTTTATTTTGAGAATTAATACCTAAAGGGAGGGGAGCGATTTTGTAATACCCCGTCTGACGAGGTACAAGACATGTGAATCAAGGCGTGATATTGTACAACGCCATATGCCAATGTAAAGTGAGATAAAATCTGTAAAGCTGAAAATTGTAATTTAAAATTTAAGAAAGTGGGAGGGGTCAAAGTATAATTAATTCAAGTTTAAATAGTAAAATAATAATAAGGAATAAATTCGTCAAAATAATTTGCAGCCTTAAATTCTAGATCTCAAAGACGAAACTGGATCAAGGCCAGTGTTTTTGGCCTTCATTTAAACTATGAACTTATGAAAAGCTGCTATATCTCGAGATAGCCTTTAATATTTACGAATTTCAGCGACGTTTAGATGGAACCTAAACTGGATTTTAAAAATCTCAAAAACGATAAATATTTGAGTTATTCAATTGGTGATAATAAAATTTTTCGACAAAATGGACCTGAATGAGGTAGTAGAAATTATTTATCTAAATAATAATAATAATAATAATTAAAGAAAAAGAATAATAATTAAAAAAAAAAAAACGAAAATCAATAAAAGGCAAAACGAAGGTCAGACGGACGGGAGAACGAATTGGGAGAGGTAGATTTTTTTTATTATTTTTCTTCTTCTCGCTTTTATCGATTTACTAAATCGGACCGTAAGCCATTTGAATAGATACAGTCGACTACGCAAGAGATAAAAGATAAAATTCTCGCTTACTGCGTTATTCTTTCAAACGTAGGCAAGTATCGTAATAAATTTTTGAAATTTTCTTAGAGGTCGTGAAAGGTCAGAACTTCAAATTCCAAATTTTTAGACTGAGTTTAGGAATTTTTAGGAATTTTTGTGTATCGTGTTCGACAATGTGGCTGAATTTTAGGACTGCTTTGGCCATTAAGTTGAAATTTCAGAGTATATCGACAAGTCTGACAAAAATTTCCTTTAAATGTTTCTGGGTATTTTTAGAGATTCTTAAAGTCCCTTAAGTCAAAAGCTCTGGCTAAAAAACATAGTTTTTATAAAAGATTTAACGCAGAGTATTTCAATAATTTCACATCATATTATCGATGCCCCATCGAACGTGACTAAAGACGCAGTTGCTAATCGTCTGCTCGATATAGTCGCCAAAGCCCCGCTAAGACGCTTACGCTAAACGCCAACCGGCGGCATTTTCGCATTTCAGGCGCATTGTGTAGGCGATTCGGAAGATCCGGTACCCAGAGCGCTTCGACAAGAATTGTAAGAAATTAGTCGAGAAAAGGCGAAAAGACTAAAATCATTTTCTTAAAACTAGTGTGTTTTTAAATTGGCGTCAAAGTCATGAAAAATATAGATTTATAAAGCATTTGTTTTACCTCCCACTTTTATACTCACGTAAAAGTTTGATTTCCTCGTATTTAAGCAAATGGGCCACTGCTTAACAAAACCCTCAGATGGCATGCCTCGGGCTTCCCACGATGCATTGATTGTGTACGGCAATGTTATGGGATATTATGACTAACTATATTGTCCGGCTCAAGAATCGGGGGTTATCTAGTATATATTTATATAAATAGTCGCCTCTCGCACATTCGAGGTATATAGTTAGCGCCACGACTTAGTACATACGACGAGGCGCCGTTCCAGGTTTCATCACCAACACGGCTCCGGCGGCTCCATTACGCCATGATCCCGCCGTGTTCAACGAGACCATATTAGCCGTAGTGTTCCGAGGTTCACTATCGATGCCGTGTTCCGAGGCATCACGCGCCTAGGTATTTTAGAAAATGGGCCACAAAGGGTTGGTACTCTGATTTACGCGATAAATTCTTTCGTGATATTAACCACCACCGAAATGCTTTTCAGCGTACAGAAATAGTTTTCACGTCAAAGAAAGAAAATTAGTTTTCGCACGCTTAAAGAAGAGAAACAAATGGGCTGAAGAGAAATGTTTAACGCGTAAATGGTTTTCATAGCAAAACTCGCTTTCTCATAAAAACAGCTTTACAAACTACTGCATGCATTTCATATCGGGAGGTACATACAAAGACATGCCAAATATTTAGAACTTATAAGACTATCGAGTCTGCTTGCCTTTACGCTTTTGCTTTTTAAAATAATTTTTCAAAAAAAGCCGGCCGAAAGACTTTTCCAGATCCTCGCCCTAGACGCCGTGGCCGTGATTATATATAAGATAAGGTGTAAATTAAAAACTAGTAAAACTTAAAATGTGAGATTCTTGTATATGCAAACATCTTTGTAAAATATGTATGCATGGTTTTGAGAAAAACAGTCATGATGAAAAATTATGTCGATTCATTCTTATCTTATATTTTGATGAGGCCGAGGTCCTTTATGATTGTAGTTGGATTTTGAAAATATCGAGAGTGTATTTTTATATACAGTGTGATTTTTTGTATTGGCTGACCACCGTAAAATGTTATGTCGCCGATTTTCTAAATCTAAAGGTGTGATTTTGATAGAAAAGTGAACAAATTTTATAACCCATGTTTTCCAAATACGCTTTTGAAGTTTTACGGCTTAGCTTCACATGGTAACTCTCATTGTCACGAGTTTAGCTTACCGGGAGGTTACCGTGAAGCCGCCGATTTCTTGTCACTAGGTAGGGGGTCTGTCACGTGCCACCACCAATGCTCCCTTGGTGAGCTTCCAATTGCCACTACAGATAAAGTGGTTGTATCCATCATTGTCTAACATATGTACTGAAATCAGGTTTAGACGCAAGTCTGGAATGTGTCGCACATCTTTCAACGTCAATGTGCACCCCATACTTGTTTGTATGCAGATGTCACCAATCCCCGCGATCTGGGAAATACTTTTGTTTCCCATCTTCATCGTGCCAAAGTCTCCTGCTTACAGATGTCGAGAAATATTCCCTAGTGGACGCAGAATGGTATGATGTCACAGTCCACTACCCACTCGACATCTTGTTCTGCTACATGACATCAATCTTCTTGATTGCAAAGTAAGGTCACCTCATTGTCACTGGTACAGGTTGTAGTGGCAGTATTTTTGTCATCTTCCTGCTTCTAACTCTTGTCTCCTCCTTGCTTTAGGTTCTTGTAGTTCCTTTTCATGTTGCCTATTTTGCCACAATGATAACACTTTATTTCCCTTTTAGACTTGATCTGCCTCTTGACTTGTTATGCCCAAATGGTCCTATGCTTTTGCTTCGACCCTTGTTCTCCGTGATAAGGGCATGTGTGTCATTGCCCACAAAGTCCTTCCTTCGAATTTCTTCATTGAATAGACTATTTCTGATCATAACCAATGTGACTTTTCCTTTTGGGGCTGAATTTCCCAAAGACACCACCAAAGTGTTCCAACTGTCTAGTAATGAGCTGATTAGCAAGCATGCTCGTGTCTCATCATCAAGTGAGAGACCTGCAACTGATAAGTGAGCGATCATTCCTTTGAAATCATTCAAATGCTCAGCAATTGATTGACCTTCCTTGAGCTTCAAATTCATCAGCTCCCGCATTAAGAAAATCTTTGCTTATGCGTTTTTTGTCTCATACATGTTTTCCAAGTTCTTCCAAAGAGTGTGGGGATCTATCTCTTTGGCAATATGATTGTAGAGAATGATGTCCACCTATCATGCATCGGCACCCAATGTTTTCTTCTTCACTTCTCTTCCCAATCGCAGATCCGACATGTCACTTTACCAGCATTATCTCCTCAATAGATCATATAAATCCTACACAGGAGATCTCCATCACGATTTCATAATGAATAATTTGTTGTCATTACCGTAATCATGGGACCCGAATAACTTTCTGGCCATAATTCCACCCAAACTCGAATCCACGCCCGATACCAATTGTCGATTGTGAGTGACATGTGGAATATTACAACAAGCAATATTCGCGGGCTTGTAACCATCAGAATGCTAGCAATTAGGCAGTAAGGCCAATCCACAGGATAAAATAACAATTGGGTAGCAATGCTAAACCTTCAAGAAATTAAACAACAGTTGGGTGGCTGTGCCAATCCACGAAAATGTAAATAAGCAGTTTGGGAGGCTAAGCCACTCCGCATAATAAAAGCAACAGATGGGTGGGTATGCCAACCTCCGGGAAATGAAAGTGTAGAAAGATGGCTAAGCCAATCTCCGCAGTAATGGGCATGTAGCATAATAACGACACTGACACGCGCAGAAAACTCGAACGTGGAAACCTCCATAGGGAAATCCGAGAAAATAATCCACTATGAGATGAAACTGACAAGATGTTACACACTCAGGATATGCTCACAATTCTCTTAGTTTTACCTCTCAGGACTCTCTCCGTGAAGTACTATATTTCTTGCCACTCATCTCGGTGTGATAACCCCGACTGTTTCACACCTATTCTTTCAACTCTCTGTGATTGAAAAAATGATCTCTGGAACTCTTTATGATCTCTTGGAAATTTTCATTTGATTATGTTCCTCGAAACCTATTAATAGGCAAGGGTTTGATACTCGGATGAATTTCATTGATTCAAATGGAAACGAATTTCAATGGCTGAAACAAAGTCCAATTTTCATCCATACGAATATATGATGACGGCGTGGTGGGAACGGGGAGAAAGTTTTCTTCTGCAGTAGCAGCATTTATGGGGCTGGACCCACAACTTAAAGGTTTATGGCTTCTGCTCAGAGATAGAACAGAAAGAAGGAAATTGGATTCCACCATCTTTGGAAGTCCAGATTAACCAGATTAATCTGTAGTAGATGATGTTTAGGGCTTAGGGTGGGGTTTGGGATTAATTAACCTTCTAATTTGTAAGCACTCTATAAATGCCACAAAGCATCACTACAAGCAGAAATTTCTCTCTCAAGCCACTAAGGAGCTTCTTCTTCTTCTTCTTCTTCTTCTTCTGTTTTCTTCGCTCTCTGTTCACCAAGGCATCTTGAAGTTCTGGCAATGTAAAACTTTAGACTGCTGATGCCATGAAAAACGCAATGACCAAGGACAGATGGATGATTCTAAAGCTACAGGTAACAAATACAATTTGACTAAGCAACCAGTACATGCACATGAGAGCATGCACCAATACCAAGTCCAACATGTGAGAGGAAAAAAACAATCTAACACCGCTAAAGAAAAAAAACTAGAGCTGTCTTACTATACATTAAATGCGAAAGATAAGAAAAACAAACAAGCACATGCATCCATACTCAAAGTCATAAATGATGGAAAGAAATAGGTTGTTCAGAGAAATACCATCTTCCACATCTAATGGCCAAATATGCTTCAACAGGACTGTCATTTGAAACATTGATGTGGCAACATGAAAAAAGGGCAGTAGGTGATTCATCACATATTGTATTTTTCATGTTAATTGGATCTAGCAAATTATTTTTCTGGATATAGAACCAAAGCCTTTGACCTAGAACATACAAAAAACATGAGTAGTGTGACTCCATACCTTCCTTCCAACTCGCATGAAATATTAACTTAGACAAAAAGGGAAAGGAATCTCTGAAACTTTAAATACCTCAGTTCTGACCAACTCAGCCACTCCAACATGCTTTTGTAGCTGCAGAGAATGGGTATACATTTTGTAAAAGCCACCTACATAGAAATGAAAGCATAATGTTGGTAGAACCAGCAATGAGAAACTCAAAGGCTGAACAGTTTTGCAGCTTCAGGTTAGTTGGAGACCCACTAAGACTGGAAAGGATTCTGAGAAACAAGTTGTTCAACAGTTCTCCATAGCATTTTCCTACATTAGAAGCCAGAAGCTCTATTTTAGTGAAACTTTTAAAATAAACTACAAGTAAATTATGTCATAAAAGCCTTAGTTGAACAAAAAGGCATACCAGATATGTTTGTGTGAAATGGTGTTAAATCTTTGAGTGGAACTTCAGGAATTACAAACAATGGTTAATCAGTATGTTGCTTGTGGTAATAATTTCCAAATGCATGATTCATCTAAATATTCATCTTTTCCCCCTTTTCGAGAGAAAAAAAATCTGCTACTTCAAACTATGAAGATTGTCTTTTCAGGAATCAGCCATTGGAACGACACAAATCCAAGGATAAGAAGGTTCTTTACCACTCCCAAATTCATAGAAGAGGCACAATCATGCCTGAGACTTGGAATGACACGATCCAAGAATAAGAAGGAAGGTTCTTTACCACTCCTAAATTCCTTGACAAGAGACACATTCATGAATGAGAATAGTTTATCACTTCCTCACAAGTCGCAACCACTCTAAAACTTTCTTTCCTGTTGTCACAATCACTCCAATAAATTATCAATAAAAAAAAAAAATCACTCCAATAAATTATCTTTTTCTTGTAAATTTTTTTTTTCGGAGCCTAAAGCAATAGTAAGTATAACAATGAGGAAAAAAAATAGCAAAGGAAAGAAGTGCTCACTCTTTCCCACTTGCTTGTGCGTTACTATCTTCTTCTGCTTTTTCCTCATCTTCCCTTCCACCCTTTGCATCTTCATCATCTCCTTTTGACTTAGAGCCATTACTTTATTCTGATTTTCTCCTCTGCTTTATGTTTTCTGATCTTTCCACCATTCTTAACATGTGTAGAAACCAAGGAGAAGAGTTGGAAGAAATAATTCCTTGTGTATTTTTCATTGAGTCATCATACATATATATACAAGAAGGTTAGACTATGCATTAAGTAAAATGATTTACTCTTCCTAAATGCTTACAACCCTATAAGTAAAATATCCTAATAAGATACAAACTAATATGTTAACATATGATACATAAAATAACAAATATGCTAACGTATGATACATACTATAACACCCTGCGGGAAAGATGTGATGTTAATCACGCTCAACTCGTTACATGTGTTAACTAACCCCGGTCTCCACTTGTAAGACGGTGAAGATATCACCTAATTGTTCTTCAGTCTTCACGTATCCTGTATAAATCAAACCGAGTTGAATTTCTCACGAATGAAATGACAATCTATCTCTATATGTTTAGTTCGTTCATGGAAAATAGGATTAGAGGCAATATGAAGGGTAGCCTAGTTGTCACATAAGAGCTTTGCTAGGACTGAGGTTTTAATACCGATTTCTGCCAAAAGTTGATGAAGCCACATAATCTTGCATGTAGTGTAACACCCCGAAATACACCCTAGTCGTTTTTATACATAATTAGGGTATATTATAAGTGCATTTTGAAATTTTTCGTAATTATTAATATTTTGCTAAGTGAGAAATTTTCGAAACCCGGAATTTGTACAAGATACAAGGGCAAAAATGGAAATTTGTAAAATGAGGACCTAAGGGTCAATTGTAAATAAGTTTATATGTCTAAGTGTAAATATGGGGATTGAAGTGCAAATAGAAATAAGTATGGGCTATATAGCCATTTGGGAGAACTTAACCCGTGTAACGGGTTTCTGAGCCAAACATGGCCTTAAGAGAATAAGCAATTTAAGACCACATTTGGTCTTGGAAAGGCACATTGTGCCAAAAACGTTTTTGAGAGCAAGTGTGGGAGAAAAGCTAGGGTTTTGCAAGAAGAGAAGAAGAAGAGGAAGAAGAAGAAGGAGAAGAGGACTTCAGGTATGGATTATTATGGGTTTGTATGGATTTGTGAACTTTTGTATGAATTCTTGGATTCTTGGTCTAGTTCTTGTCTAGTGGTTTGCAGAGAGTTATAACCCACTCATTACATGTGTTTCGTGCCGTCGCTTGGAAACTTGTAGGAATATGTATAGATAAGCTTGGAAATGAGGATTTCTAAGTGGATTTGTGGGGATTCAGTGTAGGTCATTTGCTTGGGTGTGTGAAATTCTCCTGCTAGCTCGAGGTGTTTAAGAGTATGAATACTTGTTGGTTGTTAGGAATCCTTTTAACTTCCCCTCTTGTGTTTATGTTTGGGTTATGAACCATTTGGGAGTTGTTTTCAATGATGCTTTTGGATTATTTTTGGGTTTTTGGTTGGATTTCTTGAAAAAGGGACGAAATTAGCAAATTTGGGCAATTTCGGGGTTCTACGTTGTGATGTAGGGATCCCACGCAGCAGCGTAAGTCCACGCCAAGGCGTGGCATGTCCACGCCGTGGCGTGGCCGAGAAGGAGGCTTGGACAAGCCTCGAGTACGCCGAGGCGTAGCAAAGCTACACTACGGCGAAGGCCTATGTTGTAGTCAGAACGCAGCAAAGGTGCTACGTCGTGGCGTTTGTAATCGTTTCACAAACATGTGCTTGTCATGTTCGCCAGCTCCATTATTCCGAGGACTTGTTTATTAGACTAATGAGGACCCTATAATTGTATGAAATGGTCCATTCATGTTTGTAAGGTAAAGGAAAAATTAGATCGTACCTCGCCACTGAGGCAAAGCGAATGCCCTATGATAATATAGTAAGTTCCTGAACACATATAATTGTAGGACTACCTAAGACCAGATATTGAATGACACGACACCTCTATTACGTAAGGTGCAAGTATACTTCGTACTTCTCGATTAGTGTGACGACACTTTGATCGTGTTTCAAGACATTTTACTACTTTGGTAATCTCTCGACACGCGACGACACTCTTCACGCTGCTTCGACACTCGCTTCAGGCTACGACACCGCATCGTGATCGCACCTTCGGTACTTATTGTGCTATGTCCTACTCATTTTGTATTATTGGTCTAGGTAGTCAAACAGTTATATGATAAGAGTCTGAATAACAAATAAGAGTAAAGTAATGTACATCGTTCTGCTTTGAATGTACCTACGGGTACCTCTGTACAAGTATAAGCTCTATAGTACCCATGGGTACCTCTATACAAGTATAAGCTTTGTAGTACCTACGGGTACCTTCGTACAAGTATAAGCTCTGTAACTCATATGGGAGATCTGAACAAGTATAAGTTTGCTATAAGTACAAGTATGTGTATAAGTTTGTTATATGAATTCATGAAAAAATATGATATTTGCTATTGTATATCCTGCTTAATTATATGCCATCAGAATGAGTATTAGTGCATGTGTATACGTATAAGTCATATGTTTCCCATTAAACGTTAAGCTTAACACGGGTTTTAATCTGTGTAGATACAGAGGAGGACGTCCGCGATCTTCCGCATACCATTGGGCCAACAAACTAGTAGGAGTCCATCATAATAGGTTTTGTGCTCTGATTATGTAAATGTAACTGTATAGTTTTTGTATATGTATATGTAAATGGGACTCAGGACTGTATGTATTGACACTATAAACACCATTACGGTGGTAGTTTTATTTTGTATCTTTGTATATGATATTTTGATTCAGTTATAAGACTTGGGCACACCAATGTCTGAAAAAGCAAGTAAAGAGTCCTAGTATAGTTTTGTGCTCCTCTTCATCCGTCTAGGCGAGGGTTGGGGGCGTGACATGCAGACTGTACCATTGCTCTATACTTAGATTTTGCATTAGATCGAGAGACAACGCTCTGTTTCTTACTCTTCCATGAAATTAGATTCCCTCTAACAGACACATAATAACCCGAAGTGGACCTTATGTCTTCTTTAGATCCTGCCCAATCTGCATCCGTGAAACACTTAAGTCTATTATGCCCATGATTATTGTATAAAATACCACGTCCCGAGGCTCATTTCAAGTAACATAGAATTTGTTCTATAGTCGCTCAATGATCAACTGTTGGAGAAGATATGGATTGGCTTACAACACTAACAGAGTAAGCGATATTAGAGTGTTATTTTAAGGTAGTTCAACTTCCCAACCAACCTTCTATATCTCTCAGGGTCTTCAAACGATTCACCTTCTCTAGTAAGATATAAGCTTTGTGCCATAAGGGATTAGCATGGCTTTGCTGCCAATTTTTTCTTTTTAGACAATAGATCCATCACATATTTCCTTTGAGATAAGAAGATTCCACATTTGCTCCTCATAACCTCAACACCTAAATAATATTTCCAAAGACGCCTAAGTCCTTTCAGGCGAAATTAGCCATGAAGAAAATGGTTTCGAGTGAAGATATACCCGCTATATCATCCCCAAAATGATAATATCAATAACATACACAACTAACAAGATGATACCGCTTGAGAGTTTCTTTATAAAGACATCGATCTGACGGGTTTCTTTTGCATGCCAAATTTCTCAATCACTTCATTGAATTTTCCAAACCATGCACGAGGACTTTTTTTTAAGTCATATAATGATTTTTCAGAAACGAGAAACTCTACCAATCTCCCCTTGAGCAACAAACCCGGGAGGTTGCTCCATATAAACCTCTTCTACAAGATCCCCATGAAGAAAGACATTTTTAATATCAAGTTGATGGAGGTCCCAACCATGAGTGGCTACTAGAGATATAAACAACCGAATAGAGGTCAGCTTGGCAACCGGGGAAAAAAGATCGTATCAATCCACCCCCATGTGTCCGACATACCCCTTTATCAACAAGACGGGCCTTTAGCCTTGCAATCAATCCATCGGGATTAACCTTCATAGTAAACACCCATCAGCAACCAACGACTTTCTTCCCAGTAGGTAAATGCACCAAGTCTCTCAAGTACCATTATCAGTCAAGACATCCATATCTTCTATTATAACACTATGCCAACCAGGATGAGCCAGGGCTTCAAAAACCTTATTAGGCAATGAAATAGAGTCCAAGGATGGGATGACAAATGGTTATAAGAGCAAAATGAGGAGATTGGATGAGTACATTGACATTTACCTTTACGGAGAGTAATAGGAAAGTCATCACTAAGAACCGAATCCAATGTCAAAGTACGGCGAGGTTTAGACTGGGGTAGGCACCGAGCATGCACTGAGTGATAGAGAAAGCCGAAATGTAGGTGTAGGAACAAAAGAGCTTCAAAGGCAAGAAAGGTAACGGAAAACACATTCCTCCTTCAGCGCTGGACGTGCTGGAAAAGTGTTCCTCATGAATGTGACATCAACAGAAACCAAGTACCTGCGAAGACTAGGACAATAACACCTATACCCCTTTTGAACTCGAGAGTAACTAAAGAAGATACACTTTAATGACTTAGGATTGAGTTTAGACACATCTGGATGAACATCCTGAACAAAACAAGTACACCCAAATACCCGAGACTCAATGGGAAACAAAGATTTATGGGGAAAGAGGATTTGAAACGGAGTGGCCCAATCCAAGATAGAGGAAGGCATCCGATTAATCAAAAAACAAGCGGTGGAAACAAGATCAACCCAAAAATGCTTAGGCACATGCATTTGAAATAATAGAGCCCGAGCGGTTTCAAGAAGATGTCTGTTTTTTCTTTCAGTAACTCTATTAGGAGAAGGAGTATCAACACAAGATGTCTGATGAAAGATATAATTCTGAAGCATGAATGCTTGAAATTGTTCGGACATATATTCTTTGGCATTATCATTTCTTAGATTCTGAACATAAACTAGAAATTGAGTGTGAATTTAAGCACAAAAGGCTTGAAAGTGAGAAAATAACTTCGAATGATTTTTTATTAAATATAACCAAGTTGTTCGTGAATAATAATTGACAAACGTAACAAAATACCGAAACCCAGTTGGGGACACAACTGGACATGGACCCCACACATCCGAATGGACTAACTCAAAGGGAGCACCAACTTGTTTATTGACTCTAGGATGAGAACTAAGACAATGATGTTTTGCAAATTGACAAGACTCATAATCTAAGGAAGACAAGCTTGAAAACCGGGGACACAATTTCTTCAATAGTGGAAAAGAGGGGTGGCCTAATCCACAATGAGTCTTAAATGGTGTAGTAGCCCCGGAACAGGCAATAGGTCTTAGTACTACAGAATCAAGGATGTAGAGACCCCTAGATTCATGTCCTCTACCGATAATCTGCTTCGTCATAAGATCCTATAAGAGACAATAATCAGGAAAGAATGATACACAACATTTAAGAGCTTGAGTTAGTTTGCTCACATATACAAAATTAAAAGAAAAATTAGGTAAACTCAAGACAGATGATAGGGGAATAGAAGGAGGAGGAAAAATGGTGCCTGAACCAAGAACACAGGATTGTGACCCATTTGCCAAAGTGATAGTAGTAGGTGAAGGTTGTGATTGAAAGGTAGAAGATAGATTGTGATTACCTGTCATGTGATATGTGGCTCCAGAATCAATGACCCATTCAAAGTACGAAGAAGAGACAAGGCATGTCTTTAGGGTTACTCCGATTCAACAATGTCAGGAACTGTGAGTAGATGGAGACTCACTATTCCCGTACAAGTGGAATCCCAGCGAGTCGGGAGAACCGAACCGACTCAATTAGGAGGAGGCTATACGGGCGCACAAAAATCTCTCGATTCCGATTCGTAGTTTCAAAGCAGCCGTATCACATGTCTGTGCTTATGGAAGCAATAACACACACAACCCCTCTAGAATTGGGGGGTTTCTGGGCCGCTATTCTCCGGGCTACCATATATGGTCAGGCTTTCTTCCGGATCACCAACGCTTTCAACCAACAAGAGCATTGATCATCTAGGCAGATGGAAGAGTAGGCGATGTGCGAATATCAACCTGAACGCTGGTTAAGAAACTTGTATCGGGATTGCACTACGCCATGCAATGTAATCATACTCAAAAGGGAGGGCGGCTAGGAAGCCATCACTACCATATTTTCCTGTTGATCTTGCTGGACCTTAACATTTGGACTAAAGGGTAAGAACACATTCGTGTGTCTTTTTATAGTCCATGAAAAATTCCGAAAATGACTAATCTCGTTTCTCAGAGCGATAAAAGGCTCGACACACATCGAAGATGTGAGAAATATTTTCCTTTCCAGAATACACAAATTCCAAATAATCCATTAACTCATTAACAAACTCACAGTGATTAATGAGAGTAAGTGCTTTACCATTAATGGAGTTACGAATTTGGAGAAAGAGATGGGCATCATCCTCCATCCACTGTTCATTCGAATCATCAATAGGAGGGTCCTCATCAAGGTGACTAGCTATACGAATATTCCTCAAGTTGAGACGAATTGTTTTACTAAAATCCAAGTAATTTAGACTCACTACTTTGTTCTCGCGGATTTCGACATCATCGATCACTTCGTGTGCCGGAACAAAGCCATCTACCGACTCACTCATTGTGGTAGCCAAGGAAAGTAGATATACAAAAGCACCTCTGTAAGGTAGAAACTCAAAATAAATCTAGCGTAAACCCTAGGTAAAGAGGGTTTCTGACAAGCAAAACCACTAAAAAGCAATAGATCCAGGTACCAAACAAGGAAACCAAGGGCCATGGCAGATCTGTTGGCGCTGACGACACCGAGGAGGAGGTCGGGGTCGGAACAATCCCCCACCCACCCACACAATGCGTGTGGATCTGACTTGAAACTGTGGGGCGGGGCGTGAGCTCCACACGCGTGGTTTTCGGCCACCGAAATTTTCTAGAAGGCTCTTCGGCGGCCAGCGAAGCTACTTAGGCAGGCTGTGAGACTCTATTCTCCCTTGAATTAGGTGTTTCAAAAAACACCTCTCGCAGCTCTTTTGAGCACTCCAAAAAATTGCCTCAAAGCAGTAAAAAACTCTCCCAATATGAGCCCTAGGCTTTTGATACCATGTAGAAACCAGTGAGACAAGAGCTATGAAAGAATTCCTCACAGATTTTTCATTGAGTCATCATACATATATATACAAGAAGGTTAGGCTATACATTAGGTAAGATGATCTACTCTTCCTAAATGGTTACAACCCTATAAGTAAAGTATCTTAATAAGATACAAACCAATATGTTAACGTATGATACATATTATAACAACATGTTAACAAAGGCTAAAAGACACTGATGACTAGCAGTTGGGATGATCAAATGAGCTTACGAAAATGCAAGTGTCAAAAGGCAGAACGAATACAGGATGAGAAGTTAGTCCATTCATACGTAGACATGGAAGTATAATATTAGAGAATAAAATTGGAAGGAGACAAAAAAATTGCACACTGAACTATAGCCACAACACCAGCACAAAGTTATTATCTTTTACTGGGAAACATTCAAGATGAGACAAAAACGCAATTTTCTGATTCCTTGTTTTCAGATAAGGGGTAGGATCAAAGAGTTGACAATGTTCTAATATATTCAGTGTGGATTGGCATGTATAGGCATAAAACAACCCAGCATGAACCCCTCAGGTTTTCATATTAGATTACAATAACAGTTTTCTAGAGGACGGAATACACATAATATGCTTGCCGAGAAACTTGGTAAAGTTCCATCCAATGGATTCTCAATGACTTATCAACTTACCACCCAGGCTCCCCCTTTAGGTTCCTCCTACTTAGTTTCAAAAGGATTTTTTTTTTTCAGAAGGATATTAATGATTATGAATGCAAGAACAAGAAAGACAAAGGGAGACTATAATTGGTTGTAGAACAACCTTGATCTCAAGCACCCAGTAGATTTTGCGATCAAATTACTTATCTATGCTTGACATATACAAAAGAGTAGTTCGCTTTTTAAGTTTGAAATCCTTTCAAAGGGTGAGTATCAAAAGAGAAATTCCACCCTACGAAGTGAAATTTATTGTGCTATGAAGCAATATCGAAAGTTTTAATGTCAAAAAATGAAGTATGGTGACATAATGGTTCTTGCAAACAGGTTCAAAGATCTACAGAATATCACTGGCAGGATAAAACATTGTAATTGCGCAGGAACCAGGCTGGGTGTGGACTAGGTCACTCTGTAAGACATTTTGCATATTCAGTGCTAACAGACTTCCAAAGCAATAAAGGCCACAAGTTCTAGAAGGATACAAAATATGATTTTCCACGTTGGATGCAATTATTTTGCAGAAGTGAAATAAATTTTTACCCTTGCATCTAAAATGACTAAATGAGTGCAATTAAAGTAAAGATGAGAGTTGCATCAATTAAGCATGTCAACATGGAAGCAATTCAAAACTAGGACAAAAAAAAAATCACATGCAATCACTTTGTGAAAATTCTCAATCATACAAAACCATTTTATTTATATTTATTTATTTATTTTGGATAACTTTGGTTGTATATGCCATCTTGTGCGTACCTTAACTAATTCCACGACACCTTGAAGTTAACAGTTGGATAAACCTCTAATGATCATGAGGGAACTCGAACTAGTGATTATTGTGTAACCTCACCTCAATATGTTACATCAACTGAGCTACTTCTAAGGGTTCATTTTTAAAAATTGTTTAAATTTATTTAATTTTAAAATTGGAAGTGAAACAAATACAAAAACCACATATGAAATGACTTTGATGACAAAAGACTACTGTTTTCACATATAAGAACTCTCCAACCATTGTATAGATTTTTTATAGGCATCAAAGTATTCCATGGACAATTATTTTAATTAATAAGTATTGAGATATTATTATTCATAGCTAGGAACTTGGTGTTGTGCTAACCTCCAATAGTTTTTCTGAAGCAGATCATAAAAAAATAGAGTCAGATGTGATGCTTATTAGTGTAAAATTCACTTCTGTTGTACAGAAAGATAATGCTAAAAAATTTTTGTGCCCACCCACTTGTTCCCATCCCATCATCATCTTGGTTAATTCCATAGGTAGGCTCCTCGGCTCAGGAATGGAAAGTGCAAAGTTCTGAGTCCCCAAGTTTATGTGATACCTGAACTTTGAGGGAGAGACATAGTGTGTTTCTATGTTAATAAAAATACATATACCAGATCTATTCCTCAAAGGGTTATGTATAAAAATGCCCTTACTTTTTTCTTGTAAAATAACTTTCTCTATTAAAACTTAATTGTAAATAATCAAAACGTTGAAGGACATTTATGTCAAAAAATGGGTGGTTAATTTTCAAGTTCAAAAGTGTAGAGATGTCAGATTTACTATTTTGGAATCTTTTCATTTTTAAAATTAATTTAATATTTCTCAAACAACAAACTAAACAAGTAATATGATACAAATGGACCAATATATGCATGCCTATGCAGTATGCACACATACACAAAGGTGCTATATGTAGTGAGGGTGTGTTTGGTATGTAGGAATAAAAATGGAAGTAAGAGAGGAATAAGGATGGATGATTATTGAAGCAAAAGGGAGGAATAAGAATCCTAGTAAGTGAGATTTTCCATAACAATGAATTTTTTACTACTATTTTTTTCTAAAAAACAATCTAACACATTAATTATGAAAAGGAATTGATTTCTCATTTCTATTCCAACGTTCCAAACATGACCTAAAAGGAAACAATCAAGTTGAGAAACAAAAGACAAAAGGTATAAGTATGCGCATATACTGTAAATATGAAAACTAGTTTTGTTCAAATAAATACCATCTTCAACATTTAATTGTCAAACATGCTTTGACAAGACTCTGTTCATTTGAAGCATGTTGATAGAATTGACACGAAATAGCACATCCAATAACTCATCACAGATTATGTTGCTTTCGTCATTTGGATCTTTGTAAGCTTTACTACTGGATATATGTCCAAATTTTCTTTACAACCTAAATCCAAGAATGAGAAAAATGAATAATATTAAATCATGGTTCCAAAAATCCATTCTAAGCAGTCGAGCCAGCAAGAAAATGAAATGCAATTTTCTGTAACTCGGTAAGTATACCTGAGGCCTGGTCAATTGAGCAGCTCCAACAATTTTTGAAGTTGAGAGAAAGACCGCATAACTTGTTATATCCACCCTTTTCTTGGCATCTAGTACTACCTTGTCAGACCTACTCAAAAAGATAAAACGATTGTGCTTAGAAATATTAACACCAGCAACATGCAGTCCAGTAATGTCATGCTAATTAATGGATGCATGTAAATGCATTGAGCCTCGCTTAATTTATTTAAAATTTTCAACTCTATCCAAAACTTAATACGTAAAATTTTCAATATATTCTAATTCCCATTACCTTTTAAAAAATACGTTTCAGATTTAAATTCGGGTTGAAAATACATTTTCATTTTCAACCCTATTTCACTGAATTTAATTCGAAACGTTTGGTAAAATGTAAATTTTTAATTGCTCCATTCATATAAAACATTAAAATAAATAATTCATTCGTTTTCAAAATTTGTTTTCGCCTTATTCTCAAATTCAAACGCTGCTTTTCCTTTGCTAAAAGTCAATGTAGAAAATGTAAAATTTTCTACCTACTAAACAGGACCTAAATATCTCTTTGCAAACACATGTTGATGCATCCTCATATGATACCCAATAGCCTTTCTATCCCTTTCTCACAAGAACATGGACAGAACAGTGTCATTAAGCCTTTTGGGTATTGGAAAAAAGAACCCGAACTCCTCTTCATGGATGTACAATGTAAGTGTCACCAACACCAACACAACATACGGATCACACAATTTAATAGTATTTAGTTCCAAAATGATGCCTTGCATAGCTGGGACCGGTTTATATTAAAAGAGATATGACTATTTGTCATCCAATGTTGATGCATACTTTCATAATCAAATAATAGTGAATCATTTCGTGCAAAATTTAAAAAATAAGCAAGAAAATAAAAGTACATTAGGCCATGTCAGGGCGCACATGTGTAGGGTTCTTGAAATGCCTAAAAATCTGGATTCATGATCGATCCATCTTGTTGAGATGGTCGGATTTACTTCATTACTCTTATATAAAACCTCCAAAGAAAACTTTCCCAAAATCAAGAATAACCACAAAAATGCCATCACAATCCACAGTAGTCAATGGAAGTCAAATCAGGATATCAAATACTTGGTACTGGCTAAATGAATCCCTGTTCATCGTTTAACTTTTTCAGATCGCATAACCCAACAACGGCTTAAAAAGTTTTGGTTTCCCAATTTTCTCCCTTTTCTGATCAACTAAACAGACGATATATAACGAAAATGAAGGGCAACAAATCCTGACGTAATAACATAATGGAATGTTATATCCAAAATTCAATTCGATCGCTTTTTTCTTTTTCTCCGTGTTCTCGGAAACCAAACAAACAGTGAAGACAAAAATGCAACAAAACCACATCATACACAACGACTTGGCTTTTAAATTTTAACTTTCTTGCGTACTTTTTGAACCAAAAGAACGCAACCAAAACACCAAAATTCCATCTCGTTTCTTTTCTTTTCGTTTTTCCACCCGTTTCTCATTAATTGAACATAAATCAACTTGTTTGCACTAAATTGTACCTTGGCCTGATCCAAAGAATTGCCAGCTCCAAGCCCCAAGCTCCATTAATAAACGTGTGGAAAAAGAAATATTGTATCTATTTACATGTGCCCTGCTGTAAGGTCAAAGGGTGTTTGATTTATTTTGAAAACTTTTGTGTTTCAAATGAAGATATTGGGAGATAATACAGAGAAGTTCTTATGACTTACTGCATCGACGCTAATATTCTTTGGGAATAAGTCTCTATAATGGAGACGTGGCACTGACGATCAAGACCCACAAACCCGAAATGCCATACTTGAGGAACAAGCCCCTTTAATTCGAGATACATGCATAGCCATCAGAAGCAAGAAAGAGGGAAATTCAGATTGACAGTAAGTCTTCCACGCCTATAAAATGGAGCATATGATTAAGCATTAAGCAAGGGGGACAACAATCAGACAGCCAAATAATCAACAACTTTCAGGACTTAATGTCAGTGCGCAAATCTGGTTTTCCATCGCTTTCGACAAATTCAAGCTTTTAGCAATCTCAGCAATTTTAACACTTTATTTCCTGGCTTTAGCCAAATTTCTAGCAAATTTCTAGCAGTGTTATTTTATTCATTCCTAATGAAATCAAATATTTTCTCTAGCAATTCCAGCATTCTAGTTGCAAGTTATATTCAAGTTTTCAAGCACAATATTATTTTTACAGTGAAATCCAATGTTTACTTCAGTAATTTCAGCATTCTGGTTGCAAGTATCATTCAAATCTATCAATTTTCAACACCGTGTTATTTCATTCATTCTCAAGGAAATCTAACACTTTTCTTCAACAATTAATTCTTGCAATATTTCCATCTATGCATTTTTCACTTTGATTTTGGGGAACTATCAAGAGAATTAGGAAGATTACATAACCTAATTAGAAGTTTGATCTACGAGTCATTTCAGTTTGGAAACATTTTAATTTCCTGGTATGCCCACATGCTTATATTTTGTATGTTTTGTGTGAGATTAAAAAATCACCACAATATATTTTTGGCACGCTCGATGGGACCCATTTTTGTGAAACATAACTCGGTGGGACTCATCTTTGTGAAATATAACTCGGTGGATCCAGATGCCACCAAAATTGAGAAGTAAAACCATCTTGGAGTCTCAGGACTCAATATCTGATGTTGCAGAAGCAACACCAGAAGGATTCGTTCCAGCCATAGTGGAACAATTTAAGAAAAATAAAAGCAAGGTTTTTCTTGAAAGGTATCGAACTTGACTCATTTGGTGGAGCCAGAATAGAGTAATATATAAATAATGATGCTACTCATATTCCTAATGTCATTGAGTTTCAGGCAATAATCCATAATCTACAGAGATTGAATACGTTGGCTGGACAACATTTTGATGAAAGAATGGCTACTCAAGTAGAGGCTGACTCTAAACCTTCAGGTTATGTCGCGAAAACTAAGGAAGCTTAACCAGGTTTGCACAAGCTTTTGATAGATGTTGGAAGTGAGACATTCTGAGAAAAGCATCCGAGAGAATTAAAAGCTAATGTTGCAAAGTGAGAAGAACAATCTCAGGCATTAGAGACTACCCTGAAAGCAATCTCAAAGATGCCCGAACCATAGAGGACATAATTGACTTCTCGATTCATGGTACGCGAAGCTAATATTACAGAGACAACTATCAATTAAGCTGAAGGTAGCTCCCGAATTTTCGAGGAAGTAGGTGGACCTCACGCTCTACAAATGAGATGAATCTGATCACTTTACCTCTCCCCATAGGAAGATGGAAGTTAAAATTCTAATGTCCTAATATTGGACAAATGCTCCTCAAAGGGTGTATACTAACACCAACTCGGTTGACACAGGTTTATATTGAGAACCATTCTTTATTTGGAGGCACGGGGGACATTGTACACCACTGCCCTTAAGTAGGTATTAATAGAATTCCTCAGCCTTTTATGTAGCCACCTCCACCACTACCAAATTTGGAGGCAATAAGGGAAGCGGTATAGGAGCTATACAGACACTGACATATGATAGTTAGCCTAGAGTGCATGGGGAGATATTCATGTATCCGAGAGGTAATAGATAGAGAGAATCCTTACCTAAGAGGGTATAGGATTCCTAAATTCTCTTTATTCTCTGGAGAAAATGGATAGTCTACCTTGATGCATGTGGCTAGATTCACAATACAGTGTGGGGAATTGGCCAACTATGAAAATTTTCCTATTTCAAACTCAGGTTATTTCCTAACTCATTAACAAGAGTTGCTTTTTACTTGGTATGCAACATTGCCAAGGAATTCTATTATGAGTTGGCAGGAAATGGAGAGACTGTTCCACACCGCAAATTCTTCCAGAAGCGAACTTTGTAGATGCATATGGGCCGGGCTCAGTTCCCACCTTGATGGCTGACCCGATGGCCCCGGATGGGACGAGGCCTAAAGTCATCACCTTTCAGAGGCCTTGGGAGAACTTTCGCGATTACGAGCTAGCGGACCGAGGCCCTAAAGTCAGCCGGCAGAGCTCCCGAGCTGACCTTGCCCCGGTGCCCGGGCGCCTCTTATCCCCGGATGCCTACCGTTCCTGATGCGCCCCGAGTGCGGTTCCTTCACCGGATGATTCCTTTCCTGATCGGCAACTTCACCAACTTCACCATGATATAAGTAAATGTTCTTCAGACAATCACCCTCGACGGAATAGGAAGGCACTCGGCGGCCCGACCCGATCGGAAGCGATTCCATAAAAGAAGAACAAGTCATCCTTCTCGGAATAGAGCCACCTTCCCTTGTATCTTTGCTGGGAAGAAATCGTCCCACGCTCTGGAAAGATGGATCCCTTTCTCCCTTCATAAAGAAAGCTTAAATCACACGAAATGATGCTAGACTCTTGATTATGAGATAGCTGCTTTGCTCAGCTCTGATCTTAAAAAAATTAACACCCTTTTGCCATCGGAGGCGTGAGGAATACCCTTTGTTGTCTTCTTGTTTGTTTTGCGAGGATTTGCGTGGCCCGGTGAATGCTCAGGCGATCCGTGACTCGAGAATTCGGAGCACAATTGGAGCGCGATACATGGGAAAGCCGACGAAATCTCGAGAGGCGATACGCAGTGGCGATTTTTCCGGCTCCCGGTGATCTCCGATCTCGACCTTAGCCATTCTTGAACGCCCACGGACCGTCGAACTTACGCCATGTCGGCCAACCCGATAAACCCACCCGTGAGGACGGTTCCTCTGCAGACCCAGGAGATGGGCGAACGGAGGAAGCGGGCGACGGATGGCCAGAATTCGAAGAGCGTGCCGACGTTTGTGGCCTGGAGAATGATCTTTACGAACCGGCTTAGGTTCGTGACACGAGATTTTAGTGTCGCCCGACATGAGCCCATAGCCACGGCAAATAAAGGGAAGAGCTTTGTCTGCCCGGAGCCATGGTGATCATCGGTGATGACGAGCTCTCTTCGGATAGCTCTCCACTTCCAGGTGCTCACCGGCAATACGGAGGCCGGAGAGTTTAGAGACCTCTCTTGAGTCAAGGCCGGCTATGAGCGAACACGATGAAATCTGAAAAGAGGGCCAATGAAGGGATATGCCACAATTCGTAATTAGCCACGAACATATTGCCACCGGTTCGGAGGCAGCCCCCATTTCTACATGCGCGGTATCCCGGGCTCCACGTCGCATGCAACCCTTTATCCCCACTGTCGGGGACCCCTCATTTATCTTTGTCCTCCCCTGGACCGGTATATTTTAGACATGAACCTCCTCGTGGATTGTTCTTCCTGTTTCTATCTGACGGCTCAGCCGATCGATGCGATCACATATTGCACTTGACAGCGATGATCCTCACGCAGCAGGGGGCGATAGACTACATTGTAAAGTGTTCCCGGCCAGCCTTAAAGGCCCGACTTTGGCTTGGTTCAACAAGCTTCCTAGAATTCGATAAACTCTTCATTCGGCGGCGGGGTGTGGCGTGTTCGTCTCGATATCGGCGCTTCAGTCGGCCAGAAGAATATTAACTCTACAAACATCTAAATGAGAAAACGAATCCATGCAGGACTTCACCGCCGAGGTTTAGGACAAGCTGTCCGGCGGTTGATTCTGATATGGATGCGATCTGGCTTCCATAGAATCTTTGGTGACCATAGTTAACAGTCTTTATCCACTAGATCCTTGCATAAACCATGGAAGAGTATATCGGCGAGAAGCGGGCAGTTCTCTACAGCACCGGGAAGACAACATACGGGCCGCCTCGCAAACTATAATGATAACCACCGGTGGCAGGCGGCCTCGAGGCTGTCTGCTCAAACGGCGGAACAAAGGTCGGAAGCGCCACAGCGGGTGGTCCAGAAAGAGGAAGGAGCCCCAGGTTCACTCCCTCTTAACATCGCCTACTTGACCCATCCCACTCATTCGGGACTCCTCGATTCAGAAAAGTGGCCCCACATGAGGGGCGGGTCCGGACTAATGCAGTCCCCAGGTGCGTTATCGCGGGACATAGCCATTAGAACCAACCGTTTGCCAAAGCGAAGTTCTGGTGGAAGCGATTTGGTAGGCCTTCAGTCTCTGCGAGGCCCGATCAGCGGGTAGCGGTAGCCCTCCTGATGACACGGTCATTGTTGATACTGAGCATGCCTTGGGGCCCCGACGAAACCATCGGCTTTGCCTCTTTTGAGAGGCCGTGAATCGCCCGATATCGATCGAAGCGAAGGAGAAAAATGCTTGGTACGTATATTTGATGAAACGGTGAACACCTTCGGCGCCCGAAGACATCGGCCAGTTCAGGTTGGCGATATATCGCCCCATCAACCCACTTACGGTCATTACCCCTCATTACGATGCACTTGTACTTCTTGCTCGGTACTAGCAGTTTTGATATTACCACGGGGTCCTCGTCGATCGACGATGCGGTACGATTTCACACCTCCGACCTTTCGCGGATGAAGTCCCTTTCGATCATCTTAGTTCGGTAGCGGGGGGTTTTGTCGGGTTTAATGGTTCCATTGACGGTTGGGGACATTGCCACCATCGAGGCGAGGTCGATGAGCGTTGTGAAATCGCGTTCTCGGTGAGAATTGAAAGGATTTGGGGCCATTACAATGCCATCTGGGCCAGGGCGCAGCTGCGCCATGGCGGTACCATCATTACCATAACCGATCAACTGCACATTTGCGTCAGCGAGTCGACCTTAAGTCGATTAAACGCGACAATCTTTATCCCGACTCGATGCGGGAGGCGAACAAGAGTTGCTCCAGTGAACCATCCCTTAAGGGTCAACCTCAGCAATAGCAATCACAATCATCTGCCCAATCTGCCTTGGTGAGGCTAGTTGGCGGTTGATCCTTAAGCGACCATTACCGCTTGTGGTAGGACGGATGCATCATGGTAATACCCTCTTGTCCGAGGAGGGAGAAGGCCAGTATGCCATGTGATCACGGATAAATGCGTGCTGTATTTTGCTTGGACTCATCACGGTCTCCAGTGGGAATAAGCCGCACTCACACCTGACTAAACGTCGCCCCGTCGCGATGGTCCAAGCGAGTGGGGCCTTTCACTGAGATCGCCCGATTGGTCGTCGGATCGGGTCGATAATCTTGAAGAGCAGTTTGCTCCAGGCGGTTAAATACCACTGAATAGCGGCAGCGTGGTGGTTGACTAAGAAAGAGGGAACAAATGAAGTATGTGTGGTTGCGACGGGACCTCGGCGGCCTTTGTCCAAGCGGCTGACTTCCCTCACATATGCGCGTAGTCAGTTGTGGGCGCCGGCGGCGCGATTATGCTATCTTTACGGGCGCCTTCGGGCCTGCCACGAATCCCCATACACCCCGGATGCGAAAAAAAACATCTTTCATCGCTCCATGGATACATTACAATGTGATGCCCTTTCGGCTTAAAAGAATGCGGGGGGCCACTATTAGAGGTTGGTGATGAAGATGTTTCGACCTTTACTCGGTAACACAATGGAAGTCTATATTGATGATATGCTAGTAAAATCCAGCAACGTGGATCGCAGCGCCATCTCGGCAGAGACATTCAACCTCCTCAGTATGGTATGAAGCTGAACCTTAAATGTGCAGCGAGGTCGTCGGCGTTCATGGCTTTATGGTAACTGAAAGGAATGAGGCTAATCACACACACTTAGGCCACGCAATCAGCGCCACTAGCTCGAAAGGATCCGACAGCCCGACGACGGTTACGGCGCTCTTGGCGTTTATTTCTGGTTCACGGTTCGTTTGAAACCCTTATTCACTGCACGAGGAAGCTAATCGAATTAGAACGGAATGAGGGAATGCGTCGGGCATTGCGATCAAGCAATGCCTCGCAGGCTAGTTCTTGTGACGAGAATGGGTGACCTTTATCTACACTGCGACCTCGATGATGGCGCGCCTTGTTTAAAGAATGTGGGGATGCGAGTTGATTTTGTGTTCTTTGTCCCGACAAATATTTTGACCCCGATGCGGAGACCGGATACCACCTCGAGCGGTGCATGGCCCTCAGGACTGACTGCCAGCTCCGCCCATACTTCCGGGCTCATCCCAGTGGCGGTGGCGATAAGCGATCTTCCACTCGGGGCATAATTCATAAACGATGGGAAGGATGGCGTGAAGCGATGGAATTGGCGGTATGGCATCGGAGTCTGGCCCGAACTTTGAAGGGCGAAGTCTTAAATGACTTCCTCATGAGAAATCCAGCATTTCGATGCGGGATAAAAGAGTACGGTGGACACTCTGCGTAGATGGGGCTCCTGGGTAATCAAGAGGCGGCATCAGTGCCGCCAATTAACGCCTCTGACTAGGGAAAGAGTTGACGAGACGTCTGGTTGGGGCTTGTTGCTGACAATATGAATCGAGAGTCTGAGGCACGATAATGGGACTCGAGCTTCACACTCTTATGGGTGCTGGCCGGTCTTTAGGTGAAGAACGATTCACGACTATAGTTGTCGGACGGATTAGCGAGAAATTAGAGTCTAGAGGATCTGAATGTGAGTATGCTTCCTTAGTCAAACAGAAATTAAACACCCTCTCGAGCTGAAAAACTTGAACATGTCCCAGGCCCATAATGAGAGAGTACGATGCGCTGGCGTGGGTGGTGCTTCATTACCGAATGTGAAACCATATTTCTCCCCACGTCTGCAATCGGCCAGGACTCCTCTATCTTTGCGGTGCCCAAGTAAACTGGGTAGAGGGGTCCTGATGGATGGACCCCATACGACTACCAGGGCGGGGAACTACCTATTAAGTGAGGAGACAAGAGGCTCCTGAGTTACGATTCGGTCGACTGGGTCTCCATGATAGGCGGACACTACCAAATGATGATCCTAGGCGAGGTACGTACACGATGTGTCTAACCTCGAACAAGGCCGTTATGTGTTAGGCGATTGCATGTGAAAGGCATATGCGGGGAATCACTTTCGAGGAGAGAAGAACTCCTAGCAGCGAGCTCCTCGGTGTGTGTGTGTGACCTAAACAAGTTGGGTATTCTGGAGTGTAAAAATGCGACCGCCTGGCCGAATGTCCCTATCTTGAAATCACCGATTACACAAGACTTGGTCTCCATCTCGCCCGTGGCCATTACCGGCTCAATGGGAGATTGACATGATGGTCAAGCTTCCCATTCTGGCGACTCGAAACTATTATTGGTCGCCATCAATTATTTCAGTAAATGGATAGAGGTTGATGCTTTCTCGTCAATCAAAGATAGAGATATTAGGTTTATCACGGAAAAACATTATACTCTTAGTTCTGACATCAAGAAATTTGTCGTGTCAGATAACTGTGATAGTTTATTGTCTGCCAGGGACTTTGCCCGGTGAAGATAAAAAATTTATATTCTACCCCTCTCGATATCCCTCGAAAGCAATGGCGAAACAAAACCTCTATAACAAAACCTTGTTGACTGCCTTGAAAAAGTGGTTAGACTCCGCTAAAGGGAAATGGGTAGACGAACTCCCCGGGGTGCTGCGGGCCTCTGGAGACGCCCCAGCCCAGTAGAAGCTCCCCGTTTGCATCACCTCACGGGATGGAAGCCAGTTATCCACACCAAAGTGGCACGCCCACCCGTCGAGCAGGTTGCAAGTCGAAAATGCGGAATCAATAGCCAGGGAGTTAGACATGAGTGATGAGCAGTGGGAAGCCACAACAATCCGCATAACCTCCTACCGGCGAAGCGGCGTAAATAGCATAGCAGGCGGGTTAAGCCTCGAGTGTTTCGGTCGGGCGATCTGGTCTTGAGGAAAGTTTTGAAATCTTTGCCGGACCCACTTGCTGGAAAATTCCAACAAGCGGGAAGGACCTTATGTCGTGACACGAGGCCGATTGAAAATTTGGGTCCTCGTACTCAGATAAAGCAGTGGAACCCCTATGCACAGAATGTTGGAATGCCATGCTTTTGAGAAGGTATTATCAATTAAAACATATCACATTATCTTTTGACTCTATGTCTTATATTTTTCATTATACGGGGTCAAATACAAAGCTCGGATAACAATTAAAAATGACTTGTCGGCCCATCATACCTTCTGACAAATTTGGTTTTATAGCCACATTACTAAGGCAGTGCTTTTGTAAGCATCACTTAAATGATACAAACTTGACATTTATAGCGATTCCATAAAATGTTGTAATACAAACTTTAGTGATTTTTGATATAATTTAACGATAAGTGCTGATAGGCAAATGATGGCGACATCTTCTGTAGCATTTTAACAACATTGTTATGTTTGTGACATATAATCAACAATTAAATAAATTGTAGTTACAAATTTATTTGTGCCAACGATTTTTATAATACATATATATGTATGGATAATTTATTCTACGACATTTTCAATGATGTTTAAAGCGTTCTCTATATTTATATTTTGCAATGCGTATGGTGACTTTTGTCAAAATGTTGCAAACTAGAAAAAATGTTAAGTGACATTGCTTGCGAACAATTTAACAGACATTGCTATGTTTTGTGACATATAACCCACAATTAAACAAAATGTAACTACAAATATATTTATTGCCAGCGTTTTCGCGATCTTGTATGTAATACTTGATAATTCATTATGACATTTAAATGTCATTTTATAAATCATAGCTATAGACCTACACTTTGTAACGCATATGGTGACTTTTGGACAAAATATTGCAACAAAGACAATGTTAGTGACATTACTTAGTAATAATTTAACAAAACATTGCTTTAAAAATATATCATAAATGTATTAGTTCAAATGTGAATTATTATTTTACTAAAACATAATGTAGTGTAATGAACAAGTAATATTAAGTTAACTTTATGTTAATTTAAAAAAAATATCTAGATTGGCAATTTAAATACCCTATTAAATTACTTGTATTATATTATAAAAAATAATTTTATATATGATTAAATTTTGGCACTCTATAAAGGATTGAATGGATTTAGAAAAAAATTGCTTTTCATTGTATGTAGTTTAAGATCTAACATTAATCATCTAGACTCCTAATGAGAAAACAAAATGACCAACATGTTTGTTTTGTCTTGGTTGTACGATAACATTCTATGGGTAGAGCAATAATATGTGATCTAGCTTACTCATTTATAAATGAATAAAGAGGTCTTAATTAATAACCACTTCATATATCAATACATGGATGAATGAGATCACTTTTTTAAAAAAGGGAATCGTCTTTTAGTTTGTTCATTCTCCTTTTTGTGTTGGATCAAAATGGCATTGTGCAAGAAATGACATCAATAAATATTAATGGACACTACAAGAAAATGGGTAATTGTTTGTTGTAAACAATAGGTTTTTTCAATAAAAACAAAAACAAAAAGTTGTGTCCCACATGGAACAAAGACAAGGTTTTTTTTGAGTTTATATATTAAAACAGTTTATGGGAACATACATGGATTGAGAGAAAAGGGGGCTGTGGCGCCTTACGAGGAATGGGCCGGCTTAGAGTCCAGTCAGAGATCAGGTGGATTTACCCCCTCTGGCGCGTGTATAAACCGGGGGACACATTTGGTTTGCTCGAATTAATTTAATTTGGCAAAACTGAATAAAAAACCAGTTTTGAGCCTTTAAAAATCATCCCGGTTTTGAAGTCATAAAATGGCAATAAATACAAAAAGGTTTTCTTTGAATCAAGTAATAGTGCTTAAATATAAAACAAGCGTTTTGTATTTTGAATTCAGAATAAAAAGCCGTTTTGTGCATGTTATAATAAATTCTTTATTACTCTATAGAATAGTTTTGTGTTTGAGTTCATAACAGTTTCTGTTTGAATTCAAACCTGCTATAATACCATTTAATTTTATTAAATGCTATGGTCAACTACTGTTGCGTATAAAATCAAATGTAGACTAGCTTTGAAAGGGGGGATCTTCTTCATCCTATTTTCCTCTCTACCAGTACCAGTTCTCCTTCTTCAATTCTTGATC
Organism: Tetrastigma voinierianum; assembly: GCA_016808115.1. Classification (NCBI taxonomy): domain Eukaryota; kingdom Viridiplantae; phylum Streptophyta; class Magnoliopsida; order Vitales; family Vitaceae; genus Tetrastigma; species Tetrastigma voinierianum. Next base: position 179,350 of record JAEQBH010000804.1, read on the forward strand.
GAGACCTCTACCTCAGGTTCACGGAAGAGTGTTGGATCTGGGAAATAAATTCCTAAGGACGGTGTTATACCTCGGTCCTGATTCACGGTTCTTGAATCCTTTGTATCTCATTATTGTTCTGATCTGGGTTACTTGTTACTTGTTGCTACTCACTACCCGACTCTTATTCTTCTTTGGCCACACGCATACGACTTCTCTTCTCTCTGATCATCTTCTTTGCTGCTTTGCCATCATCTATTCTTATTTATCATCTACATCATTTATCATTCTTTGCTGGATTTGATGTTATTTTATCAATCTTAGGAATTTATTCCCCACTTTAATCATGAAACAAATAATAGCTTCCGTAACCATGATCGCTGGGTTACGCCTTTGCATCACTCTCGGCATCGATCGCAACTCTCCACCAATCACTCACCTACCACAGGTTCTGCTCTCACTGCTTATCACGAATCATTTTTCGGACATCACAGGGTGAGGTCTTTTGCATTTAAATTATATGTGTTGTGAGGAATGGATTTACCACTCCACTCAGATAATAAAACTGGAGTGGGCGTGGTTCATTTCTTGGCTTATGCCCAACTAGTCGACGGACATATACGAACAAGGTTTGTCGACATACCATCAACTCGTTATCTAATAGATTGTTGTTGTCTCTTTATGCCTATGGGGAAGCAAAGATTATGGGATTCAATGGCAGAAAATCATGGCCGAGGATGTGGGCAACGAGAAATTTGTTGTAGGAAACTACAACAAATGGGAGATAATTAGACAACAAAAGACATAAAACTCAAATCAATAGTACCATAAGTGTAGGAGGGGAACTAGAAGCTAAAAAATAGAACTACCAAAAACAATTTAAGGTAAATTTGTTGATAGAGAAAACTACGACTTATGGAGTGAAGTACAAACAACAGTTGAAGCACAAACAAAAGCATTATCCTGGAGTGATCTGATATCACATCATTATAGAAAGATACAAACATAAAGAATAAAAGGTAGCCAAAGTAAAAGCGGATGTCGACCAGGCATTTGGTCCAACCACAAAATGTACAAACATAAATCTCAACTCAGGGAACAAACCAAAATTACCCTCATGCTTTCAAAGAGAGGCACTGCTTTGTTTGTGGCAACCAAAGCCATCATGCACCACAGTGCAGAAAGAGAGTAAAAACTAGAAACAGTGGAAATCCTCCTAAAGCCAACTTGGTCGAAGGAGATGACATAATAGTTGCTGTTATCTCACAAGCTAATATGGTGGCCAATTGCAAGAATAGGGTGGTAGACTCTGGTGCAAAAAGGCATATTTGTGCAAACAAAGATGCTTTTACCTCCAACACTCCGGTAGGGGATGATGAAAAGGTTGTTCATCTGGGTGACTCTACACCGAAGCCAAGTCCCTGAAAATGCAAACAAGGTCAAGCTCACTGGGAAAGACTCGCCTTAACAAATAATAAAGTTGCATGTTCCCAATATAAGAGCAAATTTAGTTTCAAAGTGGCTTTATTGGGAAAGGTGGGGGTTAAAGTGTCACTTGAATCTGACAAGATTATAATGACAAAAGATAACATCTTGTAGGGAAAAGGCTCTGTAATCGTGGGCTCTTGTGCTTAGTATCTCTCAAGGCAAACAGAAATGCTTCCCTCCTTTTCGCTTACTCTTGGTTGATCTCAGATGATATATGGCATGCTAGATTAGACATGTGAGTAGTGGATATATTAAGAAATGTGCAAAGTCTAGGTCTAATCAATAATATTTGATTATTCAGTTTAAATAAGTGCTACAAATATGTGCCACTCTAAGCTAACTAAAAGACATGTACTGCTGACTAGAGAAATAAAGTTATTAGGAACTTATTCATTATGATCTAGGAGATTTTAAAAACAAAAACCATAACTGTGGGAGGTAAGAAATCATAAATCTTTATTGATGATTATTCTAGGTTTGCTAGAATTTACTTACTTAGAAGTAAGGATGAAGCATTTGACATGTTCTAAGCTATAAAGTCAAGAGAAAATCAACTTGATAGAAAAATCAAAAGGATTAGATTCGATGTAGGGCGAATACATCCATTTAAATGATTATCAGGAAAAGGAAGGAATAATCATGAAGTGACTCCTCCCTTATTCAACCGAGTCAAATGGAGTTGTCGAAAAGAAAAATGTGACTCTTAAAGAGATGATGAATTTACTAAGTAAGGTTTCACAAAGACCTAACAATCTGGGTGAAGCCACTCGCGTATGTCATCTACAAAATAGAATTTCATACAAGAAACTAGTAAAACACCTAATGAGTTATGGAAAGGCCAGAACCCAACCTTAAATATTTAAAAGTGTGGGAGTGTTCCTGCCAAGGTTATGTTACCCGATCCTAAAAGAGGAAAATAGGGTCAAAGACTTCGACAGCAAGGTTTACGGGTATGCTAGTAATAGTGTACCTTATAGGATTTCTAGTTTTGAAAAAAGGATGTTCTGTGAAAGCAACACTATTATTGAGACAAAAATGCTGAATTTTTGAACGAATTTTCCCACTTTCTCTCTAACAAATTTACTACACCCACAATCAGGATGCGAAAAATCTTATGATGAGTATACAAAGCCCAATTAGTGCGGATGATATGGAAAGCCTTATGATGGGTTAAGAAGGAGAGACGTTAAGAAAAGAGGTTTCCTTTTGGAGATGATTTTTATACTTACTTAATTGAAAATGAACCAATATCTTATTTTGAAGATTTCTTCCCGACGATTACTTGGAAAGAAGCCATTAAATCGAGCTTTAATTCTATTTTAAAGAATAAAACATGGGAGTTAGTCGATTTACCTTCAAGAGAAAAACTCATTGGTTACAAGTGGATTTTCAAAAGAAAATACTTTCCACATGGTTCCATTGAAAAATACAAAGCTAGGTTAGTAGCCAAGGGTTTTTCACAAAAACAAAATATTGATTATTTTGATACATTTGCTCCTGTTACTAGGATCTCTTCCATTCGTATTTTAATTGCTTGCTCTAATTCACCTTATAAACTTTTTATCCATCAAATGGATGTTAAAACACCCTTTTAAACGGGACTGATGAAGAAATTTACATGTTACAAATCCCAAAGGCTTTATTACACCTGAAAAGAAACATAAAGTTTGCAAATTAAACAAGTCTCTCTATATGGTTTAAAACAAGCACCTTAAATACGGGAATGAGAAATTTGATAATGCTTTGTTGAAAAACGGGTTTTTATCATGGAAGTGATAAATGTGTATATACAAAGTGTACAGAAAAGAATGTAATCATTACGTATGTAGATGATATGTTGGATCTTGGCACTAGCCTGAGTATGGTACATAGTACTGAAGAGATTTATAGCTTCACAGCTTTGACATGAAAGATATGGGTGAAGCTAAGGTCATTGGGTGTGAAAATCATAAGGACGGGTGATGTGATAATGCTATCACAAGAACATTATGTTGAGAAAATACTCAAGAGGTTCTGGCTTACTTTGATGTTAAACCCGTGAGTACCCCTTATGATGCAAACACTACTTAATGAAAAATAGTGATCCTACGGGTCAAGTTTAGTATGGGGCTGCATTATCGGGAGTCCGATGCATTTAATGAACTTTTCAGACCCGACATAGCATATGCAAGCAGATTAAGTAGATATGCACATAATCCCCAATAATGATCATTGGAGTGCATTAGCTAGACTACTGAAATACTTAAGGTACCACATGAACTGTGGTATCCTATATAGTGGATTTCCGTGGTGTTGAAGGATACAACATGCTAACTGGATCTCCGATCTCATGAGATAAAATCCACGCAGCGTTATGTTCTTACTGGGAGGTGGTGTCAGAGCTTGAAATCATCTAAACAACTCCTCATTGTTTCTTCTACCATGGAATCGTGAGTTTATAGCTCTTGAATCATGTAAAGAAGCTGAGTGGTTAAAGAACTTCCTATCAGGAATTCCTTTAGGAATGCAGCCAACACCTTTGGTGTCTATGCTTTGTGATTGCCAAGCAGCAATATTGATCGCAAAGAATAAAGCGTTTAATGTGAAAAACAAACATATTCGTCTAAGACATGAGGTAGTGAAACAGCTGTTGAAAGATGGAATCATCTCCATTGATTATGTAAATGTATGAATCTGGGCTAATCCTCCAACTAAGCCTCGGGGAAGAAAATTAATTTTTGAAACATCGAAAGTGGAATGACTTAAGCCAATATGAGATTAACAAAGGATAGAAACCCAACCTTGTGATTAGAGATCCCAAGGAAGAAGGTTCATAATGGGTAATAACAAGTCACTCGTTAATCCCGCTAGCACCAACAAAATGGTCCCTTTATAGGTGTGTGATTATGGTGTGCTAGAATGCATAATTTGAGAGGTTGATTACTATTCTTAATGATTTTGTATTCTTATATATGGTGGTACATATAAATGCAAGATATATTTGATGAAATCACCTATATAAGTGTGGAGCGGGTCATCTTATGAAGTGGTATGGCAAGATTTTTGAGCACTTATAATTAATCGCATCGCGCGATGGCCTAATCGGGCCACAACGGCGTTGAAAGCAAGAATCGTGGATGTGTGTGCCGATGATAAGGTCTCTAATTTACGATTAAGAGTACTGTTCATGTAGTTTGGGTGTTTCACCCAAAGCTCGTAAGTTAAACCTTTATTCATCTATGTTTGGTCTATAGTTCATTGAACACCAAACTTAAGGCATTAACACTTTCTTCCATATTCCAAAACAATATGTTTTAAATACAAAAGTTTTTATTTCTTTTGAAAATGTGGGGATTGTTGTAAACAATAGGTTTTCTTCAATAAAACAAAAACAAAAAGTCAGGTCCCACATGGAACAAAGACAAGGTTTTTTTGAGTTTATATTAAAACCCATTTATGGCTTATACATGGATTGAGAAAAGGGGAGGCCTCTACGCCACAGAAAAGGAATGGGCCAAAGCCCGAGTCCAAAGGTAACCTGATTTGCCCCGCATAAACCGGGGACACATTCATTTTTGCTTCGAATTAATTTAATTTGTAAAGCCTTAATAAAAAACCTGAGTTTTGAGCCTTTAAAATCAAATCGAAGAAGTCATAAATGGGGCAATAAAATACCAAAAGGCTTCTCTTCAATCAAAGTAATAATGCTTAAATATAAAACAACCATTTTGTATTTTGAATTCAAAGTCAGAATCCATTTTGTATTTTATTAACTCCTATAGAATCCGTTTTGTGTTTGAATTCATAACAGTTTCTGTTTGAATTCAAACCTGCTATAACACCATTTAATTTTATTAAATGTTACGGCCAATCCATCGTTGCGTGCATAAAATCAAATGTAGACTAGCTTTGAAAGGGGGGATCTTCATCCTATTTTCCTCTCTACCAGTATCAGTTCTCCTCCTTGTTGTTCGATCCACCTCCTGCTCAAGGACCTGTGGATCCTCGGGAATAAATCTCTAAGGACAAGTGTTATACACACCTTAGTCCTCGACACGGTTCTTAGATCACCGTGATCTCCAAATTTACGCTTACAGTACGCTTACTTGTTACACCGTCATCGCCTCCACACCACTGCACGCCGCCGCCGCTTCCACACCTGGCCGTCATTGCTCCACACGCGATACAAATTCTTCTCTTCTCATCGATCATCTTTGGCGCCGCTGCCCATCATCCTCGCAATAAGAATGCTATCTACATCATTTTATCTGTTACTGCTGGATTGATATTTATTTATCAATCTTAGGAATTTATTTCCCCACTTTGATCATGGAAACAAAGAGCTTTCCCCACCGCTTCTGCCGATACAGCTGCAGTTCTGCCCACTGCATCACTCCCGACATCGGTCGCAACTCCACCAATCACTACTTTACCACCGCCCCGGCTCTCCTCGCATGCTGGCCATTTCCGGACATCTCCGAAATTGTGGTCTTTTCTGGCCCAAATTATAAACGTTGGCAGGAATGGATTTACTCCATTCTCAATATGCATGGAGTGGCGTGGTTACTGACAACTGAAAACACCCTTCCCAACTCTGAGCCGTGGACATATGCGAACAAGGTTTGTCGACATACCATCCTAACTACGTTATCTAATGAATTATTTTATGCTCCATCATGCTAATAAGGAAGCAAAGATTATATGGGATTCAATAATAAAAAATAACTACGAGGATGTGGGTAAGCAGAAATTTGTTGTAGGAAACTACTACAAATGGGAGATGGTCGACAACAAAGACATAAATTTTATTTTTTGTTCTATTTCCACGAAGAGTAGTTTCTATAATTAGTCGTGTCAGAAGAGTGCAGATAATTTGAAGTATCATTTCTACCCATGGATTTATAGTAATTGTTTGGATGAAAAAAGAAGAGCCCGTTATGATTTTTCTTCTTGAGAAACTCAGTGCAATCTACATCAGGAAAGTAGTCTTCATAGGTTCTGATTGATGCATTATTTTAAGAATGTCATAACAGGGTATATTCCTAAATTTGTAGAATATGTGGATCTCAGTTTTGATTTTTCACTTATTGAATAATTCAATTGAATTCAACATTTAAAATATGAGATGATAAACCTCCAATACTTGTATGATTAAGCACTATCATTGTTAGTTTTCAAGGTTTACTTTTATTTTATATCCCCTTAGTTAGGAACTCAGGATGCAGACTATTCCAAATTGTTTCTTACTTGACCTTGTTCTTACATATTTATGCATGAAGTCAAATAAATTTCTCAATGCTGTATCTTATAGATCATGGACCTCAAACTCTCAGTAGATGATCTGGAGAAAGAACGAGATTTCTATTTTGGAAAATTACGTGATATTGAAATCCTTTGTCAAACTCCTGAGGTGGAGGATCTACCGGTAATAATTCTCTACTACAAGAAATGTTATTGTGTTTCCATAACATTATTACAATTTATATCTGCACATTGTACTATCCATCTGTAATAATGTTAACTTATCTAAGATTCTAAATCGTTGTCATGGTATTTTACTTCAAATGATTTAAACAATTTTAACACTTTGTTGGGACATCCAGTTATCAAAAAAACTGCATTAGGGAAAGGGAATGATCGGATCAAAAGGGCAGTTGAGGAAGTAAGCTCAATGAGGGGGTATCCTGTTGGCGACCTTTTTCTGAAGCATTAATAATAAAATGCATTTCCTTTTTCCCTGCAGATGTCGTTGGCAATAAAGAAAATCCTGTATGCTGTGGACGCCAAAGTATCAGCCCTTGGTGAAGCTCAGGAAATTTTAACCAAATCTGGTGATGACGTGGCTGCCTCGGATGCACAGGACTGATAACTGATGACTGAAGTGAGCTGGATGGGTGTATCTATCTCATTACACGGTGAAGAGGCAGGCAGGCAGGCAGGCAGTATGAGATTGAGATTTAGCAGCAGCAGCAGCAATGTGTTAACGCAGAGCAGAGACTTTTAATATTAATACACGCTAGAACCTTTTTCTGTACAGTTTATTTATTGAGGATGGAGTTTGATCTTTGCTCTTAAAACTAGGCGGTGTTTGATTGGATCTAATATTTTGGCTGCCTAAGAGCATCTCTAGTAGTGAAGCAAAAAGCTAAATATAGATGTTAAATTTAAAACCACCCAAAGCAAGACTGAGCAATAATGTGAGTAAAGATTTGCACATCAGCTTCTAAAGAATATTTGCCCAAATATTGGATAAACTATTCACTGAAGAATAAGTGTCATGGATCAAATCCATTTCGCTCTCAACAACAAAATTTATGTTGCATTGAAATGACATAAAACGATCAAGCATACGATGTAATTATTACGAAGAGAAAGGTAAATTGAATAGATTATGATAAATAAAACTTAGACGCCACCAATGAGACGCCTAAATTAAACTTTACCAACTAAAAAGCTGACTTGGCGACAAAAATATAAATTTTTAGGATGCTTCACTTTAAATAACTCACCAGATGCTTCTAACAAGAAACCAAATTGCTTATTAGGCCTAAAAGGAAGTAAGAGATGAAAGAAAGATGATAAACTAGTAGAGAAAGGAGGAGAAGTAATCTGAGTCTTGTGAAATCATAATCTCCTTATAACATATATGCTTTCTTCTACTGGTGTTTTGAGAATTGTAAGGCATTCGTCTCCTAGTTCTAGAATTTTTAAATGCTCAACAATAATTATTTGTAGCCATTTCCACGAACTGAAAATTGGTTAGCTTTATCACAGAAGGAAGGAAAGAGATTTGAAAAACTTTAGACTTTCACAACTTTGGTGATACAAACCTGAAAAAGAGTCAAAAGACTCCTTATATAGACTTCAAGAAAGGGAAAATGGATTGTTTAACTTAAAAGAGCGACAAATGGTTTGGCTGCTTAGGGACTTCTTGTTGGATTATTTAATCCAATAGTAGGTTTATAATATGTGATTATTGTGCATCCAAATGTTAAGATTAAGCCTTATTTTAAGTGATCTATTAAAGTTCATTTATCCATGGATGTATTTGTATCAAGGTAATAATGTGATCCTCTTATATGTGTTGGAATATAATATTTTTATTCTATTAATAGGCCAAAATAAAAATATTAATAGGTGAAGGGACTTTTAACTTTCATTATTCTAAAATCACTAACTCAATAAAAAGAAACTCTTTTTGGACTGTGTTGTCATTTGGAAGGTCAAAACTATTCGGACTCAAATTTATTCATCTCCAATAGATTTAGGTACACTTCCATGAAATCGGTTTATGATTAAACGTAACGTTCAAAAGGGCCTTAGTCCCTAAATTAAACGACTTTTTCAAAATCACACCAATAAAAAGAAACAAAGAAACTCTCTCTAGCATTGTCATTTGAAATGCCAAAACTATTCAAACTCAAATTTATTCATCTCCAATGAATTCAGGTACACTTTCATGAAATCGGTTTATGATTTTTAATGATTAAGCATGAATGATCTTAGGGTCTTGATCATGGTTTTCAACGTAAAGATTAATTCTCTTCCTTCACTTCTAAGATTCTGAATATGGTAAATTCACTTGTTGATTGAATTTCATTTACGATTTTTCAACATATATTACAGGCAACACTTTTTTATTTTGGAAAGCTTACTGGCAACATTATTATATGCTATAATTCAACCTTTTTGAATGACAAGCAATATAGTTTTATGGCTTACTATGTCAAGATATAGCTCCTTTGAATATAAATATATGGTAATTAGTAGTATTTAAGTAATATTCAAATCTTTCCCTCAAAAAAAAAGGTAATATTCAAATCCTCATTTTTGGCAGATTACTTTGTAATCTTTTGCGACTTGCAACTTATATCCGACCTTGTACATAACACAACATACTTTAAACTCCTTATAACATGAACATAAAGTTTATTTTCTATTTCTTTCTTTTATCTTCTTTATTTATCAATTTATGAGTAGACATGTGCCTTAAAAAGACCCCATTTGAACCCATTTAATTATTTACCATGGTAAACGTCTTATGAGATATTAAGTTTCTTTATATTTCTATGTTTTATTATTTTATCAATACCTAACATAAAATTACCCTTACTCATATCTTTCATTTTACATTGATTCCATATTTATGTCTATCATGTTTATCTCATGTGCTACAGTATAATAAGAAGAGATGTTTCAGTTTCGAGTCTTAATGGAGACAATTTACTATATTGTAACTAAAATATTTAATTATAAAAAAAAATTGACTCAATATTTATTTAAAATATTTGATTAAAAGATATTTAATAACTTTAAATTTATGAATATAACATTTTCCATATATATATTTTTAAATAATCCATTTTGGTCAAAATATTTACATATAAAAGAAAATATTATTTTTATAAGAAAATAAAAAAAGTATTTTTATCGAAATTAGGCCAAAAATGAATGGAGGGGCAAAAATTAGGCCAAAGCTAGATTTTCAAAAAGTGTTATAATCTAATCACCCTATTTCTTTTTTAAATAATGTTCTTTCTTTTCTTTGTGAAGTATCAAAATTGAAGCAGTTGGGGGCTTATATTGTGGAGAATCTTGCCTGTATTCAAAATATTGAATCACTGATGATCTTTAGCAGTGCTTCATGGGTTAGGCAAAAGTTCCAATCTTTGTCCATCCATCACTTCCCTGCGCTACTTGCAGGCCCAGAAGATCAAAACCCTGATCCCCTATTGGAATCTTGCACTCATACCTGAAATTGTCAAGTCCATGGTTCCATGGTCAAACTGGTCTTGTTAATGTCCCCTTCACTTTAAGCAAGCTTCTTGCATCTTCCATACAAGACATTGACTATGCAGCCTCCATTTTCAACCACATTCCGAACCCAAATCTCTTTATGTTCAATACTATGCTTAGAGGCTATTCAATTAGTCACCATCCAAGACAAGCCTTTGTTGTCTTTAATGGATTGAGGGCTCAACAAATGATGCTTGACCAGTTTTCCTTCATTTCAACCCTCAAAGCTTGTTCCCGCGAATTGGCCCACGAAACTGGCCAAGGATTCATGCTGTTGTGAGATTCGGGCGCTTTGAATTGTTGATGAACGTGGAAGAATGCACTTTTGCATTTTTATTTTGTTTGTGGGAGAATTGGAGACGCCCATCAGCTGTTTGATGAGATTCCTCAAAAAATAGATGTGGTTTCATGGAACACTATGTTGAGTGGCTATATCCAGATGTCTCAACCCAGTATGGCCACTTGTTTGTTCAGGGAAATGTGCAGGAAAGGTCTGAAATTCAGCACTACAACTATTACCAGTGTTTTGTGTGCAGTGAGTGATTTGGGAAACCTTGATGGTGGGTTGCCTCTTCATGGGCATTGTGTTAAGATGGGGTTTTGTTCAGATTTAAATGTGGCTACTGCTTTGATTGCCATGTATGCAAATGCTGGATTTATTGAGTTAGGGCATAAAATTTTCTATCAAGTCCCTGTAAAGGACGTTGTCTTGTGGAATTGTTTAATAGATGGGTATGCAAGAAATGGTCAGTTACAAGATTCTTTAGCTCTACTGCAACTGATGAAACATGAACAAGTGAAACCCAATTCATCTACATTGGTAGGGTTGATTTCGGCTTGTGCTGCTGCCGGAGCATCAGGCGTTGGCCTATGCATCGGAAACTATGTGGAGGAGGAGCAAATGGCATTGGATGCAGTTCTTGGCACGGCTCTGGTTGATATGTACTGTAAATGTGGATTCCTCGAGAAGGCTATTGATGTTTTTGGAAGGATGGAAATCAAAGATGTGAAATCATGGACAGCCATGATTTCAGGTTATGGGGTGCATGGGCAGGCAGAAAATGCCATTAGGATCTTTCACAGAATGGAGGAGGAGGGGTGTAGGCCTAGTGAAGTTACTTTCTTGGCAGTTCTGAATGCTTGTAGCCATGGAGGAATGATGGTAGAGGGAATAAGTTTCTTGGAGAAAATGGTTCGAGAATATGGCTTTTCTCCAAAGGTTGAACACTACGGATGTATGATCGATCTCTTAGGCCGTGCTGGATTGCTGGAAGAAGCACATAACCTAATCAAGAGTTTGCCTATCGAGGGAGATACTACTGGTTGGCGTGCATTGCTTGCAGCTTGCAGGGTCTATGGAAATGTTAACTTGGGGGAACGGGTGAAGAGAATATTGTTGGAAATCTTTGATGAGCGACATCCCACAGATTCAATCCTTCTTTCTAGTACATATGCTATTGCAGGAAGGTTGCCAGATTATACAAGAAGAAAGCAGGAGATAAAGGAAGAAAAGATGATGAAGGAAGCTGGATGTAGTGCAATTGAGATGAATGAATAGCCATGGGTGAGATGAGATGAGAGAGCATACTAGGAACATCACGGATCCCCAGTCAAAATTCTTTCTAATGCTAAGTCTACTAACCTTGCTTACACCGTCGTATTGATAACGATAAAGAAAGACTCAAGACAAGGAGGAGAGAACAACCCTTGAATCCTCAAATTTCAATGTGGGTGACAAGAGGTAGGTATATTCTAAGAATGAGGTAATGAATTTTCCGCTGGGTTAGTAAGTGGGAGGCCATGTAAGGTCACGACGACAGGTGGGCGCCCGTGACCGTAGTTGAAGACCCATTACGAAGCTGATCAAGCATGCCGATGGTTTGAGCTCAATGGTGTGAGAGCGCTCCGCGGCGCAAGTGGATCGAGGTGAAGATTCTTCGGTCGCGACGCCGACCCGGCTAAGCTCGGGGAGCTTGTCACGGGTCTCGACCCGACTATGAAGAAGGGTGGGCGCCTACCCCGCACAAATCGGCCCGAGCCGGAGCCGCTCTCCCGATGAGCCAAAGCGGCGAAACCAACCAACATAAAGGCGTGTGGGCGCGGGCGTGCCAGGTCTCGAAAGTGTCTATGTGAGATCACTACACGGGCCGCGCCACGCCGAACGAGCAGGGCCCGTGGACATAAGGCCGGGCCGTGGAGTTGGGTATGCAAGAAGTCCCGGGCCGATGCCTCACGCTCGTGTCTGGAATTGTCTTTCTCGTTAAATCCACATTTAGTTTTATTTCGCATTTCCTTCACTCTTTCTACTTTTCATCTGTGATTGTGTTGAATTCATAGAAGAAGAAATTTTCATTCTCTTCCTTCTTTTCCTCTTCCTCTCTCACTGGAAGCTTTAAGAACAGATCCTTTCTTTAATCACTGCATGATATCCGGAAACTTGAATATTTTGTGAGGTTGAAAGTTGATCTTCAACTAGTAAGGTTCGCCTTAAGTTTCAAGACCCTCGCAAAAATTTCAAGTAGAGCAAGCCGAGTCGCGGCCTGCGGTTCGCTCAAAATAATATCCGCAGAAACCCTGAAAATTCAATTTTTTTGAAAAGGTAAACGGTAATTTCGGGTTGAAAACTAAAATTTTCTAGATCTCATGACGAAACGGACTTTACCAGCTGAATTCGCTCTACGAAATCTAGTTATCTGGCCGACTCGTCGATTCTCGAGACAAATCACACGCTGGTGACATCGAAACAATCGCGACACATGCATTTATCCCGTGATGCCAAGCATGGCACCTTAGGGAAGGGACACATAGCACATGACATGTGGTGCACTTGTGTGAATGACTTACATTGAACCAAGTATCAAGTGGAGGAATAAAATAAAAAAATAAGAAAAGATATGAAAAAAAGAAATTAAGAAAAGTAAAAAAGGGAAAAAGGGCCATTTTTGGCACAAAAAGAGAAGTGGGTGAGCGTGGAGAAGAGAGAAGAGAGAGAGAGAGAAATAGAAAAAGAGGAAAAGAGATTTTTCGTTTCTCTCTAAGATCTACGGAAATCGAGCCGTCGGTTTTCGCCGGAGCGAGAAGAAAAGTTGATCCATGCATCGCAAGCTACTCGTGGGTACCAAAATATTGGAGTTTCGTCAAACTTCACGAGGTAGGGAATTTTCCTACTTGGAATATTTCTAGCCTAAAGGTCATTTAATGGCTTGGGGTTTTCTTTGAGACCGTAAATTTAAGTCCCAAAATTCGGGATTGGAGCGTAGAATTTTGCACTTTCAGACCGCTGCATGGGCCGCAAATTCAAGATCGTTTCAGACAATCCCGACATGATTTTCTAATTATTTTTTAGTAGTCCTGCATCGTGTCGAGGTTTGGTTTTGATCTCTGGACCGATGTCTTCGTTTTGTCAGTAGTTTCTGGGTATCACCGTAATTTATTGGATAAAAAAAGAAAAATTTATCATTATACGCAAAGGACTAAGAGATGCCTCGCTTTATATAGTCCGAGATTTAAAGCATTTTGTGTGTATTGTCAGAAAAATAAATAAAAGTGTCAGGTGTAAAAATCATGTTAATATGTGCTTACGTAATGTATTAATATGGAAATTATATGTATGAAATAAAATTATCCGGAATTTATATATAAATGTTGCATGTAGTAAGACATAAAGATGAAATCTATTATGATCGTGATTTCATATACACTAGCCACATCGTCAAGTCGTGTGTGCATGATATTAGTTATTCACCATTCTTAGTGAATATGTATTGAGCTCGGAAATTGAGACAACTTCCAAAATTGAGACTCACGAGTGCATAAAAATAAAAATAATAAATTTCATGTGTTTGGGTGAAGCAAGATGGGGCAGATCCCCCCAGGGTGAAATACCCAAATTTTATTCTGGGTTAGACATATGTATCCAAAGAATGAAAGTTTGCGAAAGTACGAAAGCTGCATGGAGATCGCGGTGAGACCCGAAATTCGCAACCCAAAATAAACACCCGGATTTGGTAAAATTGAATAAACACGGGAGTGTCAGTTCAATGAGTCGAGTCATCGGGTGAAACATCAAACGACCTGGTTTTCACACTCGCATCGTATACGAGGAGTCTGGGACTCGTCGTGGGCATGAGGAGTTTCATCTCATGCATGACACGTAATATTCCATATAGGATTGCATTATTTATATAGAATATGATTGGACGTTTTCATGGTTGCAATTGCATGTGCATTTTAGGTGGGGAGTAGCCCTTATAGGAGAATTTCATCAAGTAATTGCTCACCCCATTATGGGACCCTATTCGCACATGGGTGTATACAGGAGATGGCGCTCCGACGGCATCAAGGATTATGAAGAAGGCCAATGTGGCCTTGATATTACCTTTGAGTAACATTTTGTAAAATATTTCGTATAAAAGAATTAAATTAAAATTCTTAGACTATTGTCTAAATAGCCGGGTATGTAATTATGGTAAAATGGTCGTGATCGGACTCTTATGGATTGTAATTAAGCATTTTATTTTCATATTTTAGATTTAAATGTGAATGAATGAGTCCCTATAAAGGGATGTATATATTGAGGATATGGACAGATGGACCCTGTGGGGTCAATACTACTTCTGTTGAAACCCTGGATAAATTATGATTATACTGTTATACAGGTTGTATGTTGGGTAGAGCTCCCCAACAAAGGAGACTATGCCCGATTTTTATGAAAATATGGATCCCGATAAATGGGACACAACAGTATGGTATCGGGTCACCGAACCACAAGAATTCCGCGGCTGATTCGCTGTTAACCCGGACCCGAATTCGGGGGCGTCACAAATTGATATTAGAGCTTTAGGTAAACGATTCCTTAGGGAGCTCGAATGTGGGTATCCACAAGTATGGTCATGATACTAGCTCGTCTCAACTAGGTATCAAGAGTCTAGGTACACGAATACCGAGGGCTGATGGGCATGGGTCTAGCTCATGCATTATTGTGTGTTACGTGTTTTGTGCTTAACATGCTGTGTGATTTGTGTGAATAATATACATGGTAGATTGTATATGAAACACTAAGGTTAGAAAACATAACCTTAGGGGTTCGGAAAGAAAAATGAACATGATAGTTCATGAACTGATTTATATTAGTGGTTGGCATTATGCACTACTAAGGAAAAAGGGATGAACGGTGTAGTTCCAGATGCGTCTACACAAGGGTCGGGTAACGTATAATTAAGGTGTAGATCGAGATAGAAATTCGAGAACTCTATCGCTTATCCGACACGTGTGTGATGCAAAGGCAGGAAGAGGATGTCGAGGAGGTGGGCGGAGTAATAACCCACGACCAACGGCTTTAGACTACCGCACTTCATAGAGGCTGCTGTTGCCGCGGATCGCAACCCTATGTAGGCGTGTTTTGTTATCGCCCACCATCGCATTGCCGGGTGCAATTAGGAACCAAGGGGGTCGGCAACCTCAAGAGGTTCTGTGCACATGTATCCTCCGAATCTCAGCAGCAGGAGACCCGGCGGTATGGGTTGTTTCCGACAGTCATAAAGGATACGGGCGTCAGAGTCGCCATCATTGCATAGGCGAAAGAATTTTTTGGTGGAGTCGCTACCATCAGAGACCATTAGTGCAACGTGTGGGCTGGAGGGACGAGTAACCTCCAAGGGTTTCAGTCACATCATCCTCCGATATACACGGGAGAGGGGACTCCGATGGTCGTGACAACTCGCCATTGAAGAGGAGTAGATGACACACCGAGCATCCGGGATATGGGTGCTAGTACTAAGAGGAAGGAGACACCTTCTTCACCTAAAGGAAGCGTAAGACCCCCTATTCCACAGGATTTCAAGGGACTCACCCACGACGACAGGCCAAGGTCGAGCTCTGCTCTAGCTGTGACGGGCAGATGACATGTTATCATTGTCATCAGCTTGGGCACATGAGATGGGATTGTCCACAGAGGTTAGGATCCCGGAATAATAGGACAGCATAGTCTTAGTCATCAATGGGATTTGTGATATTGCATATAGTTTGTTCATTCTCACCCCAAGACGAGCCAGGGACTAAGAAGAGCCTACAGCTGACAAACGCCTTTGTTAGCGCGCACTCGTAGAGGCCGTGGTATGGGTCGAGGTCGAGGGATGTGAGCCTCACCCGGCCGAGACTTCGTGTGGACCTAGGGCGTGTTTAAGCCATCACACCACGTGATCGAGCCTTGACTGCCTAAGGATACAGGTATGTTTCTCGCGATCTCGCCTAGCGGCAAAGATACCGCTTGACTCGTGCATCAAGCACTTTGTCAGCCGCATCTAGTGTGGATAAGCCGGGGCTTAGGAGGTGAGACTCGGATGAGCCGTTACATGTGATTTCTCCCTAGGGACTGTAGCGGTGATCGACTATATGTCGGAACAGGAGTTGTAGATCTCGTGGATTCTACTACGTGGACCTTCTGCAATGGACATATCAGATTTTGATGTCATTCTTGGCATGGATTGGTTGACGGCACACCGGGTCGTCATTGATTGTGATAGTAGGAGGATTACTGCCTACACACGGGACGGTATTCGTGTGATTTTTTAGGAGGAGAAGCATGATGCTTTACCCCAGACCAAGCATGACTCCAAGTGGAGTGAACAGTTGATGGGTTGACTAGCAAGCCTTACCCTAGAGGATGAGGGGAGATAGGATTTGGGTTTACCTCGGGTGGTTTGCAAGTATGAGGACGTTTTTCCGAACGAGCTACCAAGATTACCTCCGCACAGGGATGTGGACTTTGTCATTGAGTTACACCTTGGTACGTCGCCCATTTCTATGACTCCTCATAGGATGGCATTGGTTGAGTTGCATGAACTCAAGATCCAACTGCATGAAGAAGGCCGATGTGTGGTAGCCCAGTAATGCCTTTTGAGTAACAATTTTTTGTAAAAATATTTTTGTATAAAGAATTGTAACTAAATTCTTTTTGGGACTATTAATGTCTAAATAGTCGGGTATATAATTATGGTCGGAGAATTTGTGATGTTGGATTTCTTGGGTTTGTAATTAAGTGTTTATTTTCGTTTTTAGCAGATTTAAATGTAAATGAATGGGTCGATAAATGGATGTATATATTGGGGATATAAACGGATGGATACGTGGGGCGATCTTCTTACATTAAGACACTTGGATGGGTTATGATTATCTTTGTTATATAGGTTGTATATTAGGTGAAGCTTTTTTGAACATAAAAGGAATGCTGATTTTTGTGAAAATATGAATCGATAAATGGAACACAACGATTATAGCGTCGGGTCACCGAGAAATCCTGAGGTAGAGATTGTGGATGCTCCAGCGGGGCCTCCAGTTTAGGATGTCACAATATCATTTTATAAAACATGCATATTCTGGGTTCTTCCATGCGAAGTAAGAAAGTCACCAAGCCAGAGTTAAAAAGGTTTCCGTGGATGAGGCTTAAAACCCTTATTTTACGTCATCTGGAAAAATATGGCCTGCTTGTGGATTGGTCAGTTTATATACAATTGTAGCATTCTCAATTTAAGAAAATTCATAGAATAGGTACTACCTTGATGTAGAAGTGAAAACAATTTTTTACATCTGACTTCCTAAAAGATATTTGGGAACTAGCTTTAATATATAATGATATCAAACAAACCAAAATCCTTATTTTATTGTTTTAAGATATTATCTTTATTTTTTGAAATATTATTTTATTTATTATTATACCCATATTATGTCTAGAATATAAATAAATGTTTTAGAGACTTTTATTAATTTATTAAAAAAATCAAAACTTTCTTTTTATTTTATTCTCTGGATTGAGACATGTTATTCTTATTAATTAATCGTGTGATCAACACAATCACGCTACACGCTTCGTTAGTTATCAAATTGTGAATCAAAAGATTTCCTAATGCATAGAATTGAAAATTTCCTTTGTCATAATCCTTCCTATTCAGGAACCAACCACAGGAAGAAAGGAAAAAACAGGACATGAGCCGTGGACGGAAAACCATGATTTCGTAAACTCATAAAGAAGAAAAAAAGAACAAAAAATTACAGCTGCACAAACTCAACAGTGCTCAAAACGTAATTTTCATCTTTTTCCTCTGCACTGCCTTCCTACATTCGAACTTCTCTTTGATCTTGATATACATGATTCTGACTGACTACCGGCATGCGACGACCAAACATTGTTAGGGCTCAGGCAGCTTCATTTGTAGGTAGCAGACATTTGAAGCAAAGCAGGGAATCAGGTTGTTAGGTGAGCTCTTGAACCACATTGAATCAGGTTGTTGAAGCAAAGTAGGGAAAAAGCCAATCCATCCATATACTGGACAGACATTGTTGTAAACAATAGGTTTTTTCAATAAAAATAAAAACAAAAAGTTGTGTCCCACATAGAACAAAGACAAAGTTTTTTTTTTAGTTTATATATTAAAACCCATTTATGGGCTTATACATGGATTGAGAGAGGGGGAGAGTATAGCTATATGGGGGAATGGGCCGAAGCCCGAGTCGGTGCAAATCGATTAGTTTTGCCCACGGCGTGTGGATAAACCGGGGACACATTCAATTTTGAAGTCATAAATACCAAAAGGTTTTCTTTGAATCAAAGTAATAGTGCTTAAATATAAAACAACCGTTTTGTGCATATTATAATAGAATTATTTTATTAACTCCTATATAATCCGTTTTGTGTTTGAATTCAAACCTGCTATAATACCATTTAATTTTATTAAATGCTACGATGTCTTGTTGCCTATAAATAAATGTAGACTAGCTTTGAAAGGGGGGATCTTCTTTATCCTATTTTCCTCTCTACCCGATTACCGAGTTCTCCCTCCTTGTTGTTCACGATCAGAGACCTCTCGGTCCCCGAAGGGTATTGGATCTGGGGAAATAAATTTCTAAGGGCCGGTGTTATCTGTGCCTGTTGACTCCTCCGATTACAGTTGCCCAGATCGGCTGCATCTCGATTGTGTTTGAAGTACGGAGTTACTTGTTACAGCATTCTTTAACTCCACACTTGCTCGGGTGTTGCTGCTGTACTCCATGTGATCATTTCTTGTTCCACACGCATACGACTTCTCCTCTCTGCCCGATCATCTTTCTTAGCACATTGTACATCGTCGCCATTGCCCATTTTCATCCCATCATTTATCCGTTGCTGTTTGGATTGATATTTGTTATCAATCTTAGGAATTCATTTTTACTTTGATCCATGGAAGCAAATAGCTTCCCCATACGCACGCCGTACGGTACACGGTTACGCCTTGCATCCTCGGCATCGGTCGCAACTCCTGATCGCTCTCTTATACCACAGTTCAGCTCTCCTGCTTATGCGAGACCATTTTCGGACATCTCGAGGTGAAATTTTACGGCCTAAATTATAAGCGGTGGCGGGGAGCAGTTTACTCCACTCGATATGCATGGAGTGGCGTGGTTACTGACAACTGAAAACGCCCTTCCCAACTCTGAGTCGTGGACATATGCGAACAAGGTTTGTTGACATACCATCCTAACTACGTTATCTAATGAATTATTTGATGTCTACTGTACCTATAAGGAAGCAAAGATTATATGGGATTCAATGCTGAAAAAATACACGGCCGAGGATGTGGGCAAGCAGAAATTTGTTGTAGGAAACTACTACAAATGGGAGATGGTCGACAACAAAGACATAAAACTCCAAATCAATGAGTACCATAAATTGCTGGAGGAACTAAAAGCTGAAAAAATAGAACTACCAGAACAGTTTGTAGCAGGACTGTTGATAGAGAAACTACCTGACTCATGGAGTGAGTCTGAACGCCCGATTGAGCACAAACAAAAGCAAATTTATCTGGGTGATCTAATCACTCACATCAGTATAGAAGATACAAGCGAGAACAAAAGGTAGCCAAAGCGAGAGCGAGATGGAGCCACGGCAGAGCTGGTCTGACGGACGCGAAAGGTATAAACATAAATCTCGAGGCTTCCGGAACAAACCCCGAAATTTCTAACCCTCATGCTTTGAAAGGCACCTGTTTTGTTTATTGGGAAAACCGGGCCATCATGCACCATAGTGCGGGGAAATAGAGTAAAAACTAGAAAACCGATTGGAAATCCTCCTAAAAACCCCGACTTGGTGAAGGAGATGACATAATAATTTCTTTGTTATCTCACAAGCTAATATTGTGATTAAATTCTAAGAATTGGGTGGTAGACTAAATTGCAAGGCATATTTGTCGCCAGTAAAAATGCTTTTACCTCAGCACTCTGTAGGGGATGATGAAAGGTTGTCTACCATGGTGACTCTCACATTGCTCAAGTCTTGGGAAAAGACAAAGAGAGTCATCTTTGAAGCTCACTTGAATTCCCGGCCTTAAATAATGCTCCATGTTCCCGATATAAGAGCAAATTTTCAATGGATCTATTAGGAAGGTGGGGGTTAAAGTGTCATTTGAATCGACAAGATTATAATGACGAATAATATCTTTGTAGGGAAAAGGGTTTTATGTCGGGGGGCTCTTTGTTGCTTAGTATCTCACGAAGTTATGAATGAGAATGCTTCTTCTTTTGCTTACTTAGTTGATTAAAATATGATATATGGCATGCTTTAGACATGTGAGTAGGATATATTAAGAAAAATGCAAAGTCTAGGTCTAATCAATAATATTGATTATTCAGCTTAAATAAGTGCCAAATATAAAGCACTTCTAAGCTAACTAAAAGACATGTAGTCAAAGACTAGAGAAATAAAGCTAGAACTTATTCATTATGATCTAGAGATTTAATACAAACTATGACTAGGGGAGGTAAGAAATTTATGTACCTTATTGATGATTATTCTAGGTTTGCTAGAATTTACTTACTTAGAAGTAAGGATGAAGCATTTGAGACATGTTCTTAAGCTATAAAGTCAAGTAGAAAATCAACTTGATAGAAAAAAATCAAAAGGATTAGATCTTATAAAGGGGGCGACACATCCCTTTTAAATGATTATTGTGAAAAGAAAGGAATACTCACGGCCGACTCCTCCTATTCACCGTGAGTCAAACAGTTGCCGAAAGAAAAATAGACTTTAAAGAGATGATGAATTCTCTACTTGTTAGTGCTTCAAAGACTCAACAATCTGCGGGTGAAGCCATACTCGCATGTCATCTACAAAATAGAATTTCATACAAGAAAATCGTAAAACACCCTATGAGTTATGAAAGACATGAACCTAACCTTAATTATTTCAAAGTGTGGGGTGTTCCTGCAAGGTTATGTTACCTGATCCTAAAAAGAGTGAAAAATAGGGTCAAAGACTTCCTCGTTGTATGTTTATTGGGTATGCTAGTATTAGTGCAACTATAGATTTCTAGTTTTGAAAAGTGATGTTCTAGGAAAGCAACACTATTATTGAGACAAAAATGCCGAATTTTTCGAATCGACTTTCCCACTTTCTTAACAAATTTCTCATACACCCACAATTGTGGATGCTGAAAAATCTTATGATGAGCATGTGCCCACTAGTGTGGATGATATGGAAAGCTCTCATGATGAGTTGAGAAGGAGTAAGAGACAAAGAAAAGAGGTTTCCTTTGGAGATGATTTTTATACTTAATTGAAAATGAACTGTCATCTTATTTTGAAGCGATTTCTTCCCCTGACACATTACTTTGGAAAGAAGCCATTAAAATTGAGCTTGACTCTATTTTAAAGAATAAAACATGGGAGTTAGTCGATTTACCTTCAGGAGCAAAACCCATTGGTTACAAGATTTTGCAAATATTTCCACATGGTTCCATTGAAAAATACAAAGCTAGGTTAGTAGCTGGCGGGGTTTTTCACAAACAAAATATTGATTATTTTGATACATTTGCTCATGTTACTAGGATCTCTTCCATTCGTGATTAATCATGGCTTCAATTCATAAACTTTTTATCCATCAAATGGATGTTAAAACGGCCTTTTTAAATGGCCTTGGATGAAGAAATTTACATGTTACAACCTAAAGACTGTATTACACCTGGAAAAGAACATAAAGTTTGCAAATTAAACAAGTCTCTATATGGTTTAAAACAAGCACCTAAACAGTGGAATGAGAAATTTGATAATGCTGGCTGCAAACTGGTTTTTGTCAATGATAAAATGCGTATATACAGTTGCATCGAAAAGAATGTGTAATCATCAGACGTATGTGTATGATAGCGTTGATCTTTTGGCACTAGTTCGAGCATGGTACATAGTACCAAGAGATTTCTAGCCACAAATAATATGAAAGATATGGGTGGAAGTAAGGTCATTTTGGGTGTGAAAATCATAAGGATGGGTGATAGTATAATGCTATCACAAGAACATTAAAAGGAGAAAATACTCAAGAGGCCTGGCCATTTCGATGCCAAACCCGTGGAGTACCTTATGATGCAAACACCTCATTTAATGAAAAATATAGTGATCTTGTGGTTAAGCTGAGTATGCACAGACATTTGAGTCCGATGCATTTAATGAACTTTTCGACGCACATAAGATATGCAAACGCGGTGTATTGCTAGATATACACATAATCCTAATAATGATCATCGAGGCATTAGCTAGACTAATGAAATACTTATAAGTACCATGAACTATGGTATCCTATATAGTGGATTTCCGCGGTGCTAGCTGATACAACGATGTTAACTGATCTCATCTCGTATAAGATAAAACCACGCCGCTATGTCTTTACTGGGAGGCTGCAGGTCAGTATTTGGAAATCATCTTAAACAAACTCTCATTGCTCTTCTACCATGGAATCAGTTTATAGCTCTCGAATCGTAAAGAAGATTAGTGGTTAAAGAACTTCCCATCGTGAATTCCTCGAATGCACCCAACACCTCTCGTGCCCATGCCTTGCGGATTTCCAAGCCAAAGAATATCGACGCAAAGAATAAAGCGCTTAATGTGAAAAATGTACATATTCGTCTATGACATGAGGTAGTAACAAATTGCTGAAAGCATGGAATCATTTCCATTGATTATGTAAAGCCTATGAATTTGACTCCATCCTCCGACTAAGTTTTCTGGGGAAGCAAAAATTAATTTTGGAAACATCGAGTGGAATGGGACTTATGCCAATATGAGATTATCATGATGGAAACCCAACCTTGTGATTGAGATCCCATGAAGAAGGTTCATATTGGTACAACAAGTCACTCATTATCTCAAGTAGCACTAAATAAATGGTCCATTTCTATGGTATTGGTGCTAGAATGCATAATTTGAGAGGTTGATTAATATTTTAATGATTTCATATCCCTATGTGGTACATATATGCAAAAGATATATTCGATGAAATCTCCCTATAGAAGTGTGGAGGGGGTACACCCTAAGGAAGTGAAGGCAAGATTTCTGTGAGCTGCTTTATGAATTAATCGCACGCGCATGGCCTAATCACACAACGGCGTTGAACAAAGCAAGAATCGTGATGTGGTGTCGAGGATAAGGTCTCTAATTTACGACAGAGTACTGTCTACAGCTTATGTTTCACCTCAAAGCTCGTAAGTTAAACCTTATCTATCTATGTTTGGTTCATAGTTCATTGAACACCAAACTTGGGCGCATTAACACCTTCTTCCAGTATATTCCAAACAATATGTTTTAAATATAAAAGCTTTTCTTTCTTTGAAAACGTAGGGATTGTTAAACAATAGGTTTTTTCAATAAAAATAAACAAAAAGTCAGGTCCCATGGAACAAAGAAGTGTTTCTTTGAAGCTATATATTAAACCCATTTACGCTTATATACGATTGAGAAAAGCAGTGAGGGCTCTGCTACAGCAAGGAATGGGCCGAAAGCCCAAGTCCAGTGCAAATCGGTGGATTTGCCCCACCCCTGCGCGTGTATAAACCGGGGACACATTCGGTTTTGCTCCGAATTAATTTAATTTGTAAAGCCTGAATAAAAAACCTGAGTTTTAAGCCTTTAAAATCAAATCGGTTTTGAAGTCATAAAATGGCAATAAATACCAAAATGTTTTCTTTGAATCAAAGTAATAGTGCTTAAATATAAAACAACCGTTTTGTATTTTGAATTCAAAGTCAGAATCCGTTTTATGCATGTTATAATAGAATTATTTTATTAACTCCTTATAGGAATCTACTTTGTGGTTCGAGTTCATACGCTCGCTTTGAATTCAAACCCGCTATAATACCATTTAATTTTATTAAATGCTACTTCACAACTATCACATAAAATCAAATGTAGACTAGCTTTAAAATGGGGGATCTTCTTCATTCTATTTTCCTCTCTACCAAGACGCTCTCCTCCTTGTCAGTTCTCGATCCAAACCTCTCATTCCTCAAGGACTGGTTGATCCCAAATAAATTCCTAAGGACAAAGGTTATACACACTTTAGCATTCGATTATGGTTCTAATCATCGCATCTCCGTGAATTGTTTACAGTGTACAAGCATTTGTTACACCGATGTCGCCTCCACACCACTATTGTTGCCGCCGTCGCCCACGCGGGCAACGCACTGCTCCACACGTACATACAACTTCTCTTCTCTACTTATCATCTTTGCTGCTGCTGCCCATCATCCTCGCTGCAGCTGCCATCCACATCATTTTACTTGTTGCTACTGAATTGATATTTATTTATCATTGTTGACATATATTATCATGATTTACACAAATATATGTCAATATTGTTCATTAAAGTGAGAAATTATGACAGATATAATTGTTTGCACCAATAATGACATATATTAAAATTGATAATTCCTTCTCACTTATATGATAGACCATGATGTATGATCGATAGTTCAACGCATGCTTGTAATATCCCAAATATGCCCTAACAGCTTTATACTGCTTAGATAATATGTTAAACTGTAGTTTTCGGAAATAAACGAAATGTAAAAATTATTTCAAGAAGTAAGGGTAAATTAGTAATTTCAACACCATTTACACATTGGTCATAACACTATAAGTTTATATGCCAAAGTATAATAACGTTGTTTGAAATGTAAACAAAAGAGAGTCGATGACCAACATGTAAAGAAACGGGTCACAACATACTTTAACATCAAAAAGGGAGAATAAAGGCAAAATATCTCATTTTGGTCTCACATGCTAGGGCTTCTACCACTACTACAAAAAAGGCATTTGTTAACATATAACTTATTGACTCAAGTCAATATCTGTTGTTGTAGGTCATTAATTTAAGCAATCTTAACTTATATGGACCTTTTAAAAGCTACCTTAACATATGTTAGAAGCATGACATATTTTTTAGTCCAAGGTTGATTTTAATTATTATTATTATTATTGTATTGAAGAATACCCTTAAATGATATTTTATAAAACAAAACTCCATTTTATAATCTAAAATTTTCTCGTTTCAATAATTTTAAACATTTTTTTTTTTGCAAATACCATTTTAACTCTATTTTTTAATGTTCATTATATTTGACTTTAAGAAATTAATAAAATAACACAAAAATCAAGATGTTTCTTTAATACACTTTACTTTTTGTTTTTTTACAAGTTTTTCATATTTGATGATTTTCAAATATATTTTACTTAAATTCCAAAAAAAAAATTTATTATTAATCCTTTTTATTTAAAAAAAAACCTCTTTTTAAAAATAATATTTTTTTTTTATATTTTTTTAAGATAGTAATTGGTTCTCCGTCCCTTCAGGTCCTTTGAAATGGTAAATATCTCTAAATTATCTGAAAGCAGACATGATCGGGGTCACATAATATATATATCTTCATTTTTTTAAAATGTTATTTATCTGATCGAAGATTGAAACTAAAAATTTTTTTGTGCTTAGTTGTAAAAAAAAAGAAAAGATTTACAAAAGTGCAAATATGGAAAGTTAAACAAGATAATATAATAAAAATATCATTTTTTATTTAACTTATAGTTTTTTATTTACATATTTTTCTTTTTTAACTTTTCTAAAAAAAAAACAATATTATAACATATTGTCAACACGAAATCATGCCCACTTTAAGGTGTTGGTGGGGGCAGCCCTTTCCCGGAAGTTTCCTTCTGTGCTCCATGAATTCCAGCCTGTTATCTCTTAAGTCTCGAACACCTTCCCCAACCAAACCCCACATCAGTTCGTTAAATTACTAATCACATTCTAGATCATACCCAAAGTAGCACGAGGTTTAACCGTGTGCTATAACCAAGGCTGCTAAAACCTAAAAAAACCCACGATATAACACACCTCTCTAGCTATAAAGCAAATACAGAACATAAAAATAATTCACTTTTTCCCTTTCCTCTCACCACGAATCTCTCACTCTAAGCTCGCTCATCCTATCTTCTTCAACATGGTCGAGCGAGCGCACCGTTTAGGTAGGGTTGGTAATGGCGGCGGCTATCAGTGGGCGCATGGGCGGTGGAGGAGACTCCTGAAGACATTGTGAAGATGGGGAAGGAAAAGAAGGTGTGACAAGGGGCGGGAATGTAAGGGGTAGTCGGAGTTCTACTGCGATTTGACGATTTTGAACAATTTCCGCATTCTACTCACCAAAAACCTATGCCCAAAGAACTCACCTGTGCTCCACGCCATGGATCTCCTGTGGATTACTGGCTTCTCCTTCATCATCGCTCATGATCTACCAGCCACTGCTCAGCACCACCACAAATGCGTTTCCATGGTAGATGAAGGAAGGGCTACCATTCCTCGGTCATGTTGACAACAAATTCTGCGTAAGTGTCCCGATCGGATGTTCGTTGCCGAGAAAATCGAGGGGGAAAATGAGAGAAAAGTAAACCAACATCCGATTATTTTATGCGCTTTGGAAATCTAAGATTTGGTTGGTTTCTATTTTTTATATTTGCAGCCACCTTGAAATAAAGGTAAATTTTGATTCTAATGAGAGATTTGATATGAGTAATTTTTGTACTGTCTATTGAGAAAATGTTATACAAACTTGAGGGTTTAATTTTACGATGGGTGTTTGATTCATGAAAGATGATTTGATCGGGCTTTCTACTTAACCTTTGATCTAGGTTTGAAATGGAATAGACAAATTTCTTTAATCCGAGGTGATGGAGGATTGCATTTATGATTTAAGTCATAACATCAGTAGTCAGACATGCATACGAGGGAAATGCTCTGATTTTACAACACGCTCTAGATCTAGAATGAATGAGGAAAAGAAAGCTTATCAGTGAGGGTTTGATCGATGATGAGGTCCAAGACAAAACCAAAGACTTTGACTCGGGTTTGTGTTTTTTTCTTCGAATTTCTCCAATCAATCTAAGTTGTGTGTCACTTGAGTCGACATCGAGCCATGTTGATGAATTATTAACTAAATTGCTTGACTCAATTATCAAGTTTTTGAAGAAAAAAAATTCATAACAAATTTATTGAATTTTTTATTCTACACTCTGGTTTCTTAGAAAATGTATGGAAAACAAGTTAAAATGTTTCTAAAATCATATTTTACCTTATTAGGAACAGAGAAAACAAAGACTTCCAATTAAATTAGACTCACAAAAGCTGTTGACGGAGCCTCATATTTTGAAAGGCTCAACTTTATCTCCCTAAGGTAAGTCACATTCACCTAACAAGCATAAGCACGTTCCTCAAAATCCCAGCTTTCTCATTTTGGTTTCAATTTCTATTCTTAAAGATTGTATGGAAGATGATGATGGTTTTGATAATGCATGTGTTTAGGGAATAGCTAGTTTATTCTTTACTTGGAATGGGATTTCACACACTGGAAGTAAACAATGAAATGAAGAACACCGCACAGCCGGATTGTGAGGACTCATTGAATACTGAATATGAGTTTACTATATGTTTAATCATTCTCAGTTGATCCATAACTTGGGTGTGAAGATTTGCACTAATTTTTGAGTTTATATGTATATATATCATATGTCCCTTGGTAGTGTATATCTCCTGTATACTTTGGGTTTTCCCATGGTTCTTTTTGGTGGCTTAATATGCTTTGCTTTTACCCATTATATATATATATATATATATATATATATATATATATATATATATATATATATATATATATATATATATATATATATATATATATATATATATATATATATCATATGCCAAAATAACATGGTTTTTAGGCTTTACTTTATTTTAGGAACATGTTTTATTCTAATTTATTACCACTACTATAGGATTAATGTCTTTAGGTCTCATTTTTTTTCTTGCTTTTGATTGCTTTGCATTTTAGTCTATTGCATCAAGATTTACATAATACAAACATCAATTTTAAGGAAGATATGCATTAATTGGAAAAAGGTCGGAATGACCTATTGTATGATTTACCTATTATCCTTTGAAAGGGTGGGCACACACATTTCAAATGAAATAAATGAGGGTTTCTTTTCTTCATCTTGACATGGAAAGCAAGAGGCATCACGATGAACATTATTTTTAGGTAGCAATAAAAGGGTCAAATATTGGGCTTCAAATAGGTGGCATCACTATGGACATTCGTCTTATGCAACGAAAATATGTAGTAGTTCTAGAACAGGTATGAATTATTCCCCAAAAGTGTGGGATGACAATAAACAAAATCTTTCTCACCATTCCACTCTTGGATGCAACTCAACAAACTAGAATGAGTTGATGTGTTATAACCATGCAAAATATTTCTATTCAATTTATAGTTTTTTATATTTCTCATTCATATGAGAAATTAAGTTTTTACTAAACAATAATCTACTTCTAAACAAAGATGATAACCTTGAGGTTTCTTGATACTTTTAATAGTTTGAGAATGAGAAGAGTATAGAAATATAATAATTATATTTTAAGGATGTTAGCAAAAGAACTACACTTTATAATAATTATAAGAAAACATTGAATCACTAGAAGTAGTTAGCGATATTATTATATTATTTAATAAATTACGTAATTTTAAATATTAATTATGATTAATATATCAAATTAAAAATCCAAAATATTTAGAGAAATTTTCCAAAAGATTTATAAAAACTATAAGAAATTATGTATTGTCATGACCATAAAAAGAACTACACTTTATAATAATTATAAGAAAAAACTATTGAATTTCATTTAGAAGTAGTTAGTGATATTATTATATTATTTAATAAATTAAGTAATTTTAAATATTAATTATGATTAATATATCAACTTAAAAATCCAAAAGATTATAAAAACTATCAGAAATTATGTATTGTCATGGCCATAAAAAGAAGCTTGGATTTTGTTGTTAATCTTATCCAAATCATAAGCATCTGAATTTATTTGATATGTGGTGTTGAATATTTATCTTTGTGATATTAAAGGGGTTGGGAAAAATATGTTTTAGTTTTTTTGTATTTGTTGCTTACTTCTATTATTGTGTTTGCTCTATTAGGAGCCCAAGATATATGGCAAGCAAGAAGATGATGAAGAAACAAATAATCACCTCATTTGAAGATAATGTTATGTTGTGCTTTTCTATTTTAGTTTGAATCTAAAATTTGATGAATGTTTTGATAATGTGTTTGTATATAAAAACTAAGGAGAAATTTGAAAAAGATTTATGGAATTGTATTTTTAATATATATATATATATTCCATCTATTAAAGTTTATTTAGATTGTTGGAGCACTTTATTGTTATTACGTTATAATAGGAACCAAATTTAATATGGAAACAGGTTTCATATGATATCTTGTTCATTTTAAATTTAAAATTGAAACTATAATAAAATATTATTAATTGCATAGGAAACCTTGATAGATAAAATGGAAATTATGATATATGATGCTAATGTGAGACAATTATAATTTACAAAAAAACTATTATTGACATATCTAATACTCAATTTTGACATCTGTTGGAATAACCTTAATAGAAGAATAAGGTAACCTTGACATCAAATCAAGCAATCTTAACATATGTGGAATTTCATAAAATTTTATCATTGATAGAAATAGAGGCAACCTTAACATATGCATATGTCAAGTTATTTTTAAACCTCTCTTGACATTGGCATAGATGACATATATGAAGACTAAGTTACCTTGACATATATACCCTATCTTGATGGGGAAAAAATGTCAATAAACATCAATTTTCTTGTAGTGTACGTGAAGGCCAAGAGAGGAGAAGAGAAGAAGAGGAAGAAAGAGAAGGAGAAGAGATTTCAGGTATGGAAGTTTAGTTTTTTGTATGGATTTTTGTACACTTGTATGAATTATGAACCAAAGCCTCACCTTTATCATCTTATCTCCCATGTTTGAGGCCAAATCTGCAGTAGCCAGATTCCCAAAGTTGATCAGAAACTTCATCTCTCCGATGGATCGATACAATTTATAGCATATGCATTAGGGTTTTCATTTTCTTTATCTTTTCTGTTCTTGCTTGCGTTTTAGTTTCAAATTTATATAGTCGGGATCTCATTTGTATGGATTTCTGATATGTGTGACCTGTGATTCGACGCTTTAAATAAAGTCCCCGTTTTTTTTTTCACTTGATCCCCGACAATCTATTTTTCTATGTAGGCATGTCTGTATTTGTACAATTGTTCATTGTTTTTGGATGATTCTAGCCTCCTTGATATCCAAATTCATAATACCGAATTCAAAGTCTGCTCGACGTCGATTTCCTCTTCTCACTGGTTCGAATAAATCGACATGGTGTTTTCTTTAGGAATGTATATGATTGTTCAATGCTTTTGACGTATTCGTAGCCATTTTGATATCCAAATTCATAATACCAGAATTTGAATTTTGTCTTTGATGTTGATTTCTTTTATGGGTTTGAATATATTGATATTGTGTTTTATTAGGTTTAGGCTTTTACACTCTCTACGTTTGGATCAGTCTATAGGATGCAACTTGAAAAGAAAAAGCGGATTATATGATAAGAGTTTTAAGGGGATAATGTACTGGTGAAGTAATTCTCTAAGCCCAAATGGATCCCTGTTTTTTCTCTATACCTGTAGATGCTTGCAGTTAAAACTTGTTGGGTTGGTTGATTGAAATCCTCAATTGAGGAATATTTGTATTAAGGAAATATTGGGGTTTTAGGGGAGATGTTGTCAAAATTTATCCAAAACCCATGTTTTTATTTTGACCATAACATGGTCATCACTCATCCAAATTGAGTGGTTCAAATTTCTAGGTAAACTAAACTTATAGGAGAATATATCTCCTTGAAATATGTATATCCAAATTCCGAACCCTTCAGGCTCAGAAATTCATCCGAAGTGGTGTTAGTAATAGTGCTCTAGGCCTATCGTATGGACATGGTATTTTGACTATTTATGAGAATTAATTATTATGATGATTTGCATGTTTATTATATATATAATGTCCTTTGAATAATATTATTATTAATTATTCTAAATATCCCTAATCGGTTATTGTTATGGGAACAACAATGAATTAAGATTAGTATAAAGTTTGATTGATATTCATGGGATGAATATGTGTATGAGATACAAATCAAATTTATATGTATTTGTTGAGAACAAATATTGGACAGTATCTGCCTCGAGATTAATAATACATGGATCAAAGTCATAAATTAATCTCTAATAGTTGTGTCATTAAACTTTTAATTCGAGATCGCTATAGTTCTCAACATAAGGAATATCAGGTTTTGATATAATCAAACATTGTCTTTAATCTGATGACTATAAAGGTTGGTTATACTTGAACATAAATAAGAATTACATGTAGCGTATAATACGAAACATTAAAACTAATTCTGTCCCTCTTATTATGCAAGAGAGATATCTCTCGCCCCTCGACAATCGAGACCGAGAATGCATGGTCGTGCTCAAAATGAATGACGGAGATCAATGTCATTTGCTTAGTCAACACCGGGTTTCGAGTAATCAGATAGAACGATGAGGCGTCGACTTTGTCCATGCCTTATATTCTATCAAGATATCATGAGTAGGTCAAAGGATTATGTCATTAGCTATATTAAGGTTGTTCCTGATCATGAGCTTTTCATTTGAATCTCGGGGTAGTCATAATGTTCCTGTTAGAGGCCACTACGACTTGTAGGATCAAATGTGATTTAGCCCACGCTAATGTTTAATGAACCTATAGGGTCACATTAAGAAATCGAATAACAATTCAAGTATTGCCACTGTAGTGAATTTAAATGATGAGATTATTTTAAATTACAAATAATAATTAGTTGTTATTTAAATTCGAATTTAATTTTGAGAAAGTTTAAATTGGTGGATTTAAAATTATAACAAATAATTAATTTGTTATATTTCTTATTGGATAAGGAAATAATCTTGAAAGGGTTTTAAATATATAATAATATAAATTCGCTTCCTTATCTCGATAAGGAAATTGTGATTAAATTGTTATTATTTAAAAGAGTTTTAATATAAATAATTGCTTTCCTTATCTCGATAAGGATTTGAATTTAAATTGTTTCTATTTAAAAGCGTTTTAAATATATAATGATAAATTAAGCTCCTTATCCGATAAGGAAATTGCTTTTGATTTAAAACTCCTAAAGAGATTTATATGTATATATATGTGAGATATATATATATATTTTCAGATAGTAGTCAAGCCTTTACAAAGAAGGAACAACCAAAAAACAGAGAAACCCTAATTTTTGCTTTGAGAAGCACGAACCCGAACTGGAAGATTCAACAAGATCGCTCAATATTTGTTCGTGTGTGGATACTTGTGTAGGGTGGTCGCTTTTCTGAAAGGCAAGCACCTTGAAGATCCGAATAAAACCAAGTCGCAGAAGGCTCGACGACCGATCTACAAGAGCAGAAGTTTCGTTTACCCTTCCTTCGGTTTTCAGTGAAATGCATGACTCTGGTAGGTTAAGGGATACGACTATAAATTCCGCCGCATTTATGTTCCAAACTAGATTGATATTCTCGTCCAGAATCTAACAAAGGGTATCAAAGCCACTATGCTTTCATAAAATCGATAATGCCATGTTTGATCGTATGATGTGATGTATATGATTCGCATGATTTATGCTGAATATATTACGTGGTATTATGGTCAGGCAAACGATATAGTTAATTGGCTTTGTTATGTATTAATTGATTGAACTCAAACTCTAAAAAGATTCGCATTATGATTAAGAATCAATGGGATATTGCCATTAAAGTGTTTAATAACATGTTATATGATTCGATTTGTCTTAATCGATGCACATAATGGATCGAATTCATATATATCAATTCGATTTATCAATGATTGTTTATGATGGTGCTAAAAATAAGCCCTGTGTAATGAGATTACATAATATGTCGCTTTAATGTGATTTTGATGGCTTTCTCGACTTTATTCAAAATTTATTGATGAGATCAATGAAAAAATTTACTTTGAGATGAAACTCTAATGTTTCTAAAAAGGAAATTTTTTTTTTTTTTTTTCCAGGGGCGCCGCCCCCCGCAAGGGCGCCCTCGACCTCATCTCGTCTAATCACTATTGGAATCGCCAGAATACCAACAGAGTTTTTATGAATTTAATTGGTTTTAAACACGCGCCTATTATAATTTATTTCTTTAATGCAAATTGTTTGATGCTATATATGATAACATGATATATTTTGCATGTTATGCTGCTTCACATGGTGCAATAAGATGGCCTTTTAAACCAATGTGTTTGGGTAAAAGTTATTATTATTGTTTTACAAGGGCTGTAATTATTAAATACGCTTGCATGCCGCTTTTGTTTTATTGTAATTTTATTTTACTATTAGTAGTATTTATTTAATTTGGTTGCATTAAAACAAGAGACAACGCAGTTTACTAAGTCATGCAATCCAACCATGATGATGGGAGGAGCTTAGGTGTCTATGCGCAAGTTCGTGGTCAAATCGACATCATGGAGTCATGGTCATTACCTAGAATGACTCGTTGATCTTCATATCGGCTTATGGAGATCAATCTATATTAAGGCCACTGCTACACGTTTATTATATGCATGTATGAGATGCTATGTATGATGTTACATGAGTATGTGATGCTAGATATGATGAGATCTATTAAAAATGAAAATTAAATTAATCAAGATCCTCACATAAA
This sequence comes from Tetrastigma voinierianum, assembly GCA_016808115.1. Classification (NCBI taxonomy): domain Eukaryota; kingdom Viridiplantae; phylum Streptophyta; class Magnoliopsida; order Vitales; family Vitaceae; genus Tetrastigma; species Tetrastigma voinierianum. Next base: position 213,576 of record JAEQBH010000804.1, read on the forward strand.
ATTTAAAGTTAACATAAGTCATTCATATTTTTAAACACTTGTCAAACCTTTATCACCTTAATGTGGGTTTTACCAAAGTGAGAAGTATTAATAGGTTACATCGCTGAGACAAGACGAGTAATGGTGCACCCATATGTTTAAAAATGGTTTAACTTTATTAGGTTATCATAACGGTTTTGGGCCTAATGGCATTAGATGGGATTTAAACATGCCGGGACATATGATGTCAAAATCCCATAAATATTTAAGAGTTGCATGAGATGTAATTGGTAAGAGTTACCTACCTAAATAACTTAATTTTATGTCATGCCAAAGCTAACTTAAAGTTGAGTAAAATATGGATCTTAGCTCACTAGATTAATATGATTATTCTCGAGGGGCTGTTAATTTAGTGAGAATCTTTCATAATCAAAATACTTATCGAACTTTGCATTCATTGTAGATGGACAACAATAACAACAACAATTCTACTATGTCATCGCGATCACCCTTGAGAAGGAGAGAGGATGCCATGCAACCATCGACTAACTTCCTCGATCGGGTTTCAAATTTGAGAATTGTTCTCAAACAAGAAAGGAAGCTTTATGTCCTGGATGAACCTCTCCCCGAAGAACCAGCTGAAAATGTTCCTAGAGCTAAAAAGAATGCTTGCGAGAAGCACTATATCGACTCTATCGACATGTCGCATGCTCGATGCCAGCTACCTCATGAGTTCCGAACTCGTATGATCTCAAAATATGGAAGCTTATGATATGATCTTCAATCTTAAGGAAATGTTCCAAAGAACAAGCAAGGTAAGAAAGGTATGAGACTACCAAGGCACCGTGACTTTGCAAGATGGTCGAGGGTGCTCAGCGCAAGGCTCGTGTTCCCAAAATGAAAGGCTATATCGGTGCACCCGATAGCTCTGGATTTCCATCGAGCCAAGAGTCAAGTAACCGATTTGATCCTGAATTCACTTCCTGATAGTTATGGCCAGTTTGTCATGAACTATAACATGAATGAAATGGACAAATCTATCTCTGAGCTGCATACGATGCTTAAAACCGCTGAGCAAAATATTAAATCCAAGCCTAGCCATGTTCTGATGGTTCAAAATGGAAAGGGCTTCAAGGGCAAGGGCAAGGGCAAGGGCAAAGGAAAGTCCAATGCTCAACCCAAACCCAAACTTGAACCCAAGGCTAAAGCCCCAAAGGAGGGTGTTTGTTTCTTTTGCAATGAACCTGGTCATTGGAAGAGAAATTGCAAGCTATATTTAGAGGATCTAAAGAAGAAGAAGAAGACTGGTTAGACTAGTTCTTCATGTGTATTTATGTTATACGCATTAATTTTTCTCCTTCTATTTCCGGGTATTAGATACTGATGTGGATCTCACATTTGTACAAATGTGCGGGCTCAAAAGGAGAGACAACTCAAGAAGGGGCGGTTGATCTACGAGTAGGCACGGAGCAAAAGTCACGCTTTAGCCAGAGAAGTTATGAACTTATCGCCAGCCGCTTTTGTTAGTTTCCTGGGATAATCATATTATGTTCCTACAATATGTAGGAATATTATTTCAGTTTCTTGTTTGGATAATGATGGTTTTTCTTTTATTATTAAGAATAATAATTAGTTCCATTTTTCATAAAGACATGTTCTATGCAACGCCTATTTACAGATGGTCTTATGTTATGAACCTTCAAAAATCCTGAATAATTCCTCATGTCTATAACATAACTACTAAGAAATTTAAGTCCAATGATTTAAATTCAACCTATCTTTGGCATTGTTGCCTTGGCCATATAAATGAGAACGCATCTCAAAACTCCATCAAGTCGACTTTGAATTCATTTGATTTCAATCATATGATACATGTGAATCTCGTTTATCGGGTAAGATGACAAAGGATCCCTTTACTGGACACAAGTGAAAGGCCAATGAATATTGATCTCATACATACATGTACATGTGGACCATTAAGTTCAGACTAGAGGAGGTTACAAGTAATTTCACAGCATTTAATGATGACTCAAGTAGATATGGTTATGTCTACTTGATGAGACATAAATCTGAATCATTTGAAATGTTCAAATCTTTTCAAAATTAACTTGGCAAGACAATCAAGGCACTTCGATCTGATCGAGGTGGCGAATATTTGAGCCAAGAATTTGATGACCATCTTAGAACTTGTGGAATCATTTCACAATTAACTCCCCCTGGAACACCACAATGGAATGGTGTGTCTGAGAGGAGGAATCTGACTTATTAGATATGGTTCGATCTATGATGAGTCCAATGTATCTTCCATTTAATTAGTTATGTAATTTGAAATAGCTTGTGTCTACACTAAATCGAGTTCCATCCAAAGCGGTTGAAAAGACACCATATGAGATGTGGATCGTAAAAGGCCCAGCTTTGTCTTTTCTTAAGATTCTCAGGTTGTGGAGGCTTATGTAAAACGTCAGTTTCAAATAAGCCGAGCCCAAGTTCGATAAATGCCTTGGGTATCCTAAAGATACTAAGGATACTACTTACAATCCCATAGAGAACAAAGTGTTTGTTGCTCTAATGGTGTCTTTCTAGAAAGGGAATTTATTTCTAAAGGAACCACAAGGGGGAGTAAGGTACAACTCTAAGAAGTTCGAGAACCACAAGATAACATCAACCGCCCGTGACACTCATAGTCAACAAACCATTGTCGACACACCCCATAGCATGTACCCATGTGAGATCCGAGAGATACGTCATGAGCTCGAGAGATATGGATTTCGTGACTAATAACCATGATGTATCGTTATGATCAAAATGAACCCACTCACTCATCAAGAGGCTATGTTGGATCCAGACTGAAATGGTTAGAAAGCCATGAAGTCCGAAATTCAATCCATGTATGATAATTAGGTACTGGACTCGATCAATTCCACCCGAAGGTACAAAGACCATCGGGTGCAAATGGGTTTTTAAAAGAAAACCGATACGATGGTAAAGTGCATACTTACAAAGCAAGGCTAGTCAGTAAAGGTTTCAAACAAACTCATGGTATAGACTATGATGAAACTTTTCACCAGAGCTATGCTTAAGTCTATCAGAATTCTTATTGCCATCACGCCAGACATCGCGATTATGAGATTTGGCAAATGAATGTTAAACCGCGCTTTCTTAATGGAAACTTACTTGAGGATGTGTACATGACACAACCTGAGGGTTTTGTACAACCTAAGAATTCTGGTAAAGTATGCAAGCTTCAAAGATCCATTTATGGTTTGAAGTAGGCCTCTCGGAGTTGGAATCTTCGTTTTGATGAATCGGTCAAAGGATTTGGATTTGTCAAAAATGAAGATGAGCCTTGTGTTTATAAGAAAATTAGTGGGAGCACAATCAGATTTTTGGTCTTATATGTTGATGACATTTTACTCATTAGAATGATATCCCTACCTTGCACGTCAAGTCTAGTTAGAGAAGTACTTCAATGAAAGACTCAGCTGCTTCCTATATCCTAGGGATAAAGATCTATAGAGATAGATCTAGAGGCGGATCGGGTCTAAGCCCAAAGTACTTACATAGACAAAGTAATCGAACGAGTCCCAAGATGCAAGATTCCAAGAGAGGATACTTGCCCATGTCTCATGGTATTACTCTAGCAAATCTCAGCTGTCCTAACACTAAAGACGCAGCCAGAGACTGATGAGTAAGATTCCCATGCCTCAAAGTTAATAAGATTCATCATGTATGCTATGGTCAGGTAATTAGACCGTATGTATCTTATGCTTGCGACACCCAGTAGATACCATTTATCCCTGAGAGTCATCGATGAACGCCATAAAGATTTCTTAAGTATCCGAGAAGGTTCCAAAGATATGTTCGTGGGGATGGGCGGATCGGAAGATGATCCGCAGAATGGTTACACAGATGCAAGCTTCCCAACCGACAAGATGATTTCCACTGGGTACGGATATGTGTTTTGTTTAATGGTAGTTAGCTAGAAAGTTCAAAGAAGACTACAAGCGACTTAATAATCGGTTGAATACATTAAAAGATTCGATAAAGAAAGAAGCAAATGATCAAGAAGTTCACATCGACCTTGAAGTGGTTCCTAGCATTACAAATCCTGTTGATGTTTATTGTGACAATAATAAAAGTATCGCACGCTAAAGGAACCTAGATCACATCAGCGATCCAAACACATTCTTAGGCGTTATCACATTCGAAATCATTGAGAGGTGACGTTAAGATATGCAAGAGTTCCAAATAAAATGATAATGTCAGCCGATCCATCGACCAAGCCTCTAATACAAGCAAAGCATGATCGCCATGCTAGGTTCATAAAATATTAGATACATCATGAATGGGCCTAGCGCAAGTGGGAGATTGTGTTGCATTAGCGCCTGTGCCTATCGTATGGACATGGTATTTTGACTATTTATGAGAATTAATTATTATGATGATTCAGATGTTTATTATTTATATATAATATCCTGAATAATATTAATATTCTAAATATCCCTAATCTATCATATGGGAACAATGAATTAAGATTAGTATAAGTTTGATTGATATTCACATTTAGACATGTATGAGATACAAATCGAATTTATATGTATTTGTTGAGAACAAATATCGGATGCACCTGCCTCGAGATTAATACATGGATCAAAGTCATAAATTAATCTCTAATAGTTGTGTCATTAAATCCTTTGACTCGAGATCGCTATAGTTCTCAACATAAGGAATATTGTGTTTTGATATAATCAAACGCTTTCTTTAATCGGATGACTATAGTACTGGTACTAACATAATAAGAATTATGTAGTGAGATATGAGCGATTAAAATAGAATTTGTCCCTCTTATTATAAGAGAGATATCTCTATTCTTACAATTGAGACCGAGAAATGATTGAGTCAGACTTCAAATGAATTGATGGAGATCAATGTCATTTGTTTAACACGAATTGGGTTTTTGAAAATCATGTAACCGATATAAGGCCGACTCTTGTCCATGCCTTATATTATATCAAGATATCATGAGACAAAGGATTACGCCATTAATATATTAAGCGTCAGTTCTCGATCAATGGCGTTTTCATTTAATCCTTCGTGGTGAGTCATAATGTCTCGCATAGCCACTCTACGACTCGTAGATCAAACGCGATTTAGGCCTACTCACAATGCTTAATGAACCTATGTGGCTCATTAATAAGAAACGACAATAACTGCTATGGTTTTCACTTCCGTAGTAATTTAAAATGATGAGATTATTTTAAATTACAAATAACAATTAGTTGTTATTTAAATTCGAATTTAATTTTGAGAAAGTTTAAATTATGATTTAAATTATAACAAATAATTAATTTATATTTTCTTATCGGATACAAATAATCTCAGAATGGCCTTTAAATATATAATAATATAAATCGCTTCCTTATCCGATAAGGAAACTTCAGATTTAAATTGTTATTATTTAAAAGAGTTTTAATATAAATAAATTCCGCTCCTTATCCGATAAGGATTTGAATTTAAATTGTTACTAATTTGGTAAAGTTGCTTAAATATATAATGATATAAATTGCTTTCCTTATCTGATAAGGAAATTCGTTTTTGATTTAAAACCCTAGCAGACTTATATAGATATATATATGTGAGACATATATATATTTTTGTAGTAATCGTCTTTTACAAAGAAGGAACAACCAAAAACAGAGAAACCCTAATTTCGTTTTGAGAAGACGAACCTGAACTAGCATTCAACAAGATCGTTCATTATTTGTTCGTGTGTGGATACTTGTAGAGGGTGGTCGCTTTTTAGAAAGGTAGCACCTTTGAAGATCCGAATAAACCAAGTCGCAGACTTTGAAGGCTTGACGAATCGATCTACAAGAGGTCTCGCTTACCCTTCCTTCGGTTTTTATGAAACGCATGTGATCCTTGGTGGGTTAAGGGATAAAAATTATAAATTCCGCTGCATTTATGTTCCAACTAGATTGGATATTCTGCCCGTAACCCAACAAGTGGAGCAGCACGCTATGGTGTCCAGGGTGGGACACAATTGTCATTTTTCTGATTGTTGGCCTCCAACTCCGGACAACCATAACTTCTTCGTCCAAACTCCGTTTTGGATGTTCTTTGACACTATGGAAACCCCTTTGAGTCTGAATCCATTCATATATAAATACGATATTAACTCATATTAGGTCCATAAATCATGAAAAATAGTAGGCCCTGCTGGTGTTGCTCGTAGCACTGTTCATGGGAAGCCTCCAACAGTAGGTCCAGATTCTTACATGCACATTGATTGTCCTGCCCTTGCATCTTCCCATGTGTATTGCTTGAGTTCTTTGTCCTAAGATTGATGTCAATTGAATATTAGTTGAAGCTAACACATCAAACTCATCATCCTTCAAATGTCTTAATATTATTAAACATATATTTCTTTCAGGTTGTAAGGGATTTATATACACATTTGACTCTATACGCATGAATATTGCACAACACCCCTAGAGGCCAACTTTTTTTATCATGTGTTTAACATCGCAATGTATGACATGCCAATGTTTACTAAAATTTCAGATTTTTTAGTGAATCTGCTTTGCAAGAAATCGCACTCCGTGCTTATGGGTAATCAAGTGAAATCTTTTTAATTATTTTAATATATTCATGTATATTTTACTTTTTGGGATTCTTTGGATTATGATTTCATGACTTAAAAGTGAGGTTATGTCGAACAAGTTTTGCATTTCCGTTTGGAATGAAATACACAAGTTTTCATTTTATTTTTTTTCCATATTGGGTTGTTTACATATATTTTAAAATTAGGTTTTAGATTATTAGAAAATCAAGTAAATATTTAAAATTTGTTTTAAATAGGTCTTCGGATTAAGTTGGAGATCTTCAAACAAATCTTTCATTAGATTTATCTTTTGTTATGATTGGTTGTAGAGAATTAGAGTTATGAGATAAAAACTTATATTTGATAAGAAAGCAAAATGACATTTTATTTATTTTTATCATTTACTTGCAAATAAGAAAAAAAAAAGTTGATCCATACAGTGTCTCGAGCTATATTTTGCTCTCTGTATTCTCTTCTTATATTTATAATGGTGCTCATTCTTCCTAGAGCCTATATTTCTGTTTCATTCTTTTGCCTACTAAAGAATTTCCATTTATCTTTATTTCAAGGAAAATACATCAATGGAAAAAACATTTCCTGCTTTGAAAGCACACCTACTTTGCATAATTTAACTTAGCAGGGTACACTATGACACAAGATGAATGCAAAAATTTGTGTTAGCACCCATATTATGTTTGAATGTATTTAGACTGACCATTTTGTAGGAAAAAATTGAACAACTTTAACCGTCGATGTAAGAAAAGGTGAAACTTCTAAAGCGAATGAGGCTATAGTTCCTTTGAATGAAGATGCAATTTCTAAAGTCCTTGGTCTAGATAAAAATGGTCGTGTTCGAGGAATGGGTTTCAAAATCAGTCCCAAAATGCTTGAGAAAGAGTCTAGTGAAGAACAGATGAATGAGCCCAACAAGGAGCTTGCACAACAAGTTGCAATTTTGACGGCTTAGGTAAAAAAATTAACAAATATTGTTACTAGGCTTGATGGTGCTAAGCAAACTGTTGAAGTCATATTCAAGAAATAGTTTGCTTAGTTTAATTTATATAGTTTAATATTTTATTTTATTTATTTAGATATTTGACTTATGTGTTGATTAGGCATGATAATGCCTCGTGATATTATTTAATGGCATAGCATTGTTTTATTTTTTAAATTTATATCGTTATAAACTTTTTTATCGGGATAAATTTAATGTCCTATTAATACCTTTTATTCTCATAAGTATGCATATTTCCATTGACAATCTTCCATTCAATTAATATAAACATCGCATTTATATTATTATATTAATTACTTAGATGTACAGTAGATTTAATAACAAATTGATTGAAACATAATCAATGAGAAATGTAAATATATCAATAATTATTATCTTTAATTGTCTACTACAAATTGTTTATGATTAAATATTCATAACATTATTCTATATATCACAAACTGGTAATAATATCATAATAAACCGATATCCTGAAAATTGTAATTATCAAAACATTATGCTTAAACTACACAATAAAATATCTGTATTACAACATATTAATGTTGTAACTGAGTTTTATCGACACTTAAAAACGTAAGTAGTACTATCGTAATAAACATATATGGCAACATTTGGAAGTATCAAAACATTATATTTGAACGACGCAACTAGATATCGTAGTAGATATATATTATGACACGTGGTAATACATGAGAATTACTGTTTTTTTTAGCAACACTTACAATGTCAAGGTAAGATCGTAGACTGATATGGCGACAACTAAAAGTATCGAACACATGTGTTCAAACACTACTAAATGTCACCATCACAGCATACAAAGACGCATAATAATGTTGTAACTGAATGGATGTCACAACACTTGAAAATGTTAGAAGTCATATCATAATAAACTAATACGGTGACATTTGGAAATGTCGAAACATTATACTTAAGCAACACAACAACATGTCATTATATCGATGTATTATGACACATTAATTTCGTAATGACTTGGATTTAACAACACTTAAAAATGTCATAAGGTCTATCATAATAAACTGATATGGTGACACTTGGAAGTATCGAAATAGTATAGTTAAGGATTTAATAACATGTCGTAGTCAAATATGTATTACAACACATAATTGAAAGGATTTAACAACACTTCAAAATGTCATGATAATACAAAGTACATATACCCCCACATTTACTTTTCTTTTTTTGATGTTATAGACCAGTTACATCGACTTAGGCAACATATGTCGACGTCATGTTGTTGGTATAAAGAAGTGATATTTTTTCGCTCTATTACTTACAAGTCAAACGCTTGATAAAACCATTTTGTCAGAAGATAGATCACTTCTAGTCGGTCAAATACAAAGCCTGTGGATGGCGCAGTTGTAACAACTCCGTCTGTACCAAAGATAGATCACTTATAAATGGTCAAATACAAAGCCCTGATGGCGCTCAGAAATGACCCCGTCCTACCCAACATAGATCACTTCTAAATTTAAGGTCAAATACAAAAGCCCTTGAACGGCGCAGAAGAAATGACCCGTCCGGCCCAAAGATAGATCCCTTCTAGCCTGTCAAATACAAAAGCTCGATGGCGCAAATGATCATCCGCCCAAAGCATAGATCGCTCTAGAATGGGTCAAATACAAAAAACTCTGATACAGAAATTATCTCCGTCCGGCCCAACATAGACTTCACTAGTCAGGTCACATTCAAAAGCCCGATGGAACAATTAAATGACTCCATCCGACTAGCATAGATCACTTCCAAATTCGGTCAGTAACGTGCCCGGATGACCTAGTGAATGACTTATCCAGGCAACACAACAGACGGCCCATCCGGCTCCATACCGATGATTTCTAACAGACGCACTCAAATGATGCTCTTAACAAAAATCAATGCAAATCCAAATAGCGCAGTATTAAAACATACAATAGGGTATTAAACAAAATTCTAATCTAAAAGAAGATGGGATGTAAATTGTTTGTAATCCACCGAACAAAGACAAGTCTCATTTCATAAAAGCACTAAAGCCCTAGTCGACTATGGTAACTCTCAACCCCGCCGGGCCCGACGAGGCTTCTGGATGAACCATCTAAGAGGTCGCCTCCCATCGCTGGCTCCAGTCTCTCACGACACTCTCCTGCTAACCCGTACCTAGATCCGGCTGAGCCGGTCGACCCAGATGCTCGGGGCACCTGGTTAGCAAAGAACTCTGGAGTTAACGGGACTGAAGGATCCGGCATTCCATCCGGGATCTGAGGCTTGCTCCCGCATATGTTATGCGTAAAAACGCAACAACCATAGCCATAGTTGAACAGCGTGTCGCCGCTTGCATCGAACTCGGCCTCCATCGCTCATCGGTCAGAACGACTTCCCTAAGGCGCTGGGTCATCCTTTGCGTCCCTACCACGACTAAAGGCAAGCCCCCATCCGTCAAACGGTCGCTTTTCGCCTTCCTACAAGCTTCCCCCGGCCACGCGATGTCGCTCTCGAGCAACCCACACTCGCATCCGCCGCGAGCACTTTCCGCAACCGCTACACGTTGAACCCGTAAGCCTCAAATTACTGAATAAATTAAATACCGCGGTCTCCACTCCGTGGAAAGCGCCCCCAAATGACGCATGATATACTTCCACCCGTCCGCCCCGAGCGCCGGACACTCCACTCCCGAGGCCCGGCCCACGGAGGAGCATAACAGCTTGGGTTATGATCCGCTCCGACAATGGGGCCTAGGCGCACTGACCGCATAAAACTTCGACTACAGTCGACCTCATCCCGATTGGAGCGGATTACCTGGCGTACTCTGAATCGGGTCGGCCTCCTTTGACTCTATTCGGGCCACCCTCGCCGGCTCCGTTTGATATGTGGGCCCTGAATCGGGAGAGCTAGGGATGACAATGGCTTGCATCTCCGATCCTCTTCCTCAACTGGTCGACTAGGTCCCGCAGCCGCGTGGATTCTCAACTCATCATTGAACTCACTGCCGCTTCCTCAGCGACGAACAGCCTGAGCAACCCCGTCATCCTTTCCTCCCGTTCCTCCTCCTCCAAATCCTGGAAATCCTCACTAACCCAAGGAACGAAATCCTCCCCCTTGACCCAGCGTGGTTCCAGTCAGCCCTACCGCCTTTCCCTTTAATCAAGCATCACTGGGGGCGATTCGGCCACTAGCTTCGCAAAGGCAAATGCTCGACGACTACTGCCCTCCGATTGGGAACGGGTTGGGCAGAACTAGAATCCTCACTAGGGGAGGTCGACGAACCCGATGCGCTCTAAGCACCCTACACCCGACTTAATGCCTCAACTACTGGGCCACCGGAGGGACGAGCGCTACTCGAAATCAGACGTCGTAGGTCAGCAATGACAAAGTGCTCCCCTTCCACGATGTTCGAAGGCAACGGTAGGGGAATGACCGGGAGGGTGTAAGGGGTCAGCCGCACTCTACCAGATATTATCCGAGTCGGGAGAACCTTGTAATGACGCCCCGCCTGCAACTTCCGATCACGGCGTAATTTTCTCAAAGTCGACTCCACCTGGGCTTCACCAACTCCGCCGCCAAGCCTTCTTACACGAGCAACCCAAGGTTAGTCCATCACATACTAAATATCCGTGAAGAAGGCTATCGTGCCATAACCCGACCACACACCGAAAAGATCGAGACCGGGCCTGATATTGAACCAAGCCCGGGAGTCTCCGAGACTCGCCCCGTGGTCCCTCACTAGCAACACTCCTTTCCCCTCTATCTTAGGTGAGTCGGGGAGCCTGTTAACGACCTGAAGTCGGGGGTTCAGAACCGACATGGACATCCGGGGGCGCCTGGGTGAAATGCAAAAAATGCTTGACTAGGGTTGGCACAGGGAAGCGTAGCCCGACTGTAAGGTGCTCTCGGGTAAAAAACACACCATTATGTTCTCCACCCAAGGTGGATCGCCTGGCCCTTCCATCAGAGGTCGCATGTTATCGGCACCTCGCAATAAGCCATTAACTCCTCCATCGTCAGGGACGAGATGATGTTGCTTCGCGGTATGCCGCTCGGTTAAGGCCCGGCGACCACTGTGGAAGTTTCTTCCCGACTTCCCTGCTACTCATTCTACAAGGTAGATCAAAGGAGAAGAAAACGAATATTGGACTCTAGCTATATACCTAATTGGTAATGTAAGGCATACCCTAAGCCCGCAAGGACCACGACAGCCGAAAACGCCGTGTATAAATGAATACCTAAGTCACAAGTAAAGCCGCACGCTGCCAGAAATTTCAAGTAATATAGTGTACTTTAACGTGACGGATATCGATCCATAGTAAAGGTAAATCGACCATAAAGGTCTCCGCTTCGCATAACATTCAACAGAGTTTAGGGTAAAAGTAAGTAGGAACCGCAACTGCTTCGTAGGATTCTAGTGAATTGAATGGTGTTGGTGCTCAGTGGTTAACCGCCCTCATCACGCTCAATGGATTACTTTTCTAAAGAAACTCGTTATTCAATCTTATTTGTAATATGTCAATTTCAATGAGGATCTTGCTCACGAGATATCCTCCCTCGAGGTATATCCGCCTATCTCTGAATAGAATCGAGATATCTCTATCTCGACTGTGATTCGAAATGCTTAAATGTTCTAACCTCAAATGCTACCTTCTGTGTTCGTAATATCTCTATTATCCGACCTGGCCAGCTGGGCTATTCTACCCATATCCTCGAATATACCCTCATCTCTCGAATTGATCTCCGCCTGATTATGCTAACATTGGCCGACATTAACATATAATCGAATGTGTATATAGATGTGACAGATTAATAACAATCGAAAATATGAATTATCAAACTTTTAATCCATCAGACATGACAGGTTTGATGTAACCCTAGAAAAGATCTGTAACATAATGGAAGAAAATATAAACTGTTTAATAAAGGAAACATTGTTCTAAAATCCGGTAACCGAAAAATGAAAAGCTGCCATTCCTCGCACTCTCAAAGTCATGTCACCGCCTCGAAACCTGCGGCCTCCGTCGTGCGCTCCCACCCTCGATTTCTGAACCCTAATTTACTTCAATGATGAGAGCGATTTTCGAAGTCGACGTCGCTGACGTCAGCGACGTCAGCGACGTGGTGGTGTCACGACGCGGCACGCCACGACGCGGGGATCGCCGCGACGCGAGGACGCCACGACGGGGACGCGCGACGGATGTGCACTTCATCGGGCCATTCTAATTGCCCAAATTCGCTTCTCGTCGCTCTTTTCACCCCAATGCTCCCGCATTCACAAAAGACATCAACCTGTAGTATTCTAGTCACAAAACTATAAAATTACTCTAAAATAAACAGAAAATGTAGACTGACGCAGTATAATATGAGTGTTTTAGGCACTCATCACACTCCCCAAACTTAGTTTCTCGTCATTCTCACAAGAACCGACTCTAGATGTGACACACCCGGCATAATGTAACCTACACTAATACAAGAATGCACATGCTGAAAAATAGGGATCAATTTGGACCCGACTCACATACCCACTGCTTTTCTCAATGTTCGCAAAGGCATACGATATTTGACTCGGCAACTCGGTTTTGGTGATAGGTGAAACCGACTAGTGCATCAAATCCCACGGTGTTCACAGCCTTCCAAAATCCCTATGTGCTTATAATGAGGATCCAGTATATGCCTAGGTTCCGATACCCCAAACTTAAGCTCAACTCGCCTATTAGGAAGAAGAATTAGGAAAGGATAGGAACGTTAATCCATTTATTCATGTTCTCATACTAAGAAATTTCCTACGACCTAAACACAATGGAGGAAGACCTAGTGCCAAGAAGTTTTAGTCAATAGCCCTCAGAGGCGGATCCATTGGTGACTTCACCGCTTGGTTAAGGGCACTGTGCATTCAATTCCTTCAACCACTCGAACACTCAACCGCAAACTCAAAGGTCCCAGTTGCGTGAATGATCCATCTTCTCGTCCCATGTAGCGGGCATTGAAGTCAATGACTCCCGGCCAGCTTGGCTCAGGCATTAGGCTTAATAGGCTCGCATCGTGCCCGGATTCCGATTGATGATCCCGCTATTCCTATGCATATACCTATTTTTGTCATGTTTCTTTTTTCTCTTTTTTCTATTGTTTTTGTATTTTCTTTGGTCGGGCTCGATGGCAATCCTTCTGATGAAACCCAACACTAAATGTCTGACCTCCTAGGTTGGATCGAACTTTAGTAGTCAGGGTTCAAGACTTATGCATACTCCGAAAGTCACTAGTGCCGTGATAAACAGAACCCGGGTTTTCGACCACCCTAATTGATTTACTAGCCCTTTCAACTATTCAATTCTAATTAATGAAAGCATCAAGCAAATGTATGCACTGAACAAGTTTATAGTGAGCTCAATCCAAAATTAAACCTCGATTTCAACATGGCACTCATGTGTATAATTTCTACAAGCAAGAATGTCCTAAAATATAATCAAACAACTAACACATGACTAATGAAATGAAAGTGCGATGTAAAATAAACTGAAAAACAAAACACACTAATATGCGGAACACACTAAAAATACTACACCCTACTAAAACCAAAACACAATAAACAACACACAAAACATGGTACCCGATCACCAAATCCCTCCCCCCAAACAAAATATCCAGTGTCCCCACTGGCAAGATAAAAACATAGAGGGTGCGGAAACCCCAATATCACCGCGACGGAGGTGCGTGATGGTGAAAGCCGTGTCGTAGCGAGCCGGGCCTCGTATAGGACCGGCCGTCGCCGAGAATGATGGCCCGATTGGCCGAATCACCAGATATCAGCACAACGCCCATGTCCCGGGTAACGAGGACTCTGCTCCCTGGTCTCATCCTGGGCTAATGAAAACGCTCAGTGAGCGCGAGCACCAGGTCCCCAGACCTGCGGTGACTAGGAGGATGTCAGCTCAAGGGTCATGTGAGGTGGTGGAGGTGGTCAGATGGTGGTGGGAGGTGGCTGATGGTGGTGGAGGTGGCTCGACGAGGATCGCCAAGGTCTCCCGGGATCGCCCAGTGGGATCCATAATCGAGCCCGGGTACCATAAAGCTCGTCCCTCGGCCCGAGGGCTCGTGACCTGAATTGTAGGTCCCCTCAGGTTGCGGGACACCAGGTGTGTCCCGCTTGACCGATATGGCCTTGATCGGATGAAGCTGTGCCTCATTTGGCTGGGCTATAAGACTCCCATGAGCCCATACAAGCCAACATCGAAAATGGTGCCTCAAGTTCATCTTCGCATCCCGGTTATGGAGGATGGCATCCTCGATAACCTGCCCAACATCGAATGGTATATCCCGTAGATGGCGGTCTGGAAAGCAAGGAATGCCAAGTGTCACCTCACACATTCATCGCTCTGTATAAGACGCGGACAATGAAGGAAAGCGAACCCAGGAATGTAAAGCAAATGCTTGGCCTGAAATTGACCGTGATGGCCCGTGACCGTTGATCTCCACTCACCCCGGGCCTCGGTCACGCGATGACCTCATGGTAGCTCTGGGATGCTCGCGAGTCGATCAAAGGGTCCCGGGTGGACATGTTCTAAATATAGAAACCACAGACGACTCGCACAGTCGACATTATCATACCTCGCACCTGACCTTTTGAGGACATGGGATCGCGAGGTCATGAAATTCTCGAACTACGCCATTGCCGATGTGGCCGAGGGTCGCATGGGCGCACGCCACCCTTTAGCCTAGATGGTCTTTCTGAAGAAATCATCGGGTGATGAAACCCCTTCTCTCTAATGAAGGATCGGTTTTTGCAAATTGTGCTAAACCGACCACAAGGCCATGCGTATAAAACGCGGAGGTATCGACCAGGAGCTGGTCTCGATGGGCCGACCATTGCAGTAACTTCGTTCTTACGATACATATCACTTAGCAAAAACCTAACACCTCACTGTGCAACCACAACAAATCAACTAAAACTACCTAAGGACTCAACAAAGTCTAAATGGGACTCAAAGATCCCACGAACCTAGTCAGAATTCGAAATGAATATCTAAAAGACCTATGAATACCTAAAAGATCTCTAGACTACACAAAAACGAACCAATGAACCCTAGACTACTGTACCCAAACTAGAATCGGGCACACA
Source organism: Tetrastigma voinierianum (assembly GCA_016808115.1). Classification (NCBI taxonomy): domain Eukaryota; kingdom Viridiplantae; phylum Streptophyta; class Magnoliopsida; order Vitales; family Vitaceae; genus Tetrastigma; species Tetrastigma voinierianum. The sequence continues at coordinate 229,269 of JAEQBH010000804.1, forward strand.
GTGGTGGAGATGCCACTATGACCCAAAACTGGCCAAATGAGGGAGATTCCATATGATCACAGCAGGGAGGGCCTCCGACCGTAGTGGATGGGAGTCTGGTCAGTCCGTGCAGCCTGGATGCAAAGGGAGCTAGGTTTCAATGGAGAAGGTGGGGTGAGGTGAAGAGCCAAAAATGAACTAAACTCGGCTAAAACAGGTCACGCCGCCACGCGGCGGGTTCATCGCGACGCGGGCGTGAGGATTACGACTAAATGACGCCGCTGACGCGGCGGACCACATCAGCGACGGATGAGAGCTTCAAAATGACGCCGCAACGTGAGAACCATCGCCGCGACGCGACGCAGACGCCAAATGACGCCGCCGACGCGAGAACCACGCCGACGCGACGCGTAGAGCTCGCACGACGTCGCCGACGTGAGAACTACGCCGACGCGACGTGAGCTTCAAAATGACGCCGCTGACGTGAGGAATCCACGCCGCGACGCGACGTAGAGCTTTCAAAAATGACGCTGAATGGACGAGAGCTTCAATGACGCCGCTAATGTGAGAATCCTACGCCGCGACGTGAGCGTAGAAAGCAGTGGTCTCGCAAGATTTTTTTTTTTTTTTTGAACACGTACCGCCACTTTTTCGAACTTCACGCAAACATCATTCCGGCATTGAACACGCCAAAGACTCAGATCACGCTTCCGGTCCCGCACTAACCAACAAGTGCAATGACCATCAGTAATAACTAGAAACCAAAATTGTCAAATATAATCAACAGAACTCGGCAACTTCAAATTTAGAACATCGCCGCCCCAAGAAGCGCTTATGTTTGTCGTCGCGGTTCACACTCTAAACTAATACCGTGATCGTGAACTCAAACCCCGTGGATCGCTGACTATACTCTTCTCGTACGCTAAAGGAATGACTTCACAGCAGAAGAAACCGCCCCATAGTACGGCCTGCGTTGCGGCGCACTGGCGCCTTTCTCGTGATGTGAAACTTCGCTCCCACCATGGAAAAACCTTTGCAGCTACCGTGAAAGGTCCGACCATCAGACTTCAATTTCCAGAAAGCTTTAGCCTGGAAATTGAATTAGCGGACTTGTCAGTCTGGGGACAAGAATTCTTTCTCAGTGATGTGGCCAGGAGCCAGGCTGTGCCTTGGTCTTCCTTATAAATACGCATGTTTCTATATGGTTTTCGCTTTCCGAACTCATCTAGCCTAATCGAGTCGAGAAGTCGTCACCACCAAAGTGTACCATTCATGTTTAAATTGTCGAGGGCCCAATAAAGCTCGATGTTCCAATTTAGATCAAAGGGTGGCACGCTTTCGCCATAAACAGTCCAAATCAGACATACCTAAAGGAGTTTTAAATGCGCGGTATGCCCGTGAGCGCAGATCGCCTATCTTTTTAGATCAATCCTTCTGAGTTGTTGAATCGCTTTCTCGAGGACGTGATTTTTCTGATTTCCTACCGATACCTCGCTGGGCCCGCTTGATTGTGGTGGTATGCAAGAGATGTACGATGACGCACCTATACTTTGCAAACCTTGTCTATTACCTCACGTAAACAAGTACCATTATCTCGCATTAAAGCCTGAGAGTCTTAAACGTGAGAATATATCACAAGGTTAGAATCGAGCTACACCGCACGGGTTCGTGGCTTGAATCGCTTCTACCCACTTCAGACATACTACGTACCAACAAGATGGCAACGGTTGTACGACGCAGAAACTGGCCCCATTTAAATCATCCCTGCAGCCGAATTAACCCACTCCAAAGATAGGATATAAAGTGGCTCGCCCTTTGTAGATGTTCCCATTCGTCGACATTGTCATGCTAAATCAATGATGAGCATCTTAAATAAGGAAGGCTAATAAAACCCGACTGTGTGAACCTGGTTTGCCGTTTCCTCACAACAAGGTTCACCACACGATAGAGTGACAATGGTTCGTAATACTCAGCATTTCATCTTCGGGCACACATCTCCTATCACCGGTCAAGATAATGGCTCCGGAAGAATTGGCCTTCCCAATAGTGGTGCGTATAAAGTAAACCTTTTTTCTTCTTCTAATAGTTAAATTCCCCTGTGGAATCACTTTGGCTACCAAATAGTCTCACATAATCTCGTGTTCAAGTTGAACCCAGCCTGTCTCCCCAATAGCAAAAAAAGTTTTCTTTGGTCTGAAATTTGCTGGCCCACCCGAATATCATCTCTGCCTTCAGCCGCGAAGGTGGTCTCGCCACTAAATTTTTGCCCTCTTGTCCTTATTTCTACGCCGAACTTTGCAATGTATAATCCAACTCGAATCAACTGGTTTTGCATCTTCTTGGTCACCAGTACTCAATGGCCATCGATTCAAAGGTGCACCACGACCTTGTTGACAATCAAATATGGCCTGAATTTGTTGAAAGCAAAGACAATGGCCAATAGTTCTTTCTCGCAGAGGGGTGGCATAATTCCGCTTGAGCGCCATTCAAAGTCCCGCTTGTATAGTAAATCACCTCGAAAGATTTTCTCTCGCTTTCGCCTAAGATCGCCTCCACCGCATAGTCGCCAGATCACACATCACCAAATGGAAGCACCAACTGGAGCTACAAATAATAGAGCCGAGACTAACTTATTCTTCAATACAAGAAAGCATGCACGCATTGGGAGTCACCGAATGGGATCCCCTCGGATTAGCAAATAGACAACGGTTTCAAGGACCAGAGAAATCCTTGATAAACCGCCTATAAAATCCAAAGATGGCTCAGAAAACTTCTGATCCCTTTCAATCAAGAAGGTGGCGGTAACTTCCACTACCAATCTTCGCTCTCTATCTACCTCTATCCCTCTTTGTCGAGATCCGATGTCCAAGGACACACCTCAGACCATGAAATGGCACTTTCCCACCAGTACTAAATCGGGTCTCTTCACATCTTTGCTAGCACAATCCTCAAATTTGCTAGACAATATCAATGAATTTCCCATTACCGAAATCGGCCCATGAAAATCTCAATCGCCTTTTTCTACCATGTCGTGAATATGGCCATCAGCGACGCCGAAAATTCCCGGAAAGACGATAGTTCAAAGCGGCATCCTTCACTTTAAAGCGAATGTACCATAGCAAGTGAATGCTGTCTTCTCCCGATCTTCAAAGGCTATGGTATTTGGTTGTAACCGAACATTCATCCAAAAGCAATAATATTCATATTCATTAATCGAATGAGCATCCATCTAGAAACGGCAAGGAAAGTGATCTTTCGAAAGCCTTGTTCAAATTTTCTATACAATACAAATTCTCCAATTCGGCCAATGCTCTAGATGGCAAGAAGATATTGTTTTCAAATTCCGATGACGCTTGTTCCTCCCTTTCTTCTAAAGACTATTTGAATGGCTTACCACGCGTCACCAAATGGTAACCACCCCAAAGATTCAGTCATTTCAGAATCTCTTTCGAACTACCCCTTCATTGTCTGATTCAACTTCCTCGGTGCTTCCAGACCGAGGGCTTGTGGCTACTTAATAAAATACTGCATACACATAAAGGCGATCCCTTAGTCGCCTAGAGACCATCCGAGTGCTTCTGTTTGTGTGATCGCTGAGAACCTCACAACTTCTCTTCCTCCATTTCGCTTAGGGATGATGAGATAATTACGGTAAAGGTAGATTCTAATTCCTTATGGCGCATACTCTCGTATGGCTAGGTAGAGGTTTTTGTTCCATCTGGGTGGTTGCTCCCATCACGGAACTACGCTTAGCCCTTCGCCCAATGATTCAAGCATTTCCTATCAGGCCCAAAGGAACGATCCACTTAACTGTACTCTTTCCGCCTCACTCAAAGTTCCTCGATGCATTCGCCACCAGGCTAGTCTCCAAAGGGCGTGAGACCACTTCGTTGTGACACTATAGCCTCTACTATATCAACCATTAAGCACGTATCACTTTCTCTCATTGGTAAATCTCACCGCTCAAGACATTGAATTTTACTTCTTCTTCTTGTACTCTTAGCTTCGGGGCCGCCCCTCCGTGACATCACAATCATTGCCCGCGCTAGAAAAGGTTTTCCCAAGATAATCGGCATTTCATCTTCCTCCATGTCAAACTATGAAACTGGCCGGAAAGATAAACTTGTCGACCTTTACTAAGACATTTATTATCCCTCCCTCGGTGCTTCAAAGATCCTGGTCTCGCAAGCTGAAGAGTGATCGTAGCCTGGACGGGCTTCCTAATCCCAAACGCTTAAAGATTGATAAGGCGTGCCAAGATTAATGCTGCACCCAAATCAATACGTCTTCAAAAATCTATTTCCAATTGTACCTGGATAGCGAAACCGGCTTGGGTCTTTGAGCTCGCGGTAGCTTCGCCGAAGGATGGCACCGTGATTCCTGCTAAGTTTTACCGCCCCAAGTCTCGCTTAATCTTCTCTTCGAGACAAAAATGTCTTTCGCGAACTTTACATAACTCGGGCATTCGCTTCTGTGGCATCAAAGAAACGGGATGTTTATATGTACTTTTGAAAACATCCATGAACCGCAATTGCTTGTCCGCTTTTATTTCTTGAGACGCCAGGGTAAGTGGACCGTATGTCGGGCTTTCGCTTCACTAGAGGTCTTCACATCAAGCTCCTGCGGATCGTTTTCGACCGTGATCATCTTTCCGTTTCGGGCCGTGGTGATCTCCCCGCCTCTAATCGCTTTTACGAGTGGGGTTGCACTTGTGATTCCACCTTCCCACTTCCTTCGTGATCGCTTTAACGCGCGTCTATTCCCATCATCTCTTCTTGGGTTTACCTCGAATTGCTCGGCGAGAGAACCCGGTTGCTACGTAAGTAAACGCCATTTGGCCCATTTATTGCCTCCAAACTCCTTAGGTATCTTTGCCAGTTGTTTGCTTGGGTTGTTTGGCTGCTTTGCATGTTCGCCTTAGTCTCATTCATGAGCGCGAGAATCTTGAAGTTAACATCGTCTTCAGAGCTTGCTCTGAAATCCGACTTAACTTTTCGAGGTGGTTCATTAGCTCGGTTTGATGGCATATTGTTATGGTTATTACGCCATCCATACCCTTGATTGTTTTGATTATTAAGTTCGGTGTTAAGCCGCCCCTTGTCACTGATTTGATTACGTGGCTGACGCCCATACGGTCCTTGTGCTGTGATTGGTCCCGATTAAACCTCGACACGTCACCCGGGCTTTTGCTCTTTGTAGTGTTCTTATTGTTATTCCGTATTGTTCTTTGTCCTCCACGGGGATTCACCTGACTCCCATGGAGTGTATGGCATGTCTTCCATTCCCTGGTTGTCTATTTAGGTTGTTTAGTGGTGAGCCACATGATTTACCAGTTATTTGAGGGCGCATTGTCTGTGCCACCCACAGAGTGTTTGCGGTGTAGCCTTCTCTCTGAGCCCGATTAAGTGTTGGTTCGCGGCGTCTTCCACGATATCACAAATACGCTGGTCTTTGTGGTTTTCTTCATCGATGATCCTCCGGTGAGGCATCACATCTCATTGTTAGGGTTGTATTTCTCGGACCATTGTAGAAGGTGTGGACTTGCATCCATACGGTTGAGTCGGTGGTGAGAGGGACAACGCGATGAATTCATGGAACACGTCGGCATTACCTCTGCCCGAGTTCTCCCCCTCTGAAGATGACCCCGACGTATTGATCTCTTGCACAAGTTGTTGCAATCTTGAAGAGTGGAAAGAACTTGGTCAGAAACTTTTGTACCAATTCGTTCCATGTAGTAATGGAATGCGGTGGTGGTAGTTGCTTGATGGCAACTCCCCATCACGTGAAAGTGGAATAATGATCTTAGGGCTTCTTCAGTGACTCCGTTATACTTGATGGTATCGCAAACTTCGAGGAAGTTAGTCAAATGCATGTTCGGATTCTCATGGGGTAGTCCATGGAGGCAAGATGTTAAGACATACGTCTTGTGGTGACTGTTAATTGTTTGCTTGAATCGGTGGGCGAAATCCGTCACATACGAACAAGCGTGGTGGTAAAACAAACTCATCTAATAGCATGTAAGGATCGTCACGGTTGTATAAATGGCTGGGCGGCAGTTCCTATTTACGCCTACGTAGTTCGGTTGTTCAGCCCCTTGAAAATCTTGTTCTTCGGTGTTGCCATGACTATTTGAAGTTCTACTGCGATGCATTCTCTGTTCGAGCGTGATCTGTGCGAAGTCTTTACAGCTCGGGATCACCTGAGTGTTGATTAGTCGGTTTCTTTGTCGCATGTACTCTTTGAAACACATGCTGCTGATAACACCTGGAAACTAACAAAACCCGTTACTGACACTTGTAAAAATAACAAAAGTAAAGAAAAAATTCAGAATATTATCTATGTGCTCACTTCTCTATATCAATTTAAACCTCTCCCCGGCAACGGCGCCAAAAACTTGACAGGCCGAAAACACGGTGTATAAAATGAATACCTAAGTGCGCAAGTGTACGCGTAGTGAAAGTAATATAGTGTAGCGCGTCACGGATATCGATCCACGAGGAAAGGTAAATTAATGTTCTGAGAGGGTTACGCACCCGGGGTGATATCGAGAACCCAGCGAGTTTAGGGTAAAAGTAAGTAGGGAAAGCGCCAAGCTAAGTGGTGATTCTAGTGAATTAATGGTGTTGGTGCCTAGGGTTAAATCGCACCTATCACGTTCAGTGGGTTACTTTTCTAAAGCCCCATTGTCAATCCCATTTGTAATATGTCAATTAGCGAGGTGATCTTGCCTCTGAGATATCCTCTCTCGAGGTATATCAGCCTATCTCGTGAATAGAATCAGTATATCTCTATCTCGACTACGTATTAGAAATATCTTAAATATTCTAACCTCAAATGCTACCTTCGGGTTCGAATATCTCTATTATAAGATCGGCTGAAATTTATTCTACGGATCCTGAATACCCTCATCTCTGAATCTCGGGATCTCAGTTCGATTATGCTAACATTGGCGAGACATTAACATATAATTGAAATGCGGGTATAGAGTAGATGCAATGATTAATAACAATGAATAACTAGATTATCAAACTTTTAATCCATTGTACATGACGGGGTTTGATGTAACCACACAGAAAAGATCTAGAACATAATGGAAGAAAATATAAAACTGTTTAATAAAGGAAACATTGTTCTAAAATCCGAAAATATCCGAAAAAATGAAAAGCGTTACAATTCCCGGGCACTTCCTCGAAGTCAGTGTCACTCTGCTCTCGAAACCTGTGCCTCTGTTCGTGCGCTTCCGATCTCCCTTGATTTCTGAACCCTAATTTGCTTTTAATGATGAGAAGCCCAGTTTTGGTGACGTCGCGGCGTCGGAGCGTCGCGGCGTGGTGGTGTCACGGCGTGGCGGCGATCCGCGGCGATGGGGGCGTCGCGACGTGAGGCGTCCGCGGCGTGGCGGTACTTCATCGCCTTGTTCCCATTTGCTCAAATACGCTTCGTTCTTTTTGCTCTTTTCATGATGCTCCTGCATTCACAAAAGACATCAACTCAGTATTCTAGTCACAAACTGGTCCTCTAAAATAAACGAGGAAAATGTGGCGCGTGAGTATAATACTTGGTGTTTGGGCACTCATCAACGCGGCCCAGAATAAGTGTTAAACCATATCTCTCCCTTCCGGGCCTTTACGAGTGAAACCGGTCCCACTCTGGGGCGACATTGCAGGGCGATGATGAACCTGCCCAGGAATGAAGTGCGGTGTTTATGATAGCCGCCGGCGAATGCGAAATTAAACATTTTATTCGCAGCCAGTTAGTCGTGAGAGGAAAAAAAAAACCAAAATAACACGAAAGGGAAAAGACTACGACTTAATGATCCCTATTTATATATATCGACGTTAGGGCTGTGATCGCATTTAATGCGACGATGGCGATCGTGTCAAGGGATCCTGACCATGCTATTTGTTCGTTAAGAGGGCCTGAGTAGACTAAGGTGGGCCAATGACCCAGGGAGACTTTCTCTGCAGGCGATTAGGCCCAGAGCTGTTAACAAGTTTTATAATGTTCAATCGGCCTCAATTAGACAGAATGTCCGAATACGTCACACAAAATTGCAATAAGACACTAAGTAGTTAGCGCAATTTTATTAATTACAGAAAGGTGTTCGACGTATAGCGATGCTGTTTTGAGAATGTATTAACATGACTGAGCTAATATTCCTGTAACACCGAAATCTGAGAAGAAAAAGCAGGCGAGGCATCCGCCGCTGGGCAAGAGAGGCTGCGGAGGCCAGAAGGGAAAGGCAGATGAGGCTAAAGAAGGCTGCTGCGAGGAAGCGAGAAGAAGGAAAGATGGAGATGTTGTGTAGAGGCTAAGAAAGGAAAAGACGGAGATGGTGGTGAGAAGCTTCGAGGCGATCCTGCCCGAGGATTCAGGGGTGTCCTGGAACTCTCACGCCAGGTTTAAAACCACGCAAAAAGACCCCCGAGACAATTCGACTGAATTCAAAACCATACGATCTACAGTCAGATCCATGCTTAGAAAGCACGCTCAAATAATCGAATCTGGTCATCCTTCGTCACTTGATCCCACGATTACGTGCAACATTCAATTATCCTTCTCGGCCCGAAGGAGCGTGGATAACCGATGGAATGACCAACCTCCTCACCCGCTCGTACTTTATAGCGACCTGCAGTCTCGGGATCGACTCGAGCGACCGAATAGCGTCTAATGCGGTTTTGAAAGTTACAAAATTTACGTTGAAATTCGCGGCATTGATGGTCTCTTATTTCCCCATAATATGACCCGGTCGAGCATCCTTTTTCCAAGGGAATGATCTCCCTCCCGTTAGGAAAAAGGGGGGGCATTAATGAGTGCCATGGGCGGGCTGGGTTCCTTAAGCCAAGCCGGCCCGGCCCGTGGCCCCGATGGGGCCAGGGCCGAAGGTCAGCCAGGCCTAGGAACATCGGGCGACCTTTCGCCGGGTACGGCGCCTCTTATCCGGATGCCTCCTTTCCGTGCAGCTAGGTGCGAATGCCTTCACAGGATGCATCCTTTCTCGTCCAGCTGACCACTGACTTCCACCGTGATATAAGTAAATGTTCTTCCGAGAACCGGTCGCACTTTCAGCGGGAGATAGGAAGGCACTCCCAGCAACCGGCGATCGGGAAAGCAATTACATAAAGAAGCAATCATCACTTCCCAGAAATAAGAGCCACCTTCCTATCTTTATGGGAAGAAATCGTGCACTCTCGAAAGATGGATCCCCTTTCTCCCTCCATAAAAGAGAAGCAAATCACACCAAATGAGGTACGAGATTCTTGATTGAGATAACTGTTGTTCTAAGCTCTCGGTCTTTAAAAAAAAAAAGGCTAACTTTACTATCGGAGGGGCGACGAAATACCACCGTCGTCTTCTTGTTTGTTTTGCAGGTTGGAGCCAACTGGTGAATGCTTCGACGATCCATTGACTCTGAGAATTCCAGAGACTACAAACTTGAGATTTGTATTGCAGAATTATCAAGGGTAGCCCAAAGGGGTGGAGAATCAGTAGAGTCATTTATCACCTATTTCAAAAGACTGAGGAATAGATGCAAAATTCATCTCCCATAAATTGAGTATGTAAAGATAGCACAGAGGGGACTTGATATAGAGCAGAAGAAGAAGTTCCAAGGTATGGAGTTCGGAGACTTCTATGAGCTTGCTGCTAAGGTAACATAGTACGAAAAATTGTTTCGAGGAAAATCAACGGAGAAAAGACCTCCATGAGACTTACTATTAGGAGTCGATTATGGAAGTGCGATGACGAGATCTTCCAGTATGGTTCCTTCATATGTCCTCTCCTGGTGAAGAAAGCTCTTGGCCTATGGAAGAAGTCACATACCTCCAATGCACAAGCACAATATATTTTTGATGTGGCAAAGACAGAGGAAATCTTTGATTTCATACGGAAATAAATTGACTTTGTTTCCTAAAATCACGACTCCTAACAAAGAGAAGACTTCGGGAAAAGTATACTATAAGTATCATAACTCTTGGAATCATGGTACTAACTCTTGTTGGAGTTTCAGGAATATTATCCAGAATAGGATCAACAAGGGAATACTAAAGTTTCTTGAGAAAAAGAAGGCCATTGTGGTTGATGAAGATCCTTTCCCACAGTGAAGCCGATCATTTAGTACACTCTGATATGAGGCTTTACGAATGAAAAGAAGGATGAGAGGTTTTCTCCTAATGTTAAGATAAGAAAGGTATGGGTTCCTAAACAATATCTAGTTTATAAGGATGAATTGGCAGTAAAAGGAAAAGTGTCTACAACCAGAGAAAAGGAAAAGAATGGAAAGTATCCATACCATTCAAAGCAGGAAATAAAGAAGGAGAAACCCTTCAAAGAAAAGAATTTTCCTCCAAAAGATAGACATACTTTTCCAGAAGGAAAGGGCAGAAACACTTCAAAGAGAAAAATACCTCCAAGGTTTTGTGTCCCACTTTTCTGTTCACTTTGAACAAAGTGGCATGTGTTGTAGCTCAAGAAATTTCCTCAGCTCACCATAACTCGAAAAGAAGGATCTGGTGAGAATCTATGGAGAAATGAAAATTACTTGAAGAAATGCCACAGGAAAAACCAAAAGAAATAGATAATCTGAAAGAAAAAGTGAGGTATACTTCAAAGAAAACCAAATTTGGAAGGAAGGCTACAGAATATGAAGAATATTGTTCCTGTGACGAAGAACTGGATTTGAAAACTATTATGATGAGTAAATTTCTTGTTTCTTTGAAATGTTCTACTATTTCTCTAACTTTACCATATTTTTTCAAGTCAAAAGAAATGGAGGAAAGCTTAGTAGAGGTAGAGAAAGAACATTTGCCGGCAGAGGAGGGTGATCACCATTGACCTCTTTGAAGGAAGTAGAGCTCAGAAGGTGATATTGGAAAAACCTACTGTGGAGATGACAAGGCACATAAGACCTCTCTATGTGATAACACACTTTAATGGTAAACCAAAGTCCAAGGTATTGGTGGATAACAGATTAGTAGTCAATGTGATGCCATTGAGGATGTTGAGAGCTTTAGGAAGAAACATTGGTGATTTGATTGAAACAGAGGTGGTTGTATAAGCTTTTACTAGAGAAATCTCTAAGACTCTGGGTGTACTCCTTATTGACATCACTGTGAGTAGTAAGACTTCCTTATCAACTTTCTTTGAGATTAATTCTACTGTTAACTACAATGCTTTGTTAGGAAGAGACTAAATTCATGCAAATTAGTGTGTGCCATTCTCCCTTCACCAATTTTTACTATTTTGGAAAGGTGATAAAGTAGAAGTGGTATGGGCGAATAAACTGACTGCTTTCATCGCGACCTGGGATACGTGGAGGCCGATTACTATGACGAGAGTTTGGTCGATAAAATTAATCGAAAAGAAGAATGGAACTCCGAGGGAAATATACATGGAGTTAAGGGATACTGGTGACATTCAAGACCAAGCTTCCAAACTTCTTAAGACAACTACTATCGTGTCTTTCAGGTTAGTAAAGGGTTTGGTCATTGAGAGGATCGATGACTAAATATTATCATGAAGATAATGAGGTCACTACAGCCATGCCATTCAAAATGAAAATGTAGCAAGTTATTGAAAAAGTTGCAGAAGAACAGTTCCAAGACATTTGTGGAGCTGAAGTGATTAATGAAGCAATTTTAGATGAAAATGATGAAGAAATTCATTTTGAAGATTTGAAGCAAGCTCCTCCTAAAATGGAAGACAATAAGCCTTGGGTGCATGATCCTATGGAAGAAGTCAACCTCGGCACTATGGAAGAACCGAGGATTACTTATATTAGTTCTCTCATATCCACTAACTTGAAGGAACATAACATATCATTGTTGCAGGAATTCAAAAATTGCTTTTCTTGGAATTATGATGAAATGCCGGAATTGGACAGAGGCCTTATGGAACATCGCCTTCCTATCAGGCCAAAATTCCATCCTTTCCAACAACCACCTCGAAGAATGTCCAAGGAAGTAGAGTTGAAGAGGTGAAAGGAAATTGAAACTTTTTAGAGGCCCAAAATTCATGGAGCTACAGGTATGTTCAATGGTTAGCAAATATTGTTCATGTGATGAATAAAAATGGAAAACTTCGGGTGTGTGTGGATTTTAGAGATTTAAATGTTGCCACTCCTAAGGATATGTATGTGATGCCTATTGTAAACATGTTAGTTGATTTTAATGCTAATAAAGAGTTGTTGTCCTTTATGGATGGTTTCTCTGATTATAATTGGATTTTAATAGCAGTATAAGATATACCTAAGAACGCCTTTAGATGTCCTGGCTCCATAGGGAAATTTGAATGATCGGTCATGCCTTTTAGTCTCAAGAATGCAAGTGCAACTTACCAAAGGGCAATGAATGCCATTTTCCACGACATGCTAGGCCACCAAATGGAAGTATATATTGATGATATTGTGATTAAATATAAAAGAGACAATGAGCTTGTAGATCATCTAAGGAAAAGCTTTTAGAGGATGAGACATCATCAATTGAAGCTTAATCCACTAAAATATGAATTCGGAGTTCGTGCTAGGAATTTTCTTGGGTTCCTAGTTCACCAAAGAGGGATAGAAGTGGATCAGAACAAAGTAAAAGCTATTACTTTAGTCAATGCTCCACAAAACAAGAAAGAACTCCAAAAGTTCCTAGGTTAGGTAAATTATTTAAGAAAATTTATCTCTCACCTGACAGGTAAAACCAAGGAATTCTCTAACTTGGTGAAGCTTAAAGATATGGAAGAGTTTACATGGGAGGAATAACATCAAGCAACTTTTGACAAAATAAAGAGTACCTATCTAAACCTCCTGTTTTAATGCCTCCTATACAAGGTCGCCCACTTAAATTATATTTATCAACCAAAAATGAATCAATAGGTTGTCTTTTAGCACAAAACAACTCTAAAGGTCATGAGCTGTCTGTATATTATTTGAGTAGGGTCTTAAATCCAACGGAGACAAGATATTCTCCAATTGAAAAATTATGTTTGGCCTTGTACTTTGCATGTACTAAACCGAGATATTAATTTATCAAGTCTTGAGTTTATGTAGTTTCTCAAACTGACCTGAAAGTTGATCATGACTTAGCAAATTAACCAAGAAGATGGTGAATTGGTTTTCTCAAAAACTTTTTGTAAATAAAAAAAATTCTACAAATTTAACTAAAAAGACATTAAATAAAGATATATAGAATAGAGAAATCAAACTCCAGATTTATAGTGGTTCAGCACACCCTTACCTACATCCACTTCTCCTCAACCTTCAACCGGTGAGGGTTCCACTAGTTTCAAGCTCCAACTCGATCTTCTTCTTTTTACACTTGGATTTTGATTCCAATGGGTACTTCACAAATCCTTCAAGCTACACACACTTGAAGCCTGCTTTAATGCTCAATGAATACAAAGGTGTACTCTAGAATATGCAAGTGAAATGAATGCACCAAGAATCTAGATTGAGAATTTATTAGCAAGAGAAATGGTGGTTGAGAGAATAAATGCAACAAGTCTCATTTTCGTTAAATGATCCCCAACACTCTATTTATAGAGTGGGAACTTGGCAACAACATAAGCTACCAACTGATCGACCGTTGGACTTGACCAAATGCTAACTTGATAGACCATTTCACTCAACCGGTCGACCATTTCATTAAATGCACTGCATGTTACCATTTTATAGCTATTGGACTTGACTAAAAGCTATACCGATCGACCGTTTACTCAACCGATCGACCATTTGCTATTTCAGTTTATAAAAATGAAAAACGAACCTTTCTGGACCCAAATGCTCGACATTACACTCTCGACCGGTTGAAATCGGTCGACTAGTTGACTTAACCGATCGACCTCTTGGACCAACTAGAAGACCAACCGAATGACCTAGACAGCTCAACAACTGCTTGTTAGAAAAAGTGGTTTTGGGTCCGTTTCAATTCCCTTTCGCTCCAAATTAATTTCTAACTTTAAATAACTTTTTTAAGCACATTTTAAACTCCAAATAACTAAGATTTGATGAGTAAACATGGGTTTTAAAATATTTAATCAATTTAAAGTCAAACTGAGTAAAAATCACAAAGTATGCAAAAGAATGCCGAAAAGGCCCCATAAATGGTCACTTTAGATTCTTGTCATTCCAAATCAATTTCAAACCTTATAAAACACTTTTGAATACATTTTAAACTTTAAATGCCTAAGGTTTGATGATCATACTTGAGTTAAAAAAAAAATTCAATTTAGACACAAAAATCGAGTTATGAAGAATATGCATGTAAAAGATGATATCTGTAAAGTCTTGATACATTCATCTTACATAGATTCCTAAGCTTACAAAATCTTCACTTTATGATTGAACTTGGAGTCTTGGTTACTTGTCATTTTGGATTTGAAATCTTGGTTCTTTGATTTGATTGAACTTCACTTCCAAGAGCTTGATAAAATACATCATTGTCATCTTAAGCTTGTAATATCTTTATTTGATGCTTGATCAATTTCAACCTATCAATCAATTCAATTTTAACCATTAGTAACCAATAACCTTGGTTTGTTATCATCAAAACCTCAGTCAGAGGTAACCTTGGGCTAACATGATCTGATGAAGTACATGCTTAACCAACCATTGATTATAAGGAGGATTGGTAAATGGTCCCTTGCTTTTTCAGAATTCACCTTGGTTTATTTTCCACATAAATCAATCAAGGGACAAGCAATGGTAGATTTCCCAGCCGATCATCCTTCCCTAGAGATTGGAACAGAGCAAAGTGTGGAGATGGGAATTTATAGAGTAGAAAAAGAGCCTTGGATCATCAAATTTGATGGTTCAAGCATAGAAAATTCAGTCGGTGCAGGAATAGTGATCATGTCACCAAGAGGAGTAAATACTACATTGTCTTTCATTTTGGCCTTTGAATGCACCAACAATCAAGTCGAGTATGAAGCCTTGGTGATTGGTTTAGAAATCCTATTGGAGCTTGGGGCAAAAGATGTTCAGGTCATTGGAGATTCTCAATTGGTACTTCGACAATTAACATGGGAGTATAAGTGCAATAGCTTGCTATTAGCACCTTACTTTACTACTGCCATTCAATTATTAGATTCCTTTGACAATGTGGAATTTGAACATGTGCCTAGGGAATCAAACTAGGAGGCTGATGAGCTTGCTTAAATAGCCTCTGGTGTAAGAATGGGTGAAGAATTGACCCATAAGCTCATCATGATAGAGAGGAATAATCACCCTTCAATTTTTGAAAGGGGGATCGACCTAGACATGTTCAACAATGACATGAATATTGCTGGAGATTAGAGAACAGAGTTTGGAGAGTATTTGGAGAATCCAAACAAGAGGGTTCCCCACAGAATGAAGGCTCAAGCTAAGAATTTTGTTCTATTGGAAGGAGAGCTATACAGAAAAGGGTTTGATGGGTTATTACTCAAGTGCTTATCTTTCCCAGACAACATGGAAGTTATGAAGCAAGTTCATGAAGGAGCTTATGGAGCCCATCAATCTGGAGTAAAGATGTGATGGTTAATTAGATGACACGACTATTTTTGGCTGACCATTCTAAAAGACTGCATCACATCCTCCAAAGGTTATCAACAGTGCCAAAGATATGAAAGTATACAAAGGATTCCTACTGTTGAATTACATTTAATAGAAAAGCCATGGTCGTTTAGAGGGTGGGCTATAAATCTAATTGAGCAGAGTCATCCAACATCATCAAAAGGGCACAACTTCATCCTAGTTTCTACAAACTATTTCACTAAGTGGGTGGAGGCAGTACCATTGAAGAAATTGGAACAGAAGGATGTGATTCGGGTCATTAAGGAGCAAATTATTCATTGGTTTGGAATTCCTCAAGCTATCACTACTGATTAAGGAATAATGTTCATTGGGGAAGAGATGAATTATTTTGCTACGGATTATAAAATACAACTCAACAAATCAACTCTTTTTTATGCCCAAGCCAATTGAAAAACAAAAGCATCCAACAAAGTATTGATAGGAATCCTAGAAAAAATGCTAGAGGAGAATTCCAAAGATTGGCACAGGATTTTATCAAAGACATTATGGGCCTACAAGGCTTCCAAAAGAAGCTCTATAGGGGTAAGTCATTTTTCTCTAACCTATGGATAAGATGCAATACTCCTAAGGGAAGTATTAGTGCATTCTCTAAGAGTGTCCAGGCAAAATGACCTTACTCCTCAAGAATATAGTGAAGCCATGATGATAGAACTCGAATCAGCAAATGACAGAAGAATATAAGCCTTCAACTACAAGTTGTGTCGCACCCCTACCCCTGCCTAGGCGAAGAGTGGGAACGCGGCACGGGATTGGGACTCTTTAACCTATTTTTCTGTCATTGGTGGGCCTAATTTATATATATTTTCATAAAGAAATAAAACTTATAACATATACATATAAAACAACCACCATAGTGGTGTTCATAATAATGCAGTACACATATATCAGGGGCGAATTACTTGTTCTTATACAATTTCACTATTACAAAACTCTACATTTACATATACAAAAACAAATCTAAAACCTACTTAGGGTGGGCTTCTATTGTTGTGTTGCCCCTGGCGGATGCGAAATGTAAGTAAATGTCTCTTGATTACCTCTGCGGATGAAACATAAGATTAGTGCTAAACATAGCTTAGTGGGAAACATATAACTTATATGACCACTTGCAGTTATCCTTAATTTCAGTATACATATACAATAGCTTATAAACATATACTTCTTTTACATATCATATCCATCTTTTGTACCATTTGCATATTTCATGCCTTTTTCATGTGTCATGTTTCATATTATCTTATATCATCTTGTATCATTTTTTTTTTTATTTTTATGCGTATGCGTTAAGATGTGGATACGGGAGATAAGCGTATATACACGAAGGTATCATCGCTGCCTCTGAAAGCGATGACTGTGCACTGTATTTGTATGACCCAGAAAGGCGAGTATATACGAGAAGGTATCATCAGCACATGCAGGAGCAGTGACCTATGCCCTATATTATGTGACCCGAAGCGGGGCGGCGTAATGACAAACGGGGCCCGACTTCAACTTCTGCTTGTCCATCCACTTTGAGATATATCACGAAATCGGGCTTATTCTGGGTTTTTTATCGATTAGAGATATCATACTAGTCATTTACATGTTTGTATTACTGTTCATGTGTTCATATTTCATATATCAACCCTACTTTTATTTATTTACTTCAAATACTTTACACCAAAATATTTCCTACAAACAACTTTTCACTTTAACTAATTACGGATTCATTGGGGTCGAATTTGAATACAGCATTTCAAGGAGATTTGTTCTTACAGAAATTACGGTTTTACCTAGAAATTTGAATCACTCAATTTGGATAAATGAAACTCAACTTATGGCCTAAATACTAGAAACTGTATCTAAACACCAAAATTGTATCAGAAACTGCTTGAAAACAGGGTTTCACTTTGACGAATTTTATGGGTCCAATGGGATCTAAATTTGAATACACTTATTTCAAAGAGATTTTTTTCTCCTATAATTATAGTTTACCCAGAAATTTGAATCACTTTCGATTTGGTGATGACTCGACTTATGGCCCTGTCTGTTGTATTAAAACACAGCGCTATCCAAGCGAAAGCAGGGGTTTGGCTTTTGTAATTTTCTAGGTCAGTAAATTCGCATTTGAATACACTTATTTCAAAGGATATTTTTCTCTAGAAGCCTAGTTTACCCAAAATTCCAAATCACTCAATTTTGATGAGTGATAAGTAGAAATAGCAATGGGTTTTGAAAAAGGGTGGCAAACATCTCCTAAAACCCCAACAATTCCTTTATATAAACATTCCTCAATTGAGGACTATAATGAAGTTTAAAATCCTGGTTTTAGCCAAGTTTCTAGCAAATTTCCAACAGTGTTATTTCATTCATTCCTAATGAAATCAAATATTTTATCTAACAATTCCAACATTCTGCTTGCAAGTTCTATTCAAGTTTTATCAAGTTTTCAAGCATAATACTGTTTTCACGATCAAATCCAATGTTTACTTCAGCAATTTTAGCATTCTGATTGCAAGTAACATTCAAATCTATCAATTTTCAACACTTCATTCTTTCTCAAGGAAATCTAAACACTTTCTTCAGCAATTAATTCTTGCAATATTCTCATCCGTACATTTTCCACTTTGATTATGGGGAACTATCAAGGGAACCAGGGAGCCTACATAGCCTAATTAGAAGTTTGATCTATGAGTCAGTTCAGTTTGGAAACACTTTAATTTCTTGGCAAGCCCGCACACTTATATTTTTTATGTTTCGTGTGAGATTAAAAAATCACCACAACATAACCACAAAAGAGAAAATGCCAGAAGAGCGAGGGAAAGTCTTACCTTTTCAACACGAAGAGTTCTGGCGGTAGTGGTGAGGAAGTCAATAGAGCCGATGCAGAGGATTTTTCGGATCCGAGTCGCTAACTTTGAGTTTGACACATTATCAGCTGGTTCAAACCAATATTTCGAGGGTGAACTGAAAAACTAAAAGGAGGACCAACCCACCTTTTCAAAAGGGAGCAATAGGTAACGTACAAAGGGCATTCTTGTAATTTATGGTAAATAATCTAAAATTATTTAGAAAATAAATAAATTATAATTGAAATATATTTTCCATTAAAATTCCAGTAAATACTTGAAAGTTGAATATGACTTAGCAACATAACTAAGAAAGGGGGGAGGGGGGTGGTTGAATTGGTTTTCTCAAAAACTTTTTACAAAACAATAGTAAATCTTCAATTTAATACAAGAACAATAAATAAAGAGATAAGGATAGAAAGTGCAAACTCGGATTTATAGTGGTTCGACACACCTTTGCCTACGTCCACTTCCCCTCAACCTTCAACTGGTGAGGGTTCCACTAGTTTCATGATCCAACCCGAGCTTCTTCTTGTTACACTTGGATTTTAATTCCAATGTGCACTTCACAATCTTTCAAGCTATGCACACTTAAAGTTTTTCAAGCTCCAACTCGAGCTTCTTCCTTTTACATTTCGATTTTGGCCCCAATTGACACTTCTCAAATCCTTCAAGCTATACACACTAAAAGCTTTCACTCTTAAGCACAATGAGACACTCTCTAGACCCACAAGATTGAACAAATGCAACTCAAGCTTGTGATGAATACAAAGGTGCACTTTAAAATATGCAAGTGAAATGAATGTACCAAGAATCTCAATTTGAGAATTGATTAGAAAGAGAAATGGTGATTGAGAGAAATAAATGCAATAAGTCTCATTCACATTAAATGATCCCCAACACTCTATTTATAGAGTGGTAACTCGGCAGAATAATAAGCTACCAATAGTCGATCGGTTCCTTTAAAAACTAGTCATTGTGCACTGTATGTTACCATTTATAGCCATTGAATTTGACCAAATGATGAACCGATCGATCGTTTGCTCTTCTAGTCTTTAGATGAGCTACTGCATCCAACCGGTCAAGTTTCACAACCCATCCGGTTCCCAACTGGTCAACCATTTCAGTGACCAATTCCAAATGGATACTACTAGATCCAACCGATCGACATGTGCAACTCAACTAGTTGGTAACCGGTCTACCAGTTCATCCGGTATGCCACAACTAGTAGATTGGTCCAATCGGTTTACCTCAACCGGTCGACCGATTCAACTAATGGACCACAATCAGTCGACTGGTTCAACCGGTAGGCCACAACTGGTCGAACGGTTGACCCTCTAAATGCTCAAAGTCATGTGTTTTTTATTTAAAACACTTATAAACATTAGGTGTTTCATTGAAACACATTTTTAGATTATAAAACCTAAGGTTTTATGCTTGAACTCGAGTTTTCAAATTAAAGATATGCAATTTAGACACAAAAACCGAGTTATAAAAAATATGCATGTAAAAGATGATATACCCTAAAGTGCACCAATGCTATTACCTTACACGGATTTCTAAGTTTACAAAGTGTTCATGGTATGCTTGAACTTGGAATCTCGGTTTTACTTCTTGAACTTGATTTTAATTCATATCTTAGATGAATGATGTAGTCTTTAAGTTCATAATAACTTGTCATCTGTCAGTCATCTCAAATAAATAATCAGTAACTAATTACTTTAATTTGTTATAATCAAAACCTCAATTAAAAATACCTTTGAACCAATAATACCTTTTTTTTTTTAGATATGCAGTAAAGACCTTTTATTCACTATAAAATTAAGTGCAGCAAGAGAAAACTCTTGTTTTGTTTCTTTTCACAAATCATTATAGATATGCTTTATTAATTGAAGATGAAGTGATAAACCAACCAGTATTTATGGGAACTACAAATAATTAATAATTATAAATAATTTAACCCCTCATTATTTTTCTTAAAATTTCCAAACTCATCTATAACCTTATTATTTTAATTTAAGACTTTTTTTTGGTAAAATATAAAATGGGATTGACACTTAAGAAACCCGTACATTGTAACTTCCAATTTTTGTTACTACTAAAAATTAGTGTCTTCATCTTGATTGTCTTTTATATATATATATAGTGATATGTCCTATAATAACTCCATTGGACCTTATGACAATTAATATCAATAATTAGTTTCTCAATAACTCAATAAATGGTTTTGTCAAAAAAATAAATAAATAAATGGTAACAATCTTTTAGATATAGTAGCACGTAATCATGCAGGAATAAATGGATAACAGTTTAGCCTATGTATGTTTGTTATTAAAATGCTTGCTTGGTCACATCTAATTTTTTGTTTGTTCACATGAATTTCAACATATTATATTGCAATTCTGTCAAAACAAAAACCTATGATAATGCAAAAGAACCTTATTACTCAAACTTTTTTTTTTTGGTTTTTTTTTTTTTGTTTTGAAACTATGTTTTCTTTGTCATAATTAAAATACTTTTTCAACTACTCTATTTTGAAAATATATTCTAAAAAAATATTGTATTGGATTGAAATGCCCTCTAATATTTCATGAATTAGTACGCTTAAACTAAAGTGTGAATATATTTGATTTGATAATTTAAGCTTTGTTAAGAGTTGGAGGAGGCATATGAAAATTCTAAAGTTATAAAATATATTTCTTTTTCTTTTTTGAAACCAGTTTTAAAATAGATTTCTCAATATGAAATTTCTAATTTATTTATAAATTTTTATTCACTTGAATTCTTGACAAAATTTTAGTTATATCAACCTAGAATAATCACCTAACTGAAGGTTAATAGAGTGATAGTTACTTTTTTATAAATTTAAGCTATACCATTGCAGGCAATACTTATGTTCTATTAAATACAAATATAATGTAAAACTAATTGCATATAAAATAAGGAGTGTAAGAAAGAAAAAAAAAATGTAAACTCAATATTTTTATAGTTATTTGATGGAACTCGGTTTACATCTACTCTCTTTAAGCTTCTAACAACGTGGATGTCTCATTAATCTAGAACTTTCAAGACAAACCTCTAAATTATATATTTGTATTAATCAAATCTAATAGGTATTTACAATTTTACTTTTTTTAAGGGATGCCTCACTCTTAAATTCCTAAGTCGTATGCTGCATTTGGTAAATATTAAGTGATAATTTCCGACTCATTCAATCAGGTTTTGACATTCTTAAACAATTTTAAGATGATTTGAACTTGATATCTTCGATTTTAAGAAAGAGTAGACTATTACAATAATTCAATAAATTATTCATGATATTGAATAAGTCAACAAACATTAACTATGTTAATTATATTATTTTAAGCCCAAATTAACTTTAAAATGAATGACTTCAAATGAATTGACTTTTTAATATTAAATTACTCCATACCTTCTTTCCAAAATTGACAACTCTCTTCTAAAACAAGTTGTAGGAAACAAGAAACCAACCACTTTGAATGATTGGAACAAGTCTTTACTATTCATGTGCACTAGGTCAACAATTAGCTTAAATAACATGCGTCCACAATGACTCGTCCCTTTCTTCCACACCCAATTCCCAAAAAGACCCTAACAACATTAAAAATACTTATGACATGAGGAACCCATGCAAGGGTATATTCGTCCATATAAAATATCTTCCCCTACCATGATCAAGTCCAAGGATATTCTATTTCAATCAATTTCTTAACATAATTTCCAATTATATGATGACAATTCCAATTTTATACACACATTGCAACTTAACGACAACACATTTATTGATTGAAAATAAAAACACCACATTTAATTTTTCAAATCCAAACCAAACTTAAAGGGGTTGATGAATTGGCCTACTCATGTGATGTTGAAACTTGAAATTTAAAAGAAAAAAAAAAAGGGGAAACAATGATTTAATTTAATGAAAGTAAACTCTTCCCATAACCTACATGCATTTATATCTTATACCAACCACAAAACGAGGCCACATCTTATTCTTATAAAAAAATAATTAATTCATTGAATTATCGTCTAGATAATGTTTGGAGCTCACATTGTGACAACTTAAAAGCCAATAAAAATATTAAAAAAAATAAAAAGGGAAACAATGGTTGGTGCATGGAGGAACAAAAGTCAAGTGGAACAACCAACCAATAGAGAGTTAAAAGTCCAAGAAAGATGAATGAAATGGGAAGTTTGGAGATGAAGTCAAGGAGAGGTTGAATGAATTAATGAGGGAGTTTATAGAAAGTTTTCTTCAAATGGAAATCCTTAGTTTGGTAGGGCCAAGGATGACCAAAATGATTGATGAGAGTTTGTAAATAATATATATATATATATATATATATATATATATATATATATATATATATATATATATATATATATTCAATAAAAACCTCCAAAATCATGTTTGAAGAGGGCCCAACCCCCTCAACTTTTTTAAGGCTCTATTTGAATTGACTTTTGAAAAGTTTATTTTTTATTTTTTTTATAGTTTAACTACTTTTTTTTTTGTCTTATTTGATTAATTTTATTTAAGGATATTATTAATTTTCAAAAGTTTCAAATAAAGGTGAAAAAAATACTTTCCATGAAAAGATTCTTTTAAATTATATATAAAATGTTCAAAATAATCCCCTTAACCTTGAAGGACTATTTGGATTCACTTTTAAAAGGGTTATTATATTTATTTTACTTTTGTTTATCTACTTTAGTTTTGTCTTATTTGATTAATTTTATTTAAAGAATTTGTTAATTTTGCTGTAAAAAAAAAAAGAATTTATTAATTTTAAAAAGTTTCAAATAAAAGTGAAAAGTTTACTTTCTGCGAAAAGTCTCTTTCGAATTATGCAGATAATGTTTAAAAAATTGAAAACCACAATACTAAAAATCCTCCCATCTTAAAAAAATAAATAAAATATATAATTAGTACAAAATGATTTATAAATTTTTGTTGATAAAAAAGTTCTTAAGCATGATTGGTGGTGGTTCGAAGAACACTTTTAAAACGTTAATTTTTTAGAATAATGTTTAAAAGATATCCTATAAAATAAAAAAATGCTTAGAGTTCAAAATATTTTAATCCTAAATATATTTATTCGAGATGACTCTTGGATGTTAGATTAATTTATTAATCATGGACTAAGTATAATCATATTATAATTTTAATTGTGTAATTGTGCAATTATCGTCTTGGTATTGAATGGTATAATATTAGCTAGATATGAGCATGATTCTATATTTTATTCTTTTGTCTATTCGTTGGGCCACGAGTTGGTATTCACTTGTGTTATATATATATATATATATGTGAATAAATAGAGCAGCCCAGGAATTTAATAAAGGTTTTGGTACTCATACTGAATAAATGCCAGCTAGTCTTTCTTTGATTTAAATCTCTTATATATTTAGGAGGTAATGGCGTTGATAATTTCGGATCGAAGTATCGGGTATATTTCTTCTCATGGCAGTTGATCTTAACTTTGTTTAATAAAGTTATTATTTTATAATGTATTTATTGAGTCATTTGATTATTGATAAATTATTTTTTGAATCAATAAATACTTGATTTTTATAAAATAATTTAACATTGGGTGCATTAGGTAGTCATTTTTAGTTACGTTTTCAATGAAATGATAAGTACCTAAGCCTAATAGAATAACACAATCCAAAATATTAATATAATAATTAGGAAAACCTTTTAAACTTAAGTATCATTTTACAATACTTTTTTTTAACAGCTTATATTGTGATATGTAAAATTAATAAATGTTAAAAATATATTTATTTTATGTTCAGGGTTTTATTTTAATTATTTTTATATATTTACGTTTATATATATATATATATATATATATATATATATTTTAAATAATAATTCTTAGATTGTAAATCCGATAATATTGTCCTAAAAATCAGTCTCAGAATTTTCCATGAATAGCTTTACTCTCATATGAGTAATAATATCTCGAAAAAATATGTAAAAAAACAGTTCACGAAAGAGGCTTCTCGTGAGGTGTGATTGTGTGAAGGTAAGCCAGACGAGGAGATTTTCGTCATTCAATAGAATAATCAGGGGTAAAATCGTAATTCTGGGAGAAGTTTAAAACAGTTCGCTGATTCAGAGAAGATAATAATAACAATAATTGGTAATAAAATAAGTGCACAAGGCAAGGACGGCCACCGGAAACAAAAATATCTTTCAATCTTCACGGCAAACAGCTCCCAAATTCTGGAGAGAGAAAGAAGAGAGAGAGAGAGAGAGAGGAACAAAAAGCTACACCCTTTTCACGAGCACCCTCACCGCCTCTGCAACCACAAAAAATAAAACCCTAGAAATCTGAATCTTCTCAACATCTCCCTCTCGTTCTCTCTCCCTCTGAGGTAGGTAAATTCTTCACGGGCTCGGCCACATCTTCAGTCTCTGTCTCCACCCAATCGCAACCAATCGACTGGTCCCAGTTCCGCCACGTCGCGTAATTCACTACTTTGATCTGGTTTACGTTTTCGTATAATATGAGCTGGGCATCGTCGGAGTAGCGCTCGGGAGAGGGGGGCTTTGTTGTTGATGGATCGGGCGGCGATCACGGTGGGGCCGGCGATGGACGTTCCGATCATGCACGACAGTGATCGATACGAGCTCGTGCGGGATATCGGGTCCGGAAATTTCGGAGTGGCCAGGCTGATGAGGGATAAGCAGACTGGTGAGCTTGTTGCAGTGAAGTATATCGAGAGAGGTGAGAAGGTTAGTGTCTAATCTTTGTGTTTGTTTTTGGAAAGTTTTATTTTTCTTTCTTTTGGAGTTTTTTGAGGTCTTGTTTAGTTCAGTCTATGTTTTGTTTGGCGGCTGTGGAAAAAAAAGGAAAGAAATGAAAGTTTGAGTATTTTTATACGGTTGTTGGTACGGGTGTATTTCTAGGGTTTCTCGGGAAGCAATTATTGTCCGTGGAAAAATAAACTTCCTAGCCACTTATTTCATGATGAATATATTGAAAAATGGATTGGAAACTTCTTACATTCTTTAATTGCAAGGGCTTGCATTTTTATTACATCCAAGGGTAGATTGTATTGGTGCTGTGTCTTTTTTGCGGAGATTTAAAAGAAAACAAGAAAATTACTGGGTTTTTTCATGTTATGGTGCTTTTAAATATGGAATTAGTCATGGAATTGGAACAATGATTGCCTTTTTTTCGTTCCCACCATTTAAACGAACAGAAAAGGAAACCTGGAGTAATCCAACGGCTACTTCAACCTTTATTGGAAGGATCATAATTTCATTTTTATCATGAGAAGTTTAATTGTAGGTATGATATTGGAATTAGTTAAAGGTCAAGCCTTTGTTTGAATGCTTAGATTTCAACTAAAAATGATAGAAATGCAGGAGCTTGTGACAGCTGGCAGTTAACCAGCCCACCATAAGTTCATTTCTTTTCCCTTATAAGTTCAGTAATCAAAATGAACATAAATAATTTCTCCAATTGTCCTTTTCCAGCACTTCCAATGAACTGTGTATGGATTTAAATGGGGGAAGGTGAAACACAATATGCATGCGGGAGCTAGGTGAATGCATATCAGTTTTTTAAAAATAATCCAAAATCCAATTAACTACAAGTTTTAGATTTTAAACATTCAAAAGAAATCGTACAACAAAAAATTGTTATTATTATTTTTGATAAATGTGACAGTATTATATAAATGCAAAAAGTGCATGGAAGTACATAGGTTATACACAGTGAACACAAAAAAAAATGATGCGGGAAAAGAGACAAAAACATTGAATAAAAAATTAGTGAATTATATAAATTTAATTACAGGTAGAAAATTTCAAAATATTCATGTTAAAAAAGGAAAAATAAAACAGGCACCCTGCCAAACAAGGTGCTATAACTAGGGAATGATCGTGCCTTGGGTTCTAAGCCTGTTTTTAAGAATTATGATTTTGTGGTCTTGGTTTGTCTTTTTTTATTTGGGCGAGGCAGTGAAAGATTGGAACCTACCAGCCAATGGTCTAATTCAAGACCAGCTGTTGCAAGATGACCTTGTAATAATTAGTTCTAATTGATCAAATTGATTATCAAATTTTATTGAAAATGAATGAAGTTATTCAAACTGTTGTGATATGGTGAATTGTATTTATCCTATAGGATCGTGTTACTTTTCTTTTTTTAAATTTAATGTGACAGCCTAAATTTTTTTGCTTTTCTGCTGACGTGACTGTAAAATTTTAGGAATCTGACGAACTATTGACTAATGCTGCATTTCTGGACTGACTTCATTCACTCTGTCCGTATGATATTGGAACTTGGCTACTTATTAGACATGAATGATTTGGTCTTTTTTGGTGGTGCCTTTTGGTCTGATGATTTGCTTTACCTTCTTTTACGTTTTTGTCACAGATAGATGAAAATGTACAAAGGGAAATAATTAACCACAGATCACTAAGGCATCCCAACATTGTCAGATTCAAGGAGGTTTGGTCAAAATTATTTTTTCCCAAAGACATTATTTTCCGGTCATTTTTTTATAAGTAATTTTTTTCCCATTCAATGATGCTCAGTTCTGTTTAATCATACTCTAGGTTATATTAACACCAACACATCTTGCCATTGTGATGGAATATGCCTCTGGAGGAGAGCTCTTTGAGCGAATATGCAATGCAGGCCGGTTCAGTGAGGATGAGGTTCTTATCCAAATTGCTCATTTGGTTCTGTACTCTCCTTGCAATTGTGTGTGGCTTACCATCTCTAGCTTGTGCTGCAGGCACGTTTCTTCTTCCAGCAACTCATATCTGGTGTCAGCTATTGCCATGCCATGGTATTCACAGTTTTCCTTTCCTGCCTTAACCTCTTCTTTGATTTGCTGAAAATATGAACTAGGTGATTAAGTTGGATTTCATGTTGTATTTCTTTGTGAAGCAAGTATGCCACCGTGACTTGAAATTAGAGAACACACTGTTAGATGGAAGCCCAGCTCCTCGTTTGAAGATTTGTGACTTTGGGTACTCCAAGGTAATTAGTTGTCTCTATTCTTTGTTTTTATAGGTATTTTTTTTATCTTAATTGTTCTTGCTCTTATCTTTGCTTGGTATGTATGATATTGGATCTTTAGCACTCACCTATAAAAAAAAAGAAAAAAAAAAGGAAAGACAAAAGTAAAAATTAGATCTTCATTGTTCAGGTTTGAGACTAAAAAGTTAATGAGGAGAATGCTATTGTGTAGTTGTTTGAATGCTATATAAATTTTAGGGGCTTTCATCTTCAATGGGCTGATCCAAGTGAATTTGCATGTTCAGTGTTTATGGTTTTAGGTATTTGTAATAGAACAATGGTTTTGATGTTTATCTGTCACTGAACCTACCTCTTCTTGCTAATTTAAAAAGCTTTTGAAATTTATATGTTTATCTTTGGCTTTAATTTTTTGTGCAGTCCTCAGTGCTGCATTCACAACCAAAATCAACTGTTGGAACCCCTGCATACATTGCTCCTGAAGTGTTACTCAAGAAAGAATATGATGGGAAGGTAAATTAATGTCCTAATTACCTGAGTTACTAATTCTGTGGAAATGACAATGTTTAGCATTTCAATTAATTATTTTCTGTCATCTGAAGGAGCAAGGGCTTTTGCTCTTTTGAAATTAACTGGTTGATAAAAGAAAATTGACCGGTGATTTGTGTAGTCTGTATCCATTGTTTCAATGATGTTTTAAGTCTATTTCTATTGTTTCTTCATCAAACCAAATTAACTTTTTGTAAGATGTTGAAATTTTAGGACAGACATTCTTTGATGTAAACCATTGACATCATAATGAGACCACTGTCTACATTATGCGACTTGGAAAATGAGTATTATAGCTATATGAAAACACCAAAATATGTAGACTTACTAATGTTTTGTTGCTCTGGTATTTGATCACAATTTCAGATTGCAGATGTATGGTCTTGTGGGGTTACCTTATATGTCATGCTGGTGGGTGCTTACCCGTTTGAAGATCCTGAGGATCCTAAGAACTTCCACAAGACTATACAGGTATTCGGGCAGACATGATTACTTTGTATGCAGCTCAAATGAAAATTCTAAATGATCGTTTGTTTCTTGCAGAGAATTCTGACTGTCCAGTATTCTATTCCTGATTACGTTCATATATCTCCTGAGTGCCGTCGTTTGATCTCAAGGATTTTTGTAGCTGATCCTGCAACGGTTAGTACAATTAAAGATCTTGTTGCAAGTTCATTGGTATTGATAACACGTTTGGTGCTTTTATGATCGATATGAATATAGCCCCCCTCAGTCAAATATTTATTTATTTATTTTTTGAGCTGATTTTTCTTATTCTTCTCCCTCTTTTCCACCCTCCCTCCTTTCTCTCTGTTGATGTGTGTGTGCACTAGTTAGAATAATTTTTAATTTAATTTAATTTATTCATTCATTTATTTATAAGCATGTGCTTGTGAGAATAATAATCAGATTTTGAATGGAAGGCATGTTTTTTGGTGGTACTTGGTGAATTAAACCTTACATTTAGGCATGTATTTTTGCATATCTCCATATATTTATAATTATATATGTAGTCAAAGTACAGAAAAGGAGATATCCTGAAAGCTTGTATTTAAAAGATTTGAAAGACAGTTTCTCTTTGGCTTGGGATCTCAAGAACTAGGTTCAACAAAAATCAAATTTGGTAAAAGAGTAGTTGTTGCGCTTTGCATGGACTTGTGATGCAGTATGATGCCAGAAAACGAGGAACAACAAGCAAAAGCTCATAACTGAATATTATTTGGATCGCACAATCGTAAGATCCTCTTGATGGGGAATTATATGAGTGTCAAAGCAGAATGCTGCTTAGATTAAACTTGTTCACTTGGTGTATGGATCTAGAAATTTTGGTATATGACCTAGTTCACGGAACTCTTTAACCACCTTGAATTTTTATACTATGTTCCTAGTTTGAAGACCTCTCTTTGTCTATCCCTCTGAATAGGTAACATGTTTGTTTTTCCTTTTTATTTTTTGGTTACATGGATTCAGACTGGAACCTCTCTGTTATCCTCCCCATCCTCGTGCCACTTGGGCTAGACCTCAAGACCAAGTTCTTACCTCTTGACTTTTTGTTTTCATTAAGTTGCCCCTGGAATCGTTTGATATGCTAATGTGCTAGTGGCTTTGGCTTAGCATGATTCACCTCCCTTCTTGATTGATGGGAAATGATTTCTGAAAACTGTCTTACTACAATGACCACCAAGTAATATGGAATATTTGTCGATACTGTGATGGTCTCCATAGCAAAGAATTACAAATATTCAGTCACTTGAACTGTTATGGTAAGTCATCTCCTTTCTAATGTTCAAACTTCAAACTATGGAGAATGGAGTTCCTTTTGTGTCAGTATTTTTGGAATCAACTATCACTTGTTTGTATTCTTGTTTCTTAATTAACTTGTAAAATGTTATAACTGTATGAGTTATTTTTTTCTCTTGTATTGATCTTTGTATTTCTTTTATGAAATTTATATATTCTTTTATAGTTATTCATTTGTCTCTTCTTTCTTTCTTCATAGTATTTTCGGGAAAAAGGTGGTGGTTTGGGAAGAAGGTAGGGGGCTTAGTCCTTGATTTTGCAGGACTCCTACTGATATGATATTTTTTAGAAGGAGACTGCAAGGCAAGGAAGGGACCAAAAAAAAAAAAAAGAGAAAAATCTAGTTAATTCCTGCCTTGTAGATCTTGATGCAATGATTCGTCTGTGTGTAGCTTTGTTTCCCTGATGCAAATAAGGGATATAAGGCAGGAAATTTTGATTACTGACCAAATTTGATTCCTTTGAACATTAAATGTTAACAGAGGATAACAATTCCTGAGATCAGGAACCATGAGTGGTTTCTAAAGAACCTTCCAGCAGACCTCATGGATGAAACTACAATGAACAATCAATACGAAGAGCCTGAGCAGCCCATGCAGTCACTTGATGAAATAATGCGGATAATCGGGGAAGCTACCATACCTGCAGCTGGAACCCAGAGTCTGAACCAGTATCTGACAGGCAGCCTGGACATTGATGATGACATGGAGGAGGATCTGGAGACGGATCCTGACCTCGATATTGATAGCAGTGGAGAAATAGTGTATGCATTGTGATGGTGAAATTGTGGCTGGCTGGTAGGGAGGGGGAGGGGGAGGGGGAGGGGAGGGGAGGGAGTAGAAGAAGAGTAGGCCAACAATACATCTTCACTGAACGTCAGAGCAGAGACTTCTCTTCTGGATCTGGGGGATAATTGGGTGTGGTCTTGGGGAGAGAAGAAAAATAAGAGACATATATGTATGATTATGAATCCAAAAAACTCTTTCTATCATCAGGGTGAAGTGTCAGAATCATATCAATCCAACGTTTCCCACGAATGTTTCTACTTTCTTGTCTTAGTGATGTGGTGTTTTTGCTTTTGTTAGTAGTTGGTTACAATTCCTAAGTGGCAGGTGTACTGTATGTACAATTTGCATCACAGTAATGTAACAGTTTACCAAACGCTCCTCTTCCCCTTCCTCGTGCACTCATTCTCTTACAGATTATTATTATATACCCTTCTCAATACCAATTCTCATTACCCTGAAGAAAGAATGTTACTCTTGAGTCTTGACTCACCTTCTCTTCCAAGTTTTGTTCAAATAAATTGGACACTCCAAAGGATTAAAAAGTTCTTATTTGTTATTTTGATTCATTTGTCTCCTTATAAGGGTTCTGAAAAAAAAATAATTAAATGAGCGTTCAGAACCGAAACAAAGGGACTGTTTGGTTATCCTTTTTAAAACTATTTTTAGTTATGAGAAACAAGAAAAATAAGGTAAGCATAGAGAAAATATTTTATTCTTTTTTTTTTTTTGAAAAATACATAATAACATAAAAAATATTAAATTCAGATAACAATAACAGTTTTTCAAAACAAGAATCAAATATATCCAAAATTAAGTGAATGGAAGTGGGCATGTAGTGTAAGTAAAATGGTTTTCAAATCCTTGGACGAACCATGTTTTTCGTGTATGTTATATATATATATACCCAATGAAATTCTTTGGAGAAGAGAAAGGGTAAAGAAAAAAAAGGGGGAATTGAACCCGACGTGAATCGAACACGCAACCTTCTGATCTGGAGTCAGACGCGCTACCATTGCGCCACGGATCCACTATACATTTCTGATCACGTATTATTTAATTTATCAAAATTTCAAGAATAACTTCTGTATTAAATATAAGAATTATTCAAGACTGACCTAAGAAAGTAATGACCGATTTGAGATTTCCCAAAAAAACAAATTATTTATGTTCAAAAATAAAACTTTTTATATTGATGCGGAAACTTGTAAGAAAAAAAAAAACATAAATGGTTATAAAAAAATATTTATTTAAGGGCTATTTCGTTCACCCGTAATCTGATATTAGCTGGAACTAAAACTACTGCATCTCTTTACTTGATAACTTTTCATTTTTGAAAAATAAAACATAGTTTAGTGTTTTACCTCAATTATATATTTAATAATTTTGGTATAAATTAGCCAGCCTCATTTTCTTTTAAATTTTTCCTTTTATTTTAAGTAAAGAGGGATGATTTTTTTTGTCATTCTAATCACCTTCGTTACCTTTAGAGACGCTGTAAGGATTATCGCTGCTCATATGCAGACGCTGCTGGCTACTCGCGATGATGATTGTGTCGTTTAGTAAGACGTTTTTGCTATCTTGTTATCGTGCGACGCTTATCCATGCTTCTTCAATGACAACCTAAGAATATATATACAATTAAAGCACGAATCAAATAAACGATCGTTAATATACTATAAAATAAATATATGCATTATATCGATAATAAGAATATCAACGATGTGATCAATCGATTTATCACGCTATTAACCCGAACGTTATTTCTAATTACTTATAAATAATCAACGAATTATTTTTTACTTTAAAAAAATGGTATAAATTATTATAATAAATACATATTTTATTTTTATTACAAAATTTGTTCATTTTAATGACCTTTTTCTTTTTAAAAAATATTTATTTGTTTTTTAAATAATGGTTATCACAAAAGGGATTTTGTCTACATGGATTCCAGAAACTAATAATCGAGATCTTCTAATTTTTTGAATCGAAAAATAAAAGCTTGGTACATCATCATCATCTCCTACAATATGCCCTTAACGGAGGGAGGTACCAAATCCTCTGTGCCGCTGGTAAAAGATACAATCTACACCATCTCCAGTTTCTCAAATAATGAATGGTTCAGATCAATATAGGGTCCTTGTTATCTGAACAAAACAATGAACGGCTGGGATGAGGGAGAAAAGTAATTAAAAAAAAAAATTCACCATTTCGATTTCCGCGGGCGCCACTGTCATCCTGCAGTATCTATACGCTAATCTACGTCTCCTGTCTTGTTGTAAACGACGCCGTTTTCCCTTTCAGATGAAATCACTGCTTTGTTTTAATTTAACGCCGTCAACACAAGATTAATTATTGCTTTTAAAAATTTTTACGACTTATCAAGAATTTTTTAAAAAAGCCTGAATAATACGAAAATATTTAAATTTTTCAATCTTAAAAAATTATTTTCCAAAATAAGAAAACTCAATTCATTATCAAACAAGCAAGCAAGTGGCTAAGAATACACACAGTGATTTAATAATTTTATGATTTACAGTGTGGTCTCATCTCGACCCGGCTCGTTTATTTTTTTCAATTCTCAAACTTGTCTCATTTAAAATTTTCAAACTCGTCTCATTTACATTTTATTTTTGTTTTTATTTTTATTTTATTTTTTATATTTGCTTTTTTATTTTTATTATATTAAAATTAATATTTTTCATGTTAAAAATAAAAATATTACAATTTTATAAATTATTTATTAAAAATATTATAATAATAATAATTATTTATTTTAAAGTATAAAAATAAAATAATAAAAATTATTTTTAAAATATAATCGTAGACGCTTATTATTATTATTTTGATACATATTTATAATACTCATTCGGCCTGCTTTCTCGCTTACAAAATACTTATTTATTTTCGGGCTCACTTTATTTAAACGAACTTCTAAATTTTAAGATATTTCGACTTCCTGCATTTTCAGAAAATCTCATCCCCAGCTTCATCGCATAACTTATTATCCATAAAAATCGGAAAATCTGGCCATTCCCAAAATTCAACGAACTTTCTCGGCCACTAGATTTTCATGGCATCTAATTTAATCTGCCAAGCAGATCCGCTTGTCATCTCGGCATCTGCAGAATTTTTCTAAAGGCCCATAAACCCTTTTGACAATTTATTATTTTTATTAACATTTTACCATTTTTGAAAATTTCTAATTTTCCTGAGTTTTACAGGGAATAACAATATCTGAACCCGTTTCGGATTTGAGAAAATAAACTAAAACCCGTTAAAAACCCGATTAAAATTAAACCAAACTTGTGCCATTAAGGGCGAGGTGGGACGGGAACCCGAAATTATCCGTCCCGTTGTTATCTCTACTCACTACTTAATATTAAAAAACAAACAACTTAATACTTAATGCTATTAAGTACTATTCAGCATTAAATTAAAAAAAGTTCTATTTAGCATTAAGTAAAAAAAACAAACACCACCTTCGAGCCCACGAAGAAACTCATTTGAGTTGAATATAGAAAAAGGAGTAAAAATTATGTTAAAGTAAGGTGGTATTTGTTTTTTTACTTAATATTGAATATAATTTTTTTTGAGTTTAATATTGAATAGTATTTAATAGTATTAAGTAATAAGTTATTTATTTTTTAACATTGGATAATGCGTAGGGATGACAACGGAAAGAATTATTTCGGATTCCCGTCTCGCCTTAAATGGGACGAGTTTGATTTAACTATAATTGAGTTTTTAACTGGTTCGGGTATTGTTATTCTAGCTCCCAATTATATTTTAAAAATATTATTTTCTTATTTTATTTTATATTTTAATATAAATAATAATAATAATTAGAATGTTTTTTTTAATAAATAATTTATAAAAACTCATAATATTTTTATTTTTTTATGAAATATATTAATTTTAATATAATAAAAATAAATAAAAAATAAAAAATAAAAACAAAAATAAAATATAAATAGAACGTGTTTGTGAATTTTCCCATTCTTGTCAACTTATCTTATATAGTTTAATTTTTTAACAAGACAGCTTTAATCAAAAAATAAACGAAATGGGATATGATGCACCTCACCTATTCCTCAAACCCTCACATATCCTTAATAGTTAGTGTTGCTAACCGTCCTCCTTGTTGGATAATGATGAATTTTTTCTTGTTTTGATGGAAGATGATTTTTTCTGAATAGAAAAAAAAAAAAAAATTTCACTTTTTCTTTTCCGAACTTTTTTTTTAAATTTTAACAATAAGTCATAAACAGCTAAGCAAAAAAAACAAACAGACCCTATAGAAGATGAAGAAATTTTTCCCCAAGAACTTCTTAGCAGCTACCTTTGACTATTGATCAGGGATGAAAATATCCGATATATCCGTCGATATATCTCCGATATATCCGATATTTCGACACGATATCGTCAGTCGATATATCTCCGATATATCGGTTTTAATCGATATATCGTAAATATCGTGTCACAGACACGCACGCTAAGTAGTTTAATTTTCTGAAATATCTCTGATATATCTGGGATATATCGGGATATATATTTAAATGGCCGATTGGAATCTCGACTCGATCAAACTACATTGACATCACAACGCTTAATTTCCGATATATCGATATTCATATAAAAATATCAATCAATATATCTCCGATATATCCGAAAATCCAAGTACCGATATATTTATCGAAACCGATATTTTCATCATCTTATTGATAAGATCTTCCAGACTTCCATAAATGAAAAAATTCTACTGATTTTATACATTTAGGCAACACGCGAAAGCTGACCCGTAGATGTAAGAACTACTAAGGAGGATGCGAGGATTTCCTTATATGTCTTCTTCTGATTGATTTCTTGGGAAGCGAATTGGATGTGGTGGCCTGAGAGTCCTGAGATTGAGTGGCGGAAGCAGCAGAGGTAGGAAGAGATTCCGGCCGAGATACTGCCGGATCAGGTCAAGAGGATAAAGGTCGATGGGATGTTTCCCCAGGCTAGAAGGGTGTATAAAAAGAGAAGAGATCATGGCCAAGCTGCTGCTTGTCACGAATTCACTCTCTAGACCCCATCATCATAGGGGAAGGATCTCTCAATAGACACAAGAGGTTTCTCGCCTCATATATGCGTAGTAGTAACGCTCTAAACACTCATAAGACTTTTTTACCAGAGTTATACGAAGGCCCAAAAGACTCCTCGAGAATTTTTACACACCGTAGAAGATACTCTGGAACGCTTCATACACATTTTTGTGAATGTGAGCATGGCATCATGAAATGAGAGAGTAGTCTAGAATCTTCTATAGTAGCCTTGTAAATACATATACATAGTAGAGTACTTTAGAATTCTCTAGATTAGTAGAGAACCTTCATAGGTTCTACATACTTTCATTGACGCAGATATGATATTACATTCTCATTCAAACCACCCAACCCAACCCAACCCAACCACCAAGTTTCGAAATTTCAAAAGATTACATGGGGCTTCTTTCTTTAATAGAGAGTTTATTTCTTTTAAGTGTTATCTTGAGTTCTATTCGCTTTCAAGACGTGGGTAGAAACCGAGTATAACAAGCAAGGCGAACGAGATACTAACTTAATAACATCTTAGGGACAAGTTATCTAAATGCCACACGAGAGCTTAGCAAAAAGACTAAGTCCGTGAGATGCTGCTGCTACTCCACTCCTATCGGCAGGAGTCCAAAACGATGATGGTGGTTGGGTAGACCTAAGGCTAGCAAAATTTGGATTCCGACATGAACTCATTAACAACCCGACACGGTTTTTGTGGGTTTTGCTGAGTATAATCGTGTTTCGTCATATTCGTCGAATTGCCTAACACGTTTAATAACAGTCATATTCGCGATATGCTCTACCACGACTGACTCATTTAATTATTATATTAATTAATTAACCTATTTAATGTTATTTATGTTAATATGATTATTAATTATAATTCCTATTAATTTAATAATAAAATTAATAAACATGTTAAATTTAATAGGTTATTTGTGTTAAATATGTATGGATGATTAATTATAATCTTATTATTTTAAACAATCAACAACAATATATTCACGCTGACCCGCAGCAACACGAATAATAAACTGGCCGCCAAGCAAGAACCGCCGACACGTTTATTATTCGTGTCAAGTTTGAATTAGCGAATGTTGACATGATTCGTATATTGACACAACATGAACAAGACCCATTAACACGAATTACCACCCTTAGATAGACCTTAGAAGAGTCGGTAGTGAAAGTATGAATCCTCTTCGGCTATCAACTCCTCCCACCCCAATCCACTGCTTTGCTGCAGTACAATTAAGAAACTTTAGATGCAATTTGTGAATAGTATTAAAATTGATAGATATATTTAATTAAAAAAAAAACTCTAATGACTCAAAATTTGTATTTTCTTGAAAAAATAAATAAAGTCTTGAGTTTATTCCGTAATCATCAAGGGTTTGAATCTCCTCAGGTCATTGATGGTTTTATTCAATCCTTAGTTTCAATGTCTCATATGATTGGTGGTGGTGTGTTCATTTATTGTCTTAATGATCATTGATTCGGATTCTCTTAAGATTATCGGATGTTTTATTCGCTCATATGATTAGTCGAGGTGTTTGTCTACTCTAGGTACTCACAGTTATATATATATATATATTTTATCAAAATAAGATAAAAATGGAATGATTTAAATTCAATAATTCAGTTTTCAAAGGGTGTTCAGGTTATGTTGTACTTGTTTTATTCATTCACATTTAAATTTAATTAAGCCTCATTAAGCATATGATAAAAGTAAACCAGAAATGCTTGATAATTTGTAGTTAAATTACAAACCTTAATTGAGGCTCCAGAATTTGATTCTATTCCAGCAACAATATTATTATTATGTCTGAGACCAATAAGAAAACCGACCTGAAAAAGCATAAGATTGCAATTTTCAGTTTATGTTTAACTTAGGTTCATGAGATTAGTCGAGATACGTCTAAACTGATTTAGACATGGACATTCATCCTTACAAAAATAAATAAATAAATAAACAAGATAAGAAACTAGACAGAAGATGATAATAATACGACTGGAACCCCTATTACGAACAAATGAATTTCAGATTGGCTCGTCATCTGTTGATTCTGTTCTACAAATTTTCTGATGAATTCCACATTGCTTGAGTGGATGTTACTGTTTTTACAAAGAATTTAGATTAATATCCCATGTGATGTGATATATAATACGAGTGTGAATAATCATATATAATTAATTTATTAAGTTTATACTTATTTTTCACTTTCCTCCTAATTTTATTTTCTTTTACTTTTCTTTCTATATTTTTTTCTTAGTACTTTTTAAAATCCAAACGGAGGTTAATTTTTTTATATTTGGTTTCATCATGAAAAATATACAAGAAAATAAAATATAATCAAAATTTTTCAAAAAGTTAATATTTTTTAAAATTTGTTAATCCTCATATAATATAGGGAAATAAATAAAATGAGTTTTATAAAATATATAGAATTAATTTATTAAGTGTAAACATATTTTTTATTTTTGTCATAATTTCTTTCTTTCTACATTTCATCTCTAAGTTTGAAAATGAGCAAAAAAAAAATGATTTTCTTATGTATGGTTTCATTATAGAAAATATAAAAGGAAATCAAATTTTCTCAAAATTTTACATATTTTTAAATTTCTCAATATAATAGAAAAGAAATAAAATTAATTTTTCTAAATTTTTTTTCCTTTTAACTTTTCCTATTTATTTTCACTCCTTAATACTTTCTCGGAACCAAACATATCCTAATATTAGTAAAAGAAATTATATTAGGATGCAGTTAAACTCTTTCTTGCATTTAAATTTAGAAAAGCGCTTTGAACTGTTCTTAAAATACTATTCAGTTCGTAAAAACAGAACCTTCTTGAAGCCACCTTCGAAAACCGAAAATTAAACATGGTGTTTTTATTCTAATGATTGACGAGGAAGAAAACAATTTGACAGGAAGATTTCTGAATATTCAAAAGAATCAAAACAGATACTAATTAAAAAGAAAAAAAAAAGAAAGAAACAACCGAATCTTGATCGTTTCTGTGTTTCAATTCAGAAGGTGTTGTTCTATGTAAGACTCCAGATTCCATGACAAGTGGAAAGGAAAAACGGAAAAAGAAAGAAAAAGGAATTCATCAGAGATTCACATTTCTAGTTCCACTTCCATTAATCTCTCAGGAATCAACAGGAAAAAGTAAAAGAAAGGGAGAATCGATCGAGAAGATTGAGAGAAACTGAAAATTAAACGCCCTGCCACTCTGTCAAGTTGCTTTTCGAAAATTTAGCTTTTTCGCTGGTCACGAAAATTTTCAACTTATCCAAAATTCTAATACGAAAATTTTCACACCCTAATCTTTGGCTTACTTTCGTAAAATACTAAGCCGCATCAATTTTCGTGAAAATACGTTTTCATTTTCAACCCTATTCTATTTCACTCCGGCTGAATTTAATTGAAAACAGCGAAAAACAGCTTTTACTGCTTTTCTCGATTCATATATAAACAATGAAATAAATGACCATTTTCGTTTTTAAAATTCGCTTTTGTCTTATTCTCAGAACTGAAACGCTTTCTTTTTTTTTCTTCAAAATTCAATGTAGATAATAAAATTTTCTACCTACTAAATGTAATATTTCAAGTAGCCACTAGTAGGGTCTTACCCCATGGATCTTCTTGAAGGCCAACCCGACCCAGAAAGTAGTTCTATTTTTTTGGACAGTTTGATTAAACAACTTTTTAAAAGCTAAATTTCAGAAATCTACCCTTTATGAAAGATACTTATCGTTTTCTTATACAAATAACCATTTCTTTTGAAGGATAGATGTAAATACATGAAAAATATGTAAGGACATTTTTGTCCAATGAGTCATTTAAAAAATATATATATGGAAAGGGTTAGATTTATAAAATTTGAGTCATTTGAGGTATTTTAATCAATTATTTCTTTTTTTTTACATCTATTTACTTATATATTATTTTGTAATACTCAGGATTCGATGTTGGTTCTTTTTATGTCCATCCCATCCCTTTATTGTTTGAGCTAGGCAGACAATTCTATTTAAAAATATAAAAATATTACTTTAAGAAACATCTATTTTAAATTATATGAAAACATTACTTTCTATAATTATAAAAATATTTGGATAAAAGATATCAAATAAGTCTAAATTTTTAAATTTAACATTTCTCATGATTTTTTTCTGAAAATAACATAATTTGGATAAAAATTTCCTCCTTCATTTCATGTATTTACATTATCTCTTAAAAGAATGAATTATTTTTATAAGAAAATAAGGTGGATATTTTTATCAAAATCAAGCGAAAAATTAATTAAGGGTCAAATTTTCAAAATTGGGATTTCAAAAGGTCTCGTAATCAAATCACCCATAATTATATTATAAACAAAATTTATTGCATTCTTTCAAAACTCTTGATTTCTGCTTTAAACCAAAAACAAAACCAAAGAAACTATTATCAATAACCTTGTAATAATTTCTATGTTCGTCTTGAGTAACTTACTATTGCTAAAAAAAGTTTTAGAAAGTAAATGATTAAATCATTTTAAATTAATATTAATAGTTCAAAGACTTATAAGACCTCCTATATATATATATATATAGAGAGAGAGAGAGAGAGAGAGAGAGAGGCTCAGGGGGGGCAACGACCCCCATGAAATATATTTGAATTTTTTTTTCCTATTACATTAAAGAATCCCATTCTATAAGGATGTCCAATTCTCAAATGCATAATACCCGTTAAGCTATTGATTAAAGTTTCTGGATTATTAATTTACAAACTTTTTAAATTTATGCTCTTTGAACTAGAAAGCGTTAAGAAAGTTAAGGAAAATGAGTTAGTAAAAACGATTTTTTCATTGCTTAATTTCATTATGTAGTAATATAAAAAAAACTAAATATAATCAAAATTTTACATATTTTTAAAATTCTTAATTCTTATTTAATAAAGATAAATAAATAAAACGAGTTTGAATAAACATATAAAATTAATTTATTAAGTTTAAACCTATATTTTATTTTCTTCCAAATTTTATTTCTCTCCATTTTTCCTCTTTATTTTCCTTTTTATTTTCTTTCCTTAGTACTTTTCGGGTTCTAAACTAAACCAAAAAGTACTAAGGAAAGAAAAAAATAATACTAAGAAAAATGATTTTCTCTTGTTTTATTTCACCGTGAAAAATAGAAAATCAAATTTCACAATTTTTTTTATATTTTTAATATATATTATAGTCCTTAGATAATAAAGAGAAAAAAATAAAATGTTGAGTAAACATATATAATTAATTTGTTAAATTTAAATCTATTTTTTATTTTCCTTAAAATTTTCTTTCCTTCCATTTTTCTTTTCTATTTTCCTCTATATTTTGTTTCCTTAGCAACTTAAATTACTAGAGAGAAAAAAATACTAAAAAAAATTATTTTCTCATATTTGGTTTTATGTGAAAACAAAAAAAAATCAAATATAATAATCAAAATTTTATATATTTTTAAATTTCTTACTCCTTATATAATAGAGAAACAAATGAAATGTTTTAGAATAAATATATAATTAATTTATTAAGTTTTAAACACTTTTTCTAATTTTTTCCACTATTTTTCTCTCTCTCTATTTTATTTCTTATTACTTTTGAATAACAAAAAAGAGCCTTAAAGTTTGCCCTTTCACCTCACTTAATCCTTAGCTCCCATTATATATATATATATATAGTATATATAGTATATATATATATATATATATATATATATATATATATATATATATATATATATATATTTGTTTGGTAGTGTTGTTGGTTTGATGATAGTTTCAAATATAGTTTAAAGTTGTTAGGAGTGACATTAAAGTGTTGTAGCTCATAAGCCATTTTGTTCCTAGAGATACTTCGAGTATCAAAGAGAAAGAACTTGTTTTAAGGAGATTATGATTATTCGTATTTGGCTTTTTGATCGTATTTTTTTATATTTTATTAGGTTCAGTTATAAAAAACTCGTTCTCATTTTAGAACGAGTTTTACATCATTAGATGGTGATTTTATCTCTTGAGATCTGTGTTTTCTTAGACAAAATTATAATCTACACAGATAAAGATATAAAATTATCATTTAACGGTGTAAAACTTGTTAACTTTTTTTATAGCGGAACCCTATTTTATTTGGTTTTTTTTAATTAGATTATGTGTTATCATCTAGGAGGTATTATGTCTCCTCTAACCACTTAATGGGTTGTATAGTTTGAGATTTCTCATACAATTTAAACCATTAATATGGATCACATTGAAACGGTTTATAATGGATCACCCACATACGACGGGTTGAGAATAGGTCACTCATCTAAACTTGATCCCATATTTAGATAACATGGCCAAATTCATTTATTTATTTTTATTTTTTCAATTATTTTACTTTTTAAACATTAAATTCTATTAAAATGTAATTTACAACTAAATGAATATTATGAATGTCTATAATTAGTTTTTCTTTTATAAAAATAACATTGTAGATATTGAAATAGGTTAAAGATAAAAAATAAAATAAATTTCATTTAATAATATGTAATTAGCAATGAGACAATGTTATACATGTATGATGTATCTACTCTAAAGTCTAAACTTAAACATGTTTATATTAGTTTATCTTAACTTGACCATACTTGGAATTGAGCTGGATAGGTATCTAAAAAATCTATCTCATTGTCATTTCAATAGGGGGGAAAAGTTAATGATGCTTTACATTTTGGAAGTATGGATATACAAACGCATCGTTAGAATCAGGGATGAAAATATCCGATATATCCGTCGATATATCTCTGATATATCCGATATCAGTGATGTTCGACACGATATCGATGATGACCGATATATCGTAGAAATATCAGGTTTGTGGCACACACGCGCATTAGTTTAATTTTTCGATAAAATATCGGAGATATATCGGGATATATTGTGATATATCGGGATATATCAAAGATATATTTAAATTGTCATATTTGAAATCCTGACTTGATCCAATGTTTATGGATTGATCACAACAATTTAATTTCCGATATATTGATATTCATGTAAAAATATTCATAGATATATCTCCGATATATCCGATATATCCGTAAAATTCAAGTACCGATATATCCGTCGAAACCGATATTTTCATCCTTGGTTAGAATGAAAATGATTAAGTCATGGTGTTGACACTGTATTTTGATTATGATAGGTTTTTCGGTTTTTCACTTGAAGGCTAGAGTTGTTTTTGTATTTTTGAAAAACCATTTGGAAAACTATTAGCCGCCACTTATTTTTAGCTTATTTTTTTAAAGAGAAAATAAAATATAAAAAAACTCCTAAATATGACTATAATAGGAAAAACAAGTTTGTGAAAACCGAGTTTATATTTGGGGGTTAGATTACATATTGAGAATGTACGGTGAAAAAACGTAACACCTCTTAAGCCCCTAAAGGTTTGATCTATAATAATCAATTAAGGATAATATGACAATTGACTAATCATATAATTAATACCAAAAATAAACAACAATGGTAACACGAGGACACAACAAGTAGATAATAAATAAATAACAAAATCAAAGAGGAGAAATATTTACCTTGGCGGCAAATTGCAAGCGCTATAAATAGAAAACAAGTTATCCCAATAACACATATAAAAATATTAATGATTAAATTAGAAAACCAAATTATAAACCAGGCGCTAAATTATTTAATGAAGGATACATAAAATGTCGGGCTTCCTCCAAAGCTCATTTATTTGTTACATAACTTAACTTCACAAGACTCCATTTTTATTAGAGTTATAGGATTAAGCATGTGATTGGAACTCTTTAAAAACTATTTTGAAAAGAGAATATTTGAAAATTGAGTTTAGATGTAAGAGATTTGGAAAATTGGAAATTTGAAATTTGAAATTTGAAATTGGGGACTATAATTTTGAAAATTAGGAAATTGAAAATTTGAAATTTGGGATTTGAATTTTTTAAACAGGAAATTTGGGTTTTTCAAATTAAAATCTAGAAATTTGAATTTTAGAAATTAGGAGTTAAAATTTTAGAAATTAAGAATTTTCGAATTTGAATTTAGAAATTTGGGGATTTAAAGGAATTGGGAATTTGTAACCAAAATTTTTGAAGAGATTGACTTAAATTCTGAAAATTGGGATTTTAATTTTAAAAATTAAGATTTTGAAGTTTGGAAATTAAGAATTTATACTTTTGAAACAAAAATGATTTTTTTTTTAAAAAAGAAATTGATTATTTGATAAACTATTTAGGAAAATGGATTAATTTTCTAAAATTATTTTCTAAAATGAAAATGAGGAATTATTTTTTATGTTTTCCAGATTTAAAATTATGTTTGGTGGCATTTTTGAAACCTATTTTTTCAAATTGAAAATGGTGAAAACATGTTCGGTATAAGATGTTTGAAATAATAAATACAATAAATATATATATATCACAATTATACTATCATAAACAAACACTTCTTTAAACTTTTTTTTTTAATATTCATTAGAAAAATTCATTCACATGAAATAAATTATTTTTAATTAAAAAATTCAAACATTAGTTACATATTATGTGTAGTCACAATTCAAATCC
The DNA here is from genome assembly GCA_016808115.1 of Tetrastigma voinierianum. Classification (NCBI taxonomy): domain Eukaryota; kingdom Viridiplantae; phylum Streptophyta; class Magnoliopsida; order Vitales; family Vitaceae; genus Tetrastigma; species Tetrastigma voinierianum. The sequence continues at coordinate 273,472 of JAEQBH010000804.1, forward strand.
TCTAATTTTATCTCTAATAATACGTATTTGTGCAAGGTTTCCAAGACATATTATGTCAAATTATTGCCCTCTTCTCTCGCAAATATCATATTTTCTACTTCAAACTGTTCAAATATCCTATCACGACAAGTTTCCTTTCGAATAAAGTTATGTAAAACACAACATGCAATAGGAATACATCTTTTCCTTTGTGGATGATAGTTAGACATTACTTTCAAAATGGGAAAATGAGCCTTCAATACACCAAAACATCTTTCAATTACATTAGGCAATGAAGAGTGTATGTAGTTGAACAACTCCATAGGGCCCCTTGGTGCTCGACGAGGTCCTCTATAATCACGCAAATGGTATCATTCCCCTCGGTAAGGTGATAAGAAACCTGACATGTTTGTATATCTAGCATCCACAACATAATAATAACCTATTAGATAGAAATGTGTTAAAATATATAAGTATTATCTTCAACTTAATAAAATAAATATTGTTCATACCTTCATTTGGAAAAGGAAACTCATTCTCTGATCTTGTTATTGCATTCGAAAACACTCTAGAGTCATTTGCAGTCCTTTCCCATCCCGTATAAACAAAAGTGAACATCATGTCAAAAGAGCATGCACACATAACATTTTGAGCTGGTGCCTAAGCAACAACATGTGTACCATCAATAGCACCAATACATTTCTATAATACAATTGTAAAATTACTTATTTAAAATATAAAATGTATACAATAATTATAAAATAAATATTTAATATCTCACCTCAAAATATGGAAAATATTTTGGATTGTTAGCAATCATTGGTGGTGTTGCTCCTCTAATTTGTGCGCGTATAATATGTGGTGAAAACTTATTTAAAGCTCTTAACACATGTTTCAATTGTCTATGTATAGTGTCCTTAGACCGTTGAAACCTTTCAACAGCAACTCGTACATGTATACTATGAGACACTATAAATAAGAAAATAACAACTTATTCTTGACTATCTTCATGTAGTAAATCTAAACTCTAAAGTGTATAATACAATCTTAAAAATACATGTTTTTCCATTTGAAATAAATTATAAATTATATCAGGATGCCCATTCAGTAACTCTTGTACATACTCACTCCCTGATAATATTGATGTATTATAAGGAGCTCTATCCATATATGATTGCCAATATTCATAAATTTTCATACAAATTAACATGTTGCGCCCATATCTTTCAGACCAAGAGCTAATGTAATCGACCATCATCACTAACAATTCCATCTACAAAGATAAAGTAAAAACGTACTCCAAAATTAATATAAAGTATCCAAAATAATATTAATCTCAAATGTTTAACAAAGACAAATGCATTAAAATTTAATCCTAAAGACTAGCTAACCAAGATTTTATTCTTTCTTCGTTCATTGCAATAAAAATCCTTCTCCATTCAACCACTACAATTTTATCCATTATCTTGTTAAAAGTATTATGATCATATCGTCCATGGATTCAACAATTTGTACACACTCTTCAATAGTTTGCATCTCCTTATAATTAGCATTTGTCTCAATAGTCTTTTCTTTTGCATGTTGTAATTTCTTACTCATGACTTTACTACATATGTCTATATAATTTTCCATCTTGTCCCACTTTTTTGGACAACGCTCACATGATGAACCATTTGATTGACGATATCTTTAATTTTCTTATAATATTCTGTTGTGGAGTGTTAGCACCATCTACATCCTCATCAATATCAATGTGAACTCCAATGTTAAGAAAGTTATACTCTAATTCACGCTCTTCATTCGAGGTAGGAGGTAGTTGACTAGATGAATAATGCAATTGACTTGTAGCTGTAGAAGTGTTGAATATTTCTCCTAATAACCGATAATGCTCTAAGCCTTTCTTGCAATATGGTTTGATTCCTGGAACTCTCTACAAAAACAAATATAATGATATAAGTTTAATAATATAAAATATCAATGTAAAATTATTAAATGTAAAATAATAATATGTGAAAGTAAATAATACCTTAATATAATTAGCCCAAGCATCAATATGATGCAGTTACAATGTTTGCAATAGCGTCCCATCCAAATCTAGTATGCTCAATTAAATCTGAAAATTCACGATGTTTCTTGTGCAATCTATTGAATTTGGATTTAAGTTGGGGAACAATCTATCTCTTACTAGTTTGTGCAAGCATTTCGGTTTCTATTATACCCCATACCTTCTTCACAAATGTTGATGTTTGTAAATCTCATTTTTTTTACATGTTCATGTAGTATACGAATAAATATTGCCTCATTTTTTGATGATCATTCAGCTTTGTCATGAGCATCTACATCCTTGATGGTATTATGTCTGGCAGTTCAAAAAAGCAAGCAGTAGTGAAAAACAAATTGAAACACATGTGCATATACCCTCTATATAAATAGTGTCCTATCATGTATATGCCAATCACAAATCCCAATCAAGCATTGTAATATGTACATAAATTTTAAAAAGAAAGAATCGCAAATCGCAATCAAGCATTATAATATGTATATGACTTTAAAAAAAGAAAAAATCACAAATCCCAATCAAGTATTATAATATGTATATAAATTTAAAGAAGAAAGAATCGCAGATCGCAATCAAGCATTATATAATATGTATATAAATTTAAAAAAGAAAGAATCGCAAATTGCAATCAAGCAAATCCCAATCAAACATTATAATATGTATATAAATTTACAAAATAAAGAATTGCAAATCACAATCAAGCATTATAATATATATATATATATATATAAATTAAAAAAAGAAAAAATCGCAATCTTCAAAACCCGAACATCCATAAAACTTCAATTAATCCAAAAACTAATTGAATGTTACTAATAATTCTAGATAAAACAAAATAATAAATAAACTAAACCCTATTGAAACAACATAAGAGAAGGTACCCAATTTGATCTGCTAGGAGCATGAGCAGACATTAGAAAATATAAAAATAGAGATATGAGAAGAAAACAAAAGTGTAGAAGAAAACATTGAGTGCTTTGGAGAAGAAAAAAGTGAGAGAGCCATTGAACATGAAAGAGCTTTAAACAAAGATTTTACGATCGAAGACTTGAAATTTTTTTTGCTTCCCCCGGTCCCAAATATTTGTATCCCGCGTTTCTCAAATACCCTAAAAACGTCGTTTGAGTGTTTTGTAAATTTAAGAGAAATATTAAAATTGGATCCGCTTTTGTCTAAATAAAATTTTCAAAAATAATAACCGAATGCGTATTACACGTATTTTCAATTTTGCAAAATAAAAAATTGTTTTAGGAAACGTGACCGGACAGGGCCTAAGATTTTATGAAATTGAGATTCAAAGAATGAAATTGGAAAGAGGAAGATAAATATATATATAAAACTTGTAAAGTAGTTTCTGAATTTGAAAATTTATTTTTAAAGATGCTCAAATTGGTAATATACTTAAAAAGAGTTAGAATATATCACAAGTTGATGGTTGGTAAGGTTGCTAAGGGCCTTACTTACAATTTAGAGGTCATTGGTTCAAAACTTCATATTGTTGTATTTAAGATATTATTTTTGGGGTGTCTGTGCTCTAGACGATGTGGCATTGAGGCTAGTCGGTCCTAAATGAGGTGGCTGAGATTCAGTCAGCCCTAGGTGAGGTGATGGTGACAAAGTGCACTTGGACTCAAATGCATAGACTCAAGAGTTTGGCCACCTAAACAAACTTAATAGCCTGATGATTTACTGGGCTGCACTTAAGATAGGTGGATTAAGCCTAAGTAAATGCGTTGAACCTAAAACAAAAGTAGATTATACCTAATCAAATGGATTGAGCCTAGGAAGTTGGTTAAACCTAAGCAAATAGGTCGAGTCTAAGAAAGTGAGTTGGACTTGATCAATTGCTTAATAAGTTAATGAGTTTGGACTTAGTTGGGTATTATTGGTAGGCCTTTATTAGGCTAGAGGTTAGTTTAACGACCTAATGAGCGTGTGATCAAAGGAGTTAGCCATAGAGTCACTTGGTCAAAAAACCTTAATGGGTAACCAAATAGACATTTATTGAGGGTTTGTATTGAAGAACCCTTTAACTTAAGGGTTTAAGGTAAAGGGGCCGCTTGGTAAAAAAACTTAATGGGTAACCAAATTAGATGCCCTACAAAAATTAGTATTCATTATTTTGACGTTCAAACCCATTTTACAAATCTTCAAATAAACATTCATTTCAATCGTTACCTCATCCAATGTCACATATATCATTTATTGTATGGAAATAAAGGTCAAAGAGCAATTATTACATAGAGGACTGAATCTTAATATGAAATAAAACAACTCATACATCAATTATTAAAATAATAAATCATTGAATAAAAAAAAGTCTTAAAAGTCTACAATCATTAAATGCATATGGGAACAAGTGCCTACGAGACCCAAAAGAACTATATCTACCAAAGAAAAAATAAATAAAAATGAATAAAAAATACAAACGGTATATGGCTGCCCATCCTGAACATCTAGTCCAGATTCTTGAAATCTATCCCATAAATTAAATCTCACACAACATCTACATATATGAATTAATAAAACAGAATTTGAACTCCACACAACATCTAATCTATGAATTCTACACTAGAACGTCATGATCTCAGTCCTACAATCAGCTTGCATCGTAGCATCATTAAGATGAATCCTGAATGGGCATGCAAAATAATATAAGAGGAAAAGAAATTCACAAACAACCCAATACTTGACAAGAACATATTGAATGCCAGAAAATAACTTTAATGAAAGGATCCTAGAGAGTAATGATCATACATGATCATTACCTCATCCAATGTCACATTTATCATTTGTTGTATGGAAATAAAGGTCAAAGAGCAATTATTACTTAGAATTGAATCTTAATATGAAATAAAACAACTCATACATCAATTATTAAAATAATAAATCACTGAATAAAAAAAAAAAGTCTTAAAAGTCTAAGTACATTAAATGCATGTGGGAACAAGTGCCTACGAGACCCAAAAGAACCATATCAACCAAAGAAAAAATAAATAAAAATGAATAAAAAATACAAATGGTACATTGCTGCCCATCTTGAACATCTAGTCCGGATTCTTGAAATCTATCCCATAAATTAAATCTCACACGACATCTACATATAAGAATTAATAAAATAGAATTGAACTCTACACAACATCTAAACTATGAATTCTATACTAGAACGTCATGATCTCAGTCCTATAATCAGCCTGCATCATAGCATCATCAAGATGAATCCTGAATAGGTATGAAACGTGATATAAGAGGAAAAGAAATTCACAAGCAACCCAATACTTGACAGGAACATATTGAGTGCCAGAAAATAACTTTAATGAAAGGACTCGAGGCAATGATCACTTTATCATTTTCCAACTTAATAAAATCTTTACCTTTCTCTTTTTGCAACCTTGTTTCTTCCCACCACAGCTTTTGCTTCAAGAAAATTTCTTCCTCTGAACCATCTTAAGAAATCCCAAACCGATGGCTTCCCCTCCCTCCTCTCTGATGGTCTTCCCCTCTGGTTAGATGATCTTCACTTTTTTTTTTGTCCTTCATATGAATATATAGGATCTCCCCAAAAAACTAACCCCTAAGGAAGGCCCACCTTCCAAAAAAAAAAAACATAATAAATAAATAAAATAATTAATTAAAATCAAATAAATAAATAAATAACAAATACTAGGAGCCCAAATTTGGGGTCTATAAATATGTCCCTCTTTGATAGAGTTCATGAGTGTAGCAAGCAAGAACAATGAAACAAGAAGCGAATAAGAAAAGTGAGTGAAATGAGATGGACTGTATTGAATAACAAAAAAGATCCCAAAAGTGTCCATGTAGGACACGACATCGCTAGAACCGAGGCGACCTAAAAGGCTCTAAAAACTCTAAAAACGAACAACAAAAGAAAAAAAAAAGTCTAAGACACCACTAAAGTCATAAAGCAAGTCCAAACCTCCCCTAAATGGTCTTCAAAGGTGATCAGAGAATCAATGATAGAAGTCAAGTGATAGTTCAACCACTAAAGAAAAATGAACAAATACGCATATAGGGAGATCGACACTCACCAGACGAAGGCACTAAAGACTAAGACAAGACAACTGCACAAAAATCAAGTAAGCCCACTATGATGAGAAACTATTAAGGTATTTATAAAGTGCTCCAAATGGCTCTACCAACAATGAGGAAGAGGACTGTAGCACCCCTTTTTGGTCCAACCCAATTGGCGGGTCTGAACTGGGTCCGGGATGCTCTGATTCCACTATATCACTTTATCAAAATCATTTATCAAAAACACGAGGAAGCGTTACATTTCAATTGGCATAAAAGCTCTTTTAAATATGCGGAAGCGTTTTTAAATAGGTAGGCCCATTAACATTACATCTATACAAAATTACAGTTACTATAAAAGCATATCTAGCCTTTTCAAAATGATTTATAAAATAGATATTCAGAGTTCAAATTGTTTTTACAAAATAACCACGTTAAAAAAAAATGGAGTGAATGCATATGTCGGATCATACTCCGCAAATCTTTCTCTATGACTCGACGCTCTTCGATCTTGCCTTTCGTTCATGTTCAATCGGTACCTGGGCATAAACAACACTACATGCTAAGCATTTTCATGCTAAGTAGTTCTATACAATTCCATTCTTCCATTTCAATTTAAGTCAAATCATGAAATTTTACTAAACAAAACTTTCAAATCTTTTTAAATGATCAATGTCAATATAATACATATACTTATTTCATATACAATCATTTATGGTTCATTGATCATTCGAAATATACACTTTCATATGCAATAAATCATTTATAACCAAATCATGCATTTCACTATGCTCTTTTCATTTCAATTTCCAATCATGTTTTTCAATACCAATATGTCAACAATCTCAAAATCAATTCAGTTATGCCCTTAACGAATTTAACCTATGTTTTCGATATACAGGATATCGAAATCACCGGCACGGTCTCGTTAGGCTGTAGGCCTGTATAAAAATATTTGTTTTATAACACAATTTAGTCTCATTGGTCAGCCGATCGTTATTAAAAATCACTTGTGAACATCATACTGCCCCCGCTGCCGCCGACGGAGGACACATCAATATGTTTGTTCGCAAAGATTGTTAATTTGACCCTTATCGAGATATTCAATCTATCCTTAACGCGAATTAAATTTAAACATTCTATTACATGCTCAAATCTTTATAGCAAAATACAAGCATAATATGTACATTTGTATAAACAGTTCATTTTCAATACTCATGCAATTTTCATATGCAAACATTTCACAATCAATTGCCTTAAATCAATTAAAACAAATCAATATGTTTTTCTTATACATTTAGAACAAACATTTCAAATCTTGAAACGAGAATAGGAGAAGATAGAACAAACCAACTCATTCTTCTTTGCCTTGTCGCACATCGTCCAGGTTAGTGATCCTCACTGCCCTAACAACACACACATCACATTAGTAAACTGACACTACTTACAGAATTTCACGAATATCAAGCCGAGATGCATGGTGTGTACCTGTGACGAGCCATTTAGTTTTATCCTTATCTGAACCACCATTAATCATTTATTAGGTCCTAAACCATCTGCAAATGTAATATAAGGTGCTCGAAAACCAAAATCCAAAAATTTATCGTTGTGAACAATAGCTACGCTCGCAAAGACAAGAATGTTACTTCGTATGCACTCGAGGGGTGCCATTTAGCACCTCGTCTTCGCCGCGTGAGGGTATCCCACGCCAAGGTCTATGTCGCTGGTAGCGTTTCCTACGCCGCGGCAGTGAGTCATAATGCCCAGATTTTCCAATTTTTGCACTTTTACGATTTTTCTCCAAAATCACCCCAAAATCCCAAAACAAAACATGAGAATCACTCCCAATAACATCCTAAACCAACCATGAGTAAAACCCATTGATGGATTAGGGTTTTTATAACCCAAACATCAAATACAACTTTCTAGGGTTTAGCTTCATACCTTGAATCTCTTGAACTCGCCTGCAGCCTTCCTTCTTTCTCCTTGATCACTTGAAAACGTAAACAGTGATGATCTCCCCACCAAAATCACTTCTTCTTGCAAAACCCTAGCTTTTCTCCCACACTTGCTCTCAAAATATTTTGGCAATAATAAAGCCTTTCAAGACCAAATGTGGTCTTAAGTTACTTATTCTCTTAAGGTCATGTTTGGCTCAAAACCCATTTTATGGGTTAAGTTCTCCCAAATGGCTATATAGCCCATACTTATTTCTATTTGCACTTCAATCCTCATATTTATACTTAGACATATAAACTTATTTACAATTTACCCTTAGGTCCTCATTTTACAAATTTCCATTTTTGCCCTTTTTACACTTGGGTTATTTTCAGGTTCAATCATTTAATCACTTAGTATATTACATTCAATTATATATCATTTGTAATTGACATTTAGCCATACAATCATATAACATTTAACAAATTCCCGGAAAAACCTAAGTTTGGTTCTATTTATACCCGGAATAGATAATAGAATTATTATAAACAATCTAGGGTATTTTTGGGGCGTTACAAGGATGAAAGCAATCAAGGCTCGGCATGGATCAAGGCCTAAGAAAAAGAAAAAAAAAAGAAAAAAAAAGAAAAAAAAAGAAAAAAAAAAGAGACACATGCAATAAAAGAAAAGAAAAGTAGCTCAGTGCTGAGAGCTCACGTCTCAACAAAGCTCAGGGCCTAAAAATGAAAAAAGCGAGAAAGCGAGCTTTGGGCTCGAAAAGGAAATAAAACAGCTCAGGGCTGAAAGTTCAGGGCCTAAAAGAAAGAAAAAAAAAACAAGAAAAGTGAGCTCCGTACTTGAAAAGGAAACAAAACAATCTAGAGCTGGGAAATCAGGGCTCGACAAGGCTTTGAGCCTAAAAAGAAAAAAAAAAGAAAATGAGATTCAAGCTATAAAAGAAAAGAAGAGCTACATAGGGCTGAGAGCTTAGGACTTGACAAGGCTTAGGGCTTAAAAAACAAAGGAAAAAACAAGAAAAGCGAGGTTCGGGCTCGAAAAAGAAATAAAATAGCTTAGGGCTGAGAGCTCAAGGCTCAACAAGGCTTAAGGCCTAAAAGAGGAAAAAGCGAGGAAGCGAGCTCCTAGCTCGACAAGGCTCAGGACAAAAAAAAACATAAGGAAAAAGCGAGAAAGTGAGCTCTAGGCGTGAAAAGGAAATAAAATAGCTCAAGGCTCGATAAGGCTCAGGGCCTAAAAAAAAAAAAAAAGCGAAAAGCGAGTCTGTTTTGAAAAAGAAATAAACAACTCAGGCTGAGAATTCAGTTCTAAGGCTCGTGGCCTAAAAGAGGAAAAAAAGAGAAAATGAACTCTAACCTCCTCAAAAGAAAAAAAAAAGAAACAACTCGAGTTGAGGAGCCTGCACCACAGCTCAAAAGCCTAAAAAGGAAAAATGAGAAAACGAGCTTCCGGGCTCGAAAAGGAAATAAATGCCGTGGCTCAACAAAGCCTGAGCCTAAAAAGGAAAAAGTAGGCTCCAGTTCGAAAAAATAAAATAAAACACCTGCTGCTTAGAAGACTTCGAAGCTTGACCCGACCCTACGCTGATCCGAACCAAAACCCTGGGACGCCCATGAATTTTTTTTAACTTACATTTTATTAAGTTTTCTTTTCAAAAGTGTCGCGACTGAACCCTCGTTCGACCCGGGTTATAGTCCGAACTGAGCCCTATTACTCGATTGCCATTTCATCCAAACATTTATTTATGTCATTTCGTTTTAAGGTTTTCAATTCCGCGGAAGCATTTTCAAATGGGAGGCCCATAGACATTTACATTTCACAAAATACAATTACAATGAAGGCGTTCTATGCCTTTTTTTTTTTTTAAAATGATATACAAAACAAAACATTAATTCAGAGTTCACTATTTTGTTCACAAAATATCCCATGTTAAAAAGGAAATGATATGCATACATGGGTATACTTATATGTCATGAATCCTGCCTTATGACTCAAGGCTCACGATCTTGTCTTCCTTTCTCTCGCTTACTCAAACCTCGCAAGATGGATAAAACTACACGCTTAAGCATTTTCATGCTTAATGGTTCGCCAGCTTCTATTTCAATATTCCAATTTAACTTGACATGCATTTCAAATTAAACCATGCCTATTATATCAAGATATACTCATTCTATTCCATTTTCGCATGCTTTCATTTTCCATCATTTATTATGTATCACAACATGCAATTTCAATGCAACACCAATTCACAATTCAATCTCATGATTTAAGCGTATACATAAAACCCATTTACACTGGCCAATGCTGCTACCACTTGACCATTCAAATCACATTTCTAACGGATTCGCTTTTGATGAATCCTTCCGCCCTTATTATCATTCGGTAATGCACTTATTAATACTTCACCCGGCCCCTATCATGAAGGATGTCGTTTAGTGCACCCCGACATGTGGTATCACTTAAATGCCATACGCCATCATGACGGATGTCGATTGGTGCATCCCGCCAAGTGGGACATTTCTTCAATGCCATAAGCCATCATGACGGATGTCGATTGGTGCATCCCGCCAAGTGGGACATTGGACAATTTCGAGGTGCCTTTGTGACGATACACTGCGTATCCCGCTGCCATTCATCTGATATCATTCAATTCATTCGGGTTTCCAAATATCACATTTCAATTCCATATTCACTTTTGAATTTTTCAAAGATATACTAATCTATGTACTTATTTCATATACTATTCATGTACTCATTTCATAGTTAATGGTAAATTTACCAAAATACTTGAAATAAGAATGTATCGAGAACAAACTCAAAAGCTTTCAGACTTTGATTCCAACTTAATCCTAAACTTCGCCTTGGCTTTTCTCCTCAGAAGTCTCCTAATATTCCAAACCATTAAAGAACAATATTATTCATGCGCATAGTGGTTTTGGTTAGGATTGATTTTTTTTGGAGCTTAATTTGAGTTTCCACTTCAACAAGATATATATATATATATATATATATATATATATATATATATATATATATGGATTCTGACTCAATGGGATTTCCATAGAGTCCAAGAACACCCAAAACAGAGTTCGGACAAAGGAGCAAGGACCTTCCGGTTGAGGTCATACGTAGTCACACCCAAATCAGCCGACTCCGAACCGACTAAGCCGACCGACCTGCAAACCTGGTCTAACACTCGGTTTGACACCTCTATCCTCCTCAGGCATAAGGAATGAATTCTTGACGCACGGCTTTCCATAGAGTCTAAGAACACCAGAAACGGAGTTTGGACGAAGGAGTTATGACCTTCCGTCGGCGTCATACGTAGTCACACCTGAAATTTAGCCGACCCGAATCGATCACAAGCTGACCGATCTCGGTAACCTGGTCTAACACCTCAGTTCAATCTGCTATCCTCCTCAGGCATAAGGATGAATCTTTGACTCAATGGGCTTTTCATAGAGTCCAAGAACACCTAACGAGCCGGACGAAGAAGCTTACGACTCTTCCTGCCGGAGGTCACATGTAGTCACACCCACCGAGCCGACCGAACCCGGGTCGTAGCTGACTCGACCTTGGTAAACTAGATCTGACACCTCGGTCTGACATCTGTTATCCCCCTCAGGCATGGCGAATGAATTCTGACTCAATGGGCTTTTCATAGAGTCCAAGAACACCAAACGGTTCGACCAAGGAGTTATGACCTTCGGGTTGGAGGTCATAATTTAGTCACACCCAAATTAAGCCGACCGAACCGGACTGAGTTGACCTGAACTCGGTAAACTCGGTCTGACACCTCGGTCTAACACCTGCTATCCTCCTTATGCATATGAATGAATTCTTGACTAAATGGGTTTTCCATAGAGTCCAAGAACACCCGAAACGGAGTTCGGACGAAGGAGTTATGATCCGCTGGAGAGCCGCGAAGTCACACCTACGAATGATTCGAATCGCCAGCCCAAGCTGGACTCGGGCTGAGCCGACCGCCGAGTTTCGACCTCTAAGAATCGAATTCCCCACAGTCGACTCACGCACCTCTACATGCTGAACCTCACTGGTCGACCAAGAGTGACCATAACTTGGTCTAGAGAGGTCCGACTGAGAAATTGGGGTGCTTCCAACATCAAGTTCATTGATGTGGCTACAATTTACTAGAAGGACTCACTTCCAAATTCCCTTTATTTCTTACTCCAAAAATCGCCTAAGGTCCGCTAATGCGCACTACCACAATGTACAGCCTCATGGTTTCTTAAAATAACCAAACATTCCCTTAAGACAGAACCCACCACACAACCCTTGGGGTAGAAAATAAACTAAAGTAGGAGAAAAGCTACCCTTGAGTTTGGTCTAAACTCCCCGATCTTATTCTCACTTGCACCTTGTCCCGAGGAAGGACTTTCCCTCTTGCTTCGTCGGAAACCGACGGTCCGATCGCCGGAAAATCGAGAGAGAAGGTAGAGTCTCTCTCTAAACTCTCCCTCTCAAATATGCTTGCCTTACTTCTCTCTCTCCCTCTTTTCCCTCTTTCCCCCTTTCTTATGGATCACTTTAATCGTATTTTAAAAAATGGAGGAAACTTCCTCCTCTTTCCTACACATGCCATTTCCTTGATTTTTTTTCTTATTTTCTTATATTTTTTTATATTTAGGTCCCTCCATTTCTCTATTATTCTTCATTTGTCTTCCTATTATTTTCCCTCGCTTCATTTATTTCTCCTAATTTCACTTAGACATCTAAACTTATTTACACTGACCCTTAGTCCCAATTTTACAATTTTCATTTTCTCTCTTTTTCACTATTATTTCCCGCATTCAATAAATTTCTCATTTTGCATAAAATCATTTAATCAATATTCATCTAATAATTCCCAAAAAATACCTAAGTTGGTTCAATTATAACTTAAAATATAATGACTTTATTATAAAATTTAGGGTATTTTTGGCACGTTATTAGCTAAGTTGGGACTCAAAGCCTCGATTAAGGTTCGATAAGGCTCAAGGCCTAAAAAAAGGAAAAAGTGAGAAAGCAAGCTTTGGGCTCGAAAAGGAAATAAAATGGCTCGTGGGTGAGAGCTCAAGGCTCAACAAGGCTCGAGGCTTAAAAAAGAAAAAGCAAGAAAAACGAGCTCTAGACTCGAAACAGAAATCAAACATCTTAGGACTTGACAAGGCTTATGACCTACAAAGAAAAAGGTTACCTAGACCAAAATGAAATGTTACTGCTGAGAGCTCAAGGCCTAAAAAAGGAAAAAAATGAGCTTCGGACTTGAAAAGAAAATAAAATAGCTATGGGTTGAGAGCTCATGACTCTACAAGTCTTAGAGCCTAATAAGGGGAAAACGAGAAAAGCAAGCTCTGGGCTCGAAAAAGAAATAAAACAACTCATGGCTGAGAGCTTAGGGCTCGACAAGGCCTAGGGTTTTAAAAAAGGAAAAAAACGAGAAAAAGGAGCTCCGGGCTCGAAAAGGAAATAAAACAACTCAAGAGTGAGAGCTTAGGGCTCGACAAGGCTTAGGGCCTAAAAAAGGAGAAAATGAGGAAAGAGAGCTCTGAGCTCGAAAAGGAAAAAAAACAGCTCAAGGCTAAGAGTTTAGGACTCGACAAGCCTTAGGGCCTAAAAAAGGAAAAAGCGAGAAAGTGAGCTCCGGGCTCGAAAAGGAAATAAAATAGCTTAAGGTTGATAACTCAGGGCTCGACAAGGTTCAGGGCCTAAAAAAAAGAAAAAGCAAGAAAGTGAACTCCGGGCTCGAAAAGGAAAGAGAACATCTCAAGGCTGAGAGCTCGAGGCTCGACAAGTCTCAGTTCCTAAAAAAAGGAAAAAGAGAGAAAGCGAGCTTTGGGCTCGAAAAGGAAATAGAACAGTTCAAGGATGAGAACTCAGGGCTCGATAAGGCTTAGGGCATAAAAAAGGAAAAAGCGGAAAAGCGTAAAACAATGTAGATAGGATATGCCCCAATATGAAAATAAAAAAGGTCAATAATTCAATTTGATGACAATGAAGCCTACTAATGATCTGGCAACATCAATGGCGGGGGTATGCCCTTAGTATAAAATGGTGACTAAACAAAAAGATAGTGTGTCTAAAATCATTGATACTCTAGAGTATGATCATCGATTATGTAATGAAAGTGCAAATCTAACCGAATAGAACTTATCAACAATTAAATTCATAGTAACCAACACTCGATATGCTAACTGCCCAAAATGGAGACATCATCACAAATGAGTCAATAATATGTTAGGCTTTGCCATCATGGAAGGTGTTGAACCTGAAGACTCTTAAGGGTGAAGGCTCAACTGTAAAACTCAAAGACTAAACCGCATCCTTCCCTGATTAAAGGAGCAAATCATAAATCATGGTGAAATGGGTAGGTCAAAGAAGATGAAAGATAGGATTTGGTAAAATAGGTATAGATATGAGGTTATCAAGAAGGAAATATTCGGGTATGGGATGGAGGATAGGTAGATGTCCAAGATTGATCAGGTATGTCGAAAAGACTATATCTCATGTGACATCAAATCCATAATGCATCAAAATCCTCCACCAAATGGTCACTCACTATGTTGATGAACAATGAGGTAACTATGCCCCAGTAACAAATAAATCAACTGTATCTCTCAAAAGTGATTATACTCCAATATAGGAATGTCTCAAGATCCATTAAAGAAAAGAGGGTTATGCCCTAGTATAGATCATCTCAAGGATCTGCCAACAATAGGATATGCATCCCCTAGTATCGACTCCAAAGTATTCATGTCCCAATGTATGAATGTATCAATCAAAATAGGGACAACCCCCAAGTATATGATCATCATTGAAGCTCCTCATCTATCATGCTCTGAAATATCTCCAACAAACCTCGAATATGTCCCATGTGTAAGCTATCAAACATGATGTGTGGCATCATGCCCTTAGGGTGGTCTTATGACTCGGATTGTAATAGGCTCAGGTAATAGGGTAAAAGAAATGAAGGAAAACTAGGATGAAAATCCTAATGAGTAAAATATCAACAAACCCCTCTTGCATGTAACACAATGTATAAAAACCTGATGAGTCAGGAACCTGAGCATGTCATGAGAACAAAAACTTGACGAGCGCTAAACTGCCTATAAGGTTAAACTCGATTAATCCCGTTCGCGCAAGTGTACGTGTCGGAATGGCAGATAGGGGTGAGTCAAGGTCGCCCCACAAGGAGTTTGAGTCGCCAACACCACTTAGGTTACCCTAATATTATCTAGGCTATGGTTATTGTGTCACTACCTAAATCAAACTAAAAATCGAACTATGAAATGACTAATTTACTCGCTTCCTCTAGGTGATGCACTAGGGTTTACATGATTCCACCGACTACACCCATGGTGAACTAATACATATTCACTCTATAATTTATGCGAATGTTGATGGTAAGGTTATCTTTTCTATGCATCAACCCCTCTCGAGCGTTGGAGCACCTATCTCAAGAGCCGGCCGATTGCATCTCGCCTCTAATCCCGCAACTCGAGACAGATTCCTTAACCTGCGCCTTATTTACCACATACAAACCATGACATTCTATCCTACGGTTGATTGTATGATACCTTATTCGGGGCCCCTAGAGTTTCTCGCCTTTCAACCTCAAAGCCTCAGCCTAATACATGTAAAATAATGGCCAAATATCAACATGTAATCAAATTAGTCAAGGTAACCAACAATTGCAAGAATTACGCTATATAATTGAAAGATTAAAGTTCATTCATGATGTGTCAGTTACATCATAAACCCTAGCTTAGAAGCGGAACATTATGAGATGAAGAAAATACGATTAGAATTCAAAGTCATGAGGGTAGAGTAAGAAAACGGGATGAGATGTCATGAACTAAATCTTCAAGCCTTGCACCCAATTGCCTCTTCTTCTCCTCTTCTTCTCAAAAAATCCTCATTATGTCTCACGAGGTCCCATTTATAGCCCCAACTCAAATCCTCTGGATGGGCCTTGAAATAAAACAAAATAGGGCCTATATTCGTCGCTTCACGCTGGTGCGTGGAAATCCCATCGCTGGCGCGCGAACACCAGAAAATTCACTCCTCGGGCACGCTAGGGCGTAGGGGATCCACGCAAATGGCGTGGCGCATCGTTGTTTTATCACTTATTGTCTTTGAATGGCCATAACTCTCTCATCCGAACTCCGAATTGCACGTTCTTGGACTCTACGGAAAGATCTTGAAGTCAGGAATCCATACATACCAAGAACAGCTCCATCAGATGTCATTTGTTAAATTTAAAATGCACTAGAATAGAACTGGTTGGTTGCTGTGTTCTGCAGTCGCTTCCTTGTTTTTGCTCCGACTTCCGAAAGGCGTATCTCCCCATCCGATTCGAATTGAGTGATCTTGGTCTTGTTGGAAAGCTTAGAAATCTAGAATGTAGTTCTGCAGTTTGGAGCCATTTGATTTCATTAATACAGAAAAACTGAAAGTTCAAATCTGTTGTGCTCCATTTGCTGATTTTCCAATTTTTCGTTGTGCCTCCGCTCCAAATTCGCACTGCCCCGCCAAATGGATCACCTAATCATAATGTGAACATTTAGAGCATTAGGGCACTTATTTGACATAAAAACATTACTAAAACTAAGAAAAGATTAGGTTTGTAATGAGTATTTTATATACTCATCACATGTAACACAATGTATAAAAACCTGATGAGTCAGGAACCTGAGCATGTCATGTGAGAACACTAAATATCAGAGCAAGATTTGCACGTCAATAGTGATGAAAGGTAAACGATATGTGAATGATAAAGATACGCTTGAGTGCGAAGTGAGATAGGAAGGGGAAAGAACTCGGATGTGGTCAAATCGATAAAGGTAATGAAATTGAGGTCAATAAAAAAAAGCATAGAGGTGGGAGTGGGTAACAGTCACCTCACATCATAGCATAGAGGGAAGTCACATCTGAAATGGATGATGTGATGGATAAACAATGATCTAGATAACCTAAAATGAGGTCACAAGCCTCTTTTAGATGTTGCCTAATCTGACTTAGAAGAGAGCTTACATAAGAACTCTCACCATCATATGTACTCAGTGTAACAATAGTCACGTCCATAAACGTGCCCTAAGAAGAATGATACACTAGAATATATAAATGATTTTTTTTTTCTTTTTCTTTCTTTCTTCATTTTTTTTTACACATACTCGAATAAACAATAATTGATATATAATATACAACCACATAATGGAATCATCTCACGCACTAATGTAACCACAAATCCTCACAGATAAGATAATCTTTCACAACCAAGATATCCGAATCATTGCCCATGGGATGAAATGAAGGAAAGATGTGTTCGTACTCCATATAAAGACATGTAGAAGACCATAACTCAAGGGAAAACAAAAACAATGTCATAAGTGAAAATGACGTGGGAAATAAAGGAGATAAGAGGCTAATGGTGACATGTGATATGAGGAAGTAATGATGATGTCAAAATAGAAAGATCATGATAATAGAGTAAAACTTTGGACCATTTCTCTCCGACCGACCGACCCATATAGCTCTCCAATGATGTAAATCTGTAACAAACAAGGCCCAGACTCAGAGTGTTCAAACCTTAATAGAAGTAAAAGAAATTATGTTACAAAATATGGGCAACACCTTCTAGTAAATTGGAATCTTGATCGACAATGATTTTAGGATGCATTTATATTGTATCTTGCACTTACAAAGCTCTTACAAAACAACGATGTTTTTACCAAAAAAAGTGCTAGACAGATGGAAGTTCTCTAAATTTCTTTTTGCTACACCTATGCTATGCACTATGTATATACTTTCTTGGAGAAGGGAAGAATTTGGGGGATTTTGATAGAATATAGTAATTAAAAAGAATATTTTTAAATACTAAATTTATCTTGTAACACCTCGAATTAGACCCTAGTAGTTATTTTAGTTTTGTAGTATAAAAAAAGTAAAATTTGTATTTTTCCGGAATTTAAGTGCTAAAAGTGAAAAAGGATAAAACCGGGATTAATACAAAAGCTAAGGATAAAATGGTAAATTATAAATGAGAACCCAAGGGTCATAATGTAAGAAGAAGATATGTTAAAGTGAAATATGATAAGT
The DNA here is from genome assembly GCA_016808115.1 of Tetrastigma voinierianum. NCBI lineage: Eukaryota > Viridiplantae > Streptophyta > Magnoliopsida > Vitales > Vitaceae > Tetrastigma > Tetrastigma voinierianum. The sequence continues at coordinate 291,596 of JAEQBH010000804.1, forward strand.
TATATTTACAAATAAAATGAAAATGAAGGACTAAAATGCAAAGGGTAAAAGATTAAATCAAAAGGATGATAAGGCCAAACAAGGCCTTAGAAAAACCCCATTTTGGGTGAGAGTTAGGGCATTTCACGTTTGAAAGAAAAGAAGAGAAAGAGAGAAGAGGAGAGAAGAAGAAGAAGGAAGAAGGAAGAAGGAAAAGAAGGAGAAGTTCAGGTACGAAAACTATTTGTGTAAGGAAATTATAATAAGGATGCTAGTTTGGAACATCTTTCTTGTTTAGAACTTTGGTTTGGAATTGTTTGGAAACTTTGGTATTGGAAATACTTGTTTAAGTTGGGTTAGGAAAACCCTAACGCTTCAATACATGTGTTTTTGGTTTGTTTAAGTTAGTTTTATGGTTTTGTTTCTAAATGGTGCGTTTTGGTTAAAAGAATTCCGGTGAAAATGGCTAAAACTAGTCATTTCTCAAGCCGGCCGGACACCCCATGCCCAGGCGCAGGAGTCCACGCCTCAGACATAGAGCCCTCCGCCTCAGCTGAGGGCCCCGCTCTAGGCGGACCCGGGCCTCTGCCTAAGAGGACCCGAGCACAGAGTTTCTGCATTTTTTGGTCTGCCTAGGCGTAGCATGCTCCGCCTAGGCGTACCTAAGCTTCGCTTAGGTGTACCTGTAAGGTTTGTTTTAGTTCCTCTCTTCTGTTCAGTCTAACAATCGTCCATTGGATTAATGAGGACCCTAATAAGTGAATGAAAGGGTTTGTACAAGTATAAAAGTCATATGAAAACTGTTATTGCCCTCATTTGCTAATGGGATTAAGAATGCTATAACGAATTCTAAAACACATAATCGTATGCCTACTTAAGACCGAATAGTGAATGAATAGGTATCTTTGATCAGTGCTTCAACACTCCTGCTAGTGCTACGAAACTTCTGTTACGTGGGCAGACACGTTTTGATCAGTGCTTTGGCACTCATGCTAGTTGATTCATGCCACTAGCAGGTGATCCTAATCACTGCAATGGTATCCTATATTCCTCCTGCATCGCCATAGTCAAGTTAATGCAAAGATAGTGGCTCCAGGGCCTAACACGTACGAAGTTTTCTTCGTACAAATGATTTGAGTGAAGTCAAAAATGGTGAATTAAATTTGGATTTTAAGGTTTGGGTAAAAACAGGGGAGATTGGTTGTTCACTGACTGAAATTTAAATAAAATAAAATGTAAAATAGAACTCCTCAAGTGTTCAGTCACCTGGGGCTGAGTTCTATTGTGTCACCGAGAGGTCCGGTTATTTCTCGCTCTATAGGTCACTACAGTAGCTTGAAATGAAAATAAAATAAAGAAAAAATGACAATGAGGAAATATAAAAGAATTACCAAAACTTCTGTGATGAGGATCACAAGTGTTCAACAAGTCATCATTCGCACTAGGCACCATCCCTAATGACGCCATTTGATTCATACACGGTAGTATGGATCCTAATCAACAAAATTTTGTATCCTATATTCTCCCACGTAGTCGTTACTACAAAGATGATTCAGTATTCAACACTTGAATGCTCTTCAGACAAATGATTCGAGTGAAGTCAAAATGGTGAATTACAAATTTGATTTCAAGGTTTGGTAAAACAGGAGATTGGTTGTTCACTGACTGAAATTTAAATAAAATAAAATGTAAAATATAACCTGAAGTGTTTAATGGGTTGTATTCTACAGTCACCGAGAGGTCCCTGGACATTTCTACGCTGGGGAGGATGACATATAGTCATCTCCCGAACCTGGGATCTTCTCATTTAGCTTAAAACTCCAACCCGTAAATATTCATCCTTTTTGAAAATGGCATATACCGCCCACCAAAGGTCACCGACAGTAGCAATGAGTCTCTCCTGACTCCCTCTTCAATGGACTTAGGTAACTGACGAATATCAAGGGGATCTAACAATGTTAATCCACTCGAACCCTAAAATGCCACCAAATAATAGCCATTAAAGGATTCAAGGATAAAAACCTACAGCTAGAAAGGGAACACAAGTAGATGGGCAATGATACATGAAGAGTTGAACCTCCAAATAGAACTTCCTTTATCCACTTAAAGAAATTTTTCCTTCAAGGGAGGAGTGGTTTTAGCCGCTCATCCTCCAAGTCAGTCATCCTGTGGCGGTGTTTCGCAAACCAAGAAATAGAAAAGAAAGGGAAAGAAAATGAAGTGCGGGAAAACAGGAGCTGAAAGCTTCCCCAAAATTTATTGTGATGTTGATTGATGCTTACAACCTGTGACTTTAGCTTATACAGTGCGAGCAAGGGAAATTACAAAAACAAACCAAAACATAAGTTATTACAAGGGTAGAAAGGAGAAAAACCAAAACGGAGTCGTATGAACACAAAAACAGGAAGCAAAATTTTTTGCTATGAACAGTGATTTTCGCTATCATAGCGAAAATTCGCTATGATAGCGAAAATAACTGTGCATAGCGAAAATTCCAACATAGCGACTGAAAATCGCTCAAGACCTGCCTCCCCGTTACTGCTCCATTGCTCCCGCCCATTTTCTTCCATTTTCTCATCTTCTTTCCTCTCGGGCTCGATCTATGATGTCGAGTTTGGACTAATTCTTCATGTTTGGATCGACTAACAATGTTATACGATTAGCTCGTAAACCTGCAAAATTTTGCTACAAAATGCGATCAAGAGAATAGTAGGACCTAATGTGTAACGGTTAATTAGAATGATTAGTATACAAAAGCACTCAAAACCTATAATAAATAAAAGGGCTCAAACAGACTTTCAAGACTAATCACTAGCGCTTACGACACTTCACACGTAAAGACATGTTTTGTTCAACACTGCACCGCACCTTCTGGGTAATTTATTGTACCGCATTCCTCCCATGCATTGCCACCGGTCCATACAGTATATATTTTTATATACTCCAAATAATAAGATACATGAAATTAAATGATAAGAATCTAAATGATGAATAAGAAGTAAGCATAAGAAATCAATATGTTCTGTTATGTATTGTATCCTTGGGTATTCCCTGTATAAGAAATATGTTTTGAACTCTTACGGGAGATATGAAAGTTCCGTTACAAGAATTATGTATATGAAAACTCTATTATAGAATCCTGTATACGTAAATCTCCGGTTGTTGTTTATATTATATGCATCAGAATGCGACCACTTCAAGTGGTCATATCTGCTTCCTACTGCCTATGTTTTCAACACAGCGCTTCATCCGTGTAGGTGCATTTCGACGAGGACATCCGCGCACTCCTGCACGCTCAAAGGCAACACAACAGTAGAAGTCCACTTGATGTAGGTTTTTGTCTCTATTTTGTAATATAAATGTAATAGTTTTGTAATAATGGAAATTGTATAAGTACTAGTGAATGAGACTCAGACATGTATATGTACATGACATTTTAAACACCACTACGGTGGTAGTTCTATAATTTATATTATGTTATATAGATTTGCATATTGAAATGGGCTCACCAAGGTCAGAAAGTCAGATAAAGGAGTCCCAATCCCGTGCCGCATCCCCTATCTTCGCCCAAACAAGAGTAGGGGCGTGACATAGCTAATTGAACCCTAATGATTGAATGATTGAAGTATTAAAGTCTTTTTGAGATTGGAATGTATATTCATCCATTAATGATGGGATTGATTGGGAGTTTGAATTCTAATTAAATATGATTATACTGATTAATGTTGGTATATATACATATATTGGAAACTAAGTGATTCTAGTAATAAAATCCATAGGTTTTCATTGGGCCAAACACAAGGTCTCAAATATGGAATTTTTTTTCATTGTCCGATTTCATAGATATTAGACTTTTAATTATTTTTGATGACTTTTCTAATAAAAGTATAAATATTCATCATTCAAAATTCTCCTCCGATTTCTCAAAAAATTTGAAATAACTTTTTGGTCAAGTGAAATTGTCAACAATGACATGAATGAGCGAAGCTAATGAAACTATATGCCTTAAAGAAAAACTATAAAAAACTAGTAAAATTATTTATTATTTATTTGTAGAATTATACAAAATTGGTATTTAAACATAAAAGTTATCACATTTTTTTTCTCATATGAGTCGAAAGTAATATTCTATTTATAAATTAGAAAATCTTCTTGTTCTTCTTTAATAACTAACATTTTTGGCAGAGCTACAGAGAACATAACAATATAACCCTAAAAATTAATATTTTATTTAATATTATTGTTTTTGAATACTTGTTATTAGAAAAACATTTTTGAGATTGAGAAATGTTGAATTGGAAATTTTAAAATGTAAGGTTGAAGATATGATTTTTTCATGTATTGTTAATTTATGAATGAGTAATTTATATTTGTTAAGAATTTTAACATGTTAGTATTTTTTTTGAAAAAAATAATTTTTTTAATAACTTGTTCAAATAATTTATGTTTTTTAAAAATATATTTTTATTGTTTGATGATGGTTTTCTAATTATTTTAAAATTAAAAAGATTGAGAATGATAAAAAATTGGATAATATATTTTTTAAGAGCTATTTTCATTGTTATGAATGATGAATGAGAATATAGTTCATATTTCTTAATAATTAAATAAAATAAAATTGTTTTTATTAAATAAAAACAAATGATAAACATGTCTTTTAAATATTATTCTTGTTTCATTTTGATATTTTTTAAGAAAAATTATTTTGTTCTAAGATTTTACTTTATTAACTGATTAGAGTTTATAAATTATCATAGGTATTCAAAAGTTAGCACTATTTCATTAGTCCAACGTCATTTAACTGATTGATTTATAACTATAAACTCCTAAAAGCATTTGTACAAATATATAGTAATCATAATTTTAAAAAACTATCAACTATAAAAAACATCTATTTATAAAAAGTTCAGTAATATTAAAGATTCTTATCATCTTTTGCCTAATTTTATTGGTTAATTTACCACCACCTAATATCTCTCTCTCTTCATTTCCAACCAACCGTGTTCACAGGCTATTGCTACTGGCCAAATTTGGATATCTGAAGAAGAGGCAGAGAAAGAAAGTCTCATAAACTGTTGCGATCAGCCATGGATTCAAGCAGCAGTAGCAGTAAGAGTGAGATAGAGTTCGAATGTTTACCCATGTTCCGAGTACTCAAAGGTGGTGTCGTAGAGAGAATCGCCGGGACAGAAACCATCCCTCCTTCCGATGTCCCTCAGAACGGCGTCGTATCCAAGGACCTCGTCATTTCGCCTGAAACAGGTGTCTCCGCCCGTCTCTACCTCCCGACGGCTGCCTCCCCCGACCGCAACCTCCCGCTCCTCCTTTACATCCACGGCGGCGGTTTCTGCATCGAATCCCTTCTCCCGCTCTATCACCCCCACCCGTTTCCCCGTCTCGAAGGCCAACGTCGTCGCTGTCTCCGTCCACTACCGGCTGTGCCTGGTATCCTATCCCCGTTCCTTACGACGACACGTGGTTTTTGTGGGCCGCCGCTCACTCCTCCGGTTCGGCGACCCGAGCCGTGGCTCAACCACCACGCCTGACTTTGGTCGACTTTCTTCTGCCGGCGACAGTGCTGGAGCTACATCGCCCACAATATGGCGATGCGGAGCCGGAAGTACCACCCAACTTCTGATGTTACGATCTCTGGGATAGTTCTGGTTCATCCTTACTGGCAAAACGAGCCTGATATATCGCGGGATTGATATGCCTATCGGAGGTTCACAATCCACTGTTTAACTGGCGGTGAGCACAAATCTGTCGAATTTGGATGCGAAAGGTATTGATATTTGTGGGCGGAAAGATTGAAAAACAGGGATTGTGGTACTATGAAATGAAGAGTATGGTGGTGATTTGTGAGATGGTGAGAGTGAAGGTGAAGAACATGTTTTCCATCTCTTCAACCCAGACTGTGAAAAGGCTGGAGATTTGTTACAAAAGTTTGCGTCTTTCATGAACCTGGACTAAATCGAAATCTTGTTCTGAGCTTTATGTTTTTTTTATCTGCAAACATGAAATAAAAAATTTGATGTTGTAGTAGCTAACATTTGTTCCCGTCCAAATCATGAATGTTTTATATTGTGATTGTGTGAATAAAAAGTTCACAGATCTATCGACCCTGCAACTTCGGAGAATCAACGGCCAACTATCACATTTGTTGTTTAGTTTACAAAAGTTAGATTATTAAAATATTTGAATAAAAAACCTCAAATAATTTAAATTTTGTAAATCTAATCCACATCATGTTTTTTTTTTTTTTTTTGAGAATAACTTATTTTGGACAAAAATATAATTTATTAATTTAGGTATTTACATAAGTCTTATAGAAGATATTCACTATAAGAATAGCGAGATATGGAGAAATGGTTTTAGTAGGGGTAAAAAAATTACCCAGCTAAAGCATGTTTTTAGTCTCATATTTATGTGAGCCCAACTAATGAGAGGCAGCCGCAACTATATAATTATTTTTTGTTGCAGGAAATAGTAGCCCGCCGCTACTGTATATGAGCCAACTAATTAACTTTCCCGCATTGGATTGTTATCAAGCGCAATGCTGAATTGAAACCGTTACAGTTTTTAGCTTTTGCTTATGGTTATTGGATTTTTGAGAAGTTGAAAGCCTTTGGAGCCACCTGTTTCTCCAACATTTACAGTGAGTTATACTGGAATAGCTATACTGTATTTTTCTGTATTTTAACAAATTTTATTTGGTACCATTTAAATCACTTTTTTAACCATTTAAATGGTTGGTCTTGAATGCAGGAAGATGGTGAGATGAAGGGTGTACACTGCGAATGGGAAAACGCCTGCTTCGCTCACTTGCACTGGTTTTCAGTTGTTCAGCTGTTGCTTCTTTGGTACGTGATCCAATTCAAATTTTCTGATGCAAATTTAAAAGTACGTTCCTGTAGTTTTTCTGTTATAGGGGATCTGCAATTTGAAAACCTTAATATTCTAGAGCCCATGAGAAATACCTTTTGATAATTTTGAGATGTGTAGAAAAAACTTATTTTGTTGAAACTTGTGGTCATTTCAAGGAATTGAGCTAGGTTGACTCAGATTTTTATTTTTATTTTTTGTATCAATAGCTAATTTTCGGGCTTACTGGGAATTTTGAGATCATTATGGCTCTGTTATTTTTACTTTCTGAGTTGGCTATTTTTTATTTTTTTTTTGTTTGGAGTTCACTCAAAGTGAACATGTTTGCTTTTCTTTGTGTCCTTAGAAGTTCGGAGGGAGATAATGTTGGGTTTGCATTAATGGGACTCTTCTGCTGCTATTGGTTGGTAGAAGGTTCTGATATTGGAACTTGGCAATTTATTTTCCACAGGCATATTTGATTGTAAGCAATTTTAAATGTCTCCTTCTGGTTTCAGTCCTTGATTTCTAGGGTTATTTAGGAACTTTTTCATAAAATGCCAGTGTCTCAATTTGTCATATTAGAAATATCTCTTCAGGAGTCTTTTCTTTCTTTTGGATGGCAAGAAAAATTTTCATTTAGAAGATGAATGCACAAAGGACTAGTATTCTCAATAAAATCAGCAACGAAGCCACCACAGGAAATAAAATTAAGAGGAACAAAAACAGAAACTAAATTTAACCAAGACCAGGGGTAGGGATGCCTGCCAAATTACAGCTTCTATTTTATACAAGAAAGTTGACTCTTCAATCTTTAACCTACTGGAAATTTGGCCATCAACATAAAAGCAATAACTCTTTCCAGAATAAAATAATCTTTCAACACCCCATAAGAATGAAACCCAGGCTACAAAATTCTTATAGAAGCCCCCTCCATCTGTCAATAAGCCAGCAAGTTCCCTTAAGATCTTCAAACCTCAATTCCAGGGCTTATAGGAGAACCAATAATTCCTCATTTCATTTTATTTCATGTATTAAAGTAAACTTAGACTTTTCCATAAAAGTTGATAGGCCTTAATCATCTTCAGTGTCACAGTGTAAAGGTATCAATCTTTCATGGATGACTTGACTAACCATGAATGATCAAATTAAGGGAACAAAAAACGCATGATGGTGATATCACCTTACCTTTTGGTATGCTGCTGGCTCAATTCATCTGTTTTATGATTCAGTGGGGGAGGCTAACCATGTTTTTGAAGAATGTTTTATGTTTGAGAGCTGCATTTACATTTTTCTTTTGGTACAATGTAGGGGAAAGAAGAGCTAACATTACTCATCCTTTTGACTTCTTCTGTGACTGGGTCTCACATGAAACTGGATAAAAGCAGGCTGGACTACAGTCTCTACATGTTTCATATACTTCTATTTCTCCATATTTAATGAAGGATTTTTTTGTCAGTTTCTTTAGTCTTCTTTGCTCATTAGTTCTTGTCAGCTGTTAGAGTTGGGTAAAGGAAAACCAATAAACATTGCACAACTCAACCTCACAATTTTCAGTTACAGACTACATTAGCTACTGCTTCTGGTGGCTGTAATGGATCTGGAAAGCAGCGTGTAAGAGTTCGTCGTGGCCAGGCCACTGATCCTCACAGTATTGCTGAAAGGGTTAGTTATAAATTTTCTATGATCATCTGGGACAAGTTCTTCATTTGTTTGTTACTCTCATATACACATCATAGGACTTTGAAGTTGCCAAAAATGGCTTTGATGAAGACTTTCCTGGGTTATAACCTCTTTAGTTGTCCCTTTGAAAAATTTCTATGATGCAGCTTCGGAGAGAGAAAATTGCTGAAAGGATGAAAAACCTGCAAGAACTTGTTCCCAATTCCAATAAGGTACCTACTTATTCTGTATGTGTTATTCCTCGTGGAGTGCTATATGCATGCATTTGCTTTCTTTCTTTTTGTTTGTTTGTTTGTTTATATGTTGTAATATTCAGGTGCTTTTGTAAAAGCTAATGTTTTTTTGCAATCCAGAGAATGAAATTTATTTCTAATTGTGGTTAGATTAAACTTGGTGACAGAAATATGAAGCAGTAGGCAAAGCTTCTTCATTTCCAGTAGAATTAAATGAGCTCTTTGAAACTTTTGGCTTTAACCAGGAACTGAAGCTCAAAACTTTCACCAGATGAAATAAATTTCCTCCATTAACTGAGAAGGAATTTGTGAGTTTAAGAAGAGCTTTTGGCTTTCAAAAAGCTAATCCAAATAGGACCTTGCTCTGTTCAAATAGCCATCAAGATTCTGTAAAGCATGGGCGAATGATTGTATCAAATTATAAACACTGTCCTGTCATATCTTACTCTGTTATCTTAGAGTGGGATCCATTGTTTGTCATGTTATTTCATTGTTTTTATTGCATCTAAATGTATGGATTTTGTATTTCTAGATCCCTATGCGTCAGTTTTTTCTTTTAATAATGGTTCTTGCCTGATAAACCTTTATAAAGAGACAATGGCTTATTTTACAATATCAGATCATTATTTGTTAACTCTGCAATCTGTAGTTGGAAATGAAAAACTAGCTTTCAGGCAAGGAAATAAGCTTTATTCATCAATCTTAAGTTAGGAACATGCATTTGAGTATTCTACAATCGAGCTCATGTAGCTTGACTGGTTCATACCCCTAGTTGCGGGTAGGACAATTTTCTTGCTATCATTAATTGAAAAGTTAATGTATAAAAATAAAAAATAAAAACAATATAGGAAGAAACATCACATCGAATGGCGTAAAAACATTATGTCATGGCTTATGGCTTATGGCTCATGGCTCCGTCCATTAATTTATGAAGCCGTATAGAGTATGGGGTTGATTTTCTGAATCCAATGACATGGAATAAATATTCATATTGGACCCATACCATTATACTCTCCATTTTCTGTTTTTTTAAGGATTGCGAATGTGAGAATAGGGGAAGAAAATAAAAGCTTGCTTAATTAAGCTGTAGGAAAATTCTGTTTTGAAAACACTAGGTGGATTCATGTCACTTAATTAAGTTTGCTTGCCAACACTCAAAACAAATGTTAGAATTGCTGTTCCACCTTAATTTGGATGGTGTAGTTGGCCACTTTTAGGAAATATTTTATTGCTTGGAGTAATTCCATTGGCCAATTCAAATTCAGTACTAATAAATTGACCAGAAAATTGATAAATGAAACAAAAAATTGTTGTAGCTTTCTTGAATTACATTCTGATGGTTATTGTGTTATTTTGAGGAGGTTTGAGCTTAAAATTTCTTTTGAAGAGTGGTAAACTTAGGACAAGGTTTAGGAAAATCTTTCGAAGAGTGAGATCTCAGTTAGTGTTAGTACTATGCTAGAGAAAAACAGACTTTAATCTTTTGAAGTTTTCTCTTATATTTAATGCTTTTAAATGACAACAGTTGATAGCTGAGTCCATAGACAATTGCCACATAACTGCTTAACCTGGTTTCCTTTAGTCTTTACAATAATTATTATTACACTATCAAACTCTGGTTGTGCCTATAAAAAAAACTATCAGACTCTGGTTGCTTGCTTATCAAAATTTGGTTGATTTATATAACTAAAACTCAAGTTCTGGTATCCTGATTCCTCATATGGATGGTCCAGGATAGGCAAGCTTGAAGGACGTAGAGACCCTTATGATGTTTTATGACATTGTGAGTAAAATGATGCTAATTGTACTTTTGGATATGACAGCTTCTTCTAGTGAATTTTATGTACCTCTTAAATGATTATATCCCTAAACTCTTATCACAACTTTTGCTTTTTCCTTATTGTTGCTACTGTTAATTAGTAAACCCTATCCTTGGTTGTTTTCAATTCTTTTCATTGCTTATGTATCTTTTCTTGTGGTAATGGTGCATTCCATCTTGGCATTTTGAGCTCTAGTATCTTCTATGCATCACAAATACATTGTTTCTTTTTAACCAAAATTCTAAGCATGTAATTAGTAGGCATCTTCGCTTCATATTTTCTCATGCAAACTGAAGTTTTCTATCTTTTAATTCAAAAATTTGAGCTTTTCTTTTTCTCCCATGGATCTTTCTTCCACATGTAGAGAAGAGCACATCTGCTCTTTGGATTGTGGTATTTTTGCAACTGTGCTGAATTTCCTATAATATGCTGGAAGTGACGCTGCAGTAGCTAAAGTGGCGGTTTACCTCTTGGAGGCTATATGAAGTAATATGGGAAAAAATTTTTTGATTGAGTTCTTTGTTGAATATACTATGTTTATAGTTCTGGCAAATCTCAAGTGATCCTACACTCCATAATCATTGGGACACCATGGAACTTGGTATGGAAGATCTACGAGACAAAGTAAGGCAGTGTGTTTCATCTCATCGGTTTTTCGTAGTCTTCCACCTGCCTTTAAACTATTGGAATTTTTATAATCATAGCTCTCTACCATTGTTTATTTTCCAGGTTTTCTCCTGACACCATGGAAAGCTATCACCATCACAGAGATGAAATGCCAACACATTTTCTAGACTACTAAAGTTCTTCTGATGCATAGGTCGTATCCTTGATGCAGCCCCGCACGAGCCCTATTTTGCTTTTGACATGTTTGGAGTTTCTGCTATGGATTTTGAGGATGTGACACTTTATGATGCCTGCGCTGATGCGATGGACATGATCGGCAATGGCCACATTATGGATGCAGCCCCACCTGGGCCCCGCTATGTTTTTGATATGTTTGGGATTTCTATACTAGAGATAAATGATGATGATGGACTTGTTGCTACTGTTATTTTTCATAATACTGTTTCTGTTGAGGGAGCGTCCGACTCTATGGACCCACTTCTTTCTTTTGACACAATGTTCGAGTTTGTCACCCGCTTTGATGATATTTCTAATGGTAATAATGACATGAGTATTTTCGAGTATTTCCTTATGTCACAACATTTTGATTACACTATCAGGGCAAATTCCACAAATACATATATATGATGCTGATGATGTGGGAGACACATGACCCACTGCGCTAGTCAGAGCATTTCTCGACATTGTATGACATAAAAGTTTACACCCATTACCGTAAAGACAGAATGATAGATTTTGGGACACTAGATCAGCCTAGTGAGATTGTGACCGCCTTCCCTATCTCCTGATGAGAGAAGTAGATTGATTGACCTGCTTAGGCCATACTTGGATGTATTTCCAGGCGGTCATATGAGACAATGCCGGGCCTCTTCCCCATAATGCAACATCACCGCCATTCTACCACATGCTAGGCCGCTGCTGGTAAATTGAGGAGACTACACCCTCAATGGAGTTTGCAGGTTAAGGAAGAAATTTAGAAACAACTTAGTGTTGGCTTCTTATTAGTGGTCAGTATCTCTGCGGTGGTCAAGCATGTCATCCCCCGTTCCCAAAAAGGATGGCAAGGTTAGAGTTTGTGTAGACTTTCGTGATCTAAACAAAGCCAGCCCTAAGCATGATTTTCCCTTCCCACACATTGGTATGTTGGTTGACAGCACTGCAGGACATTCGATGTTGTCCTTCATGGATGGATTTCCTAGGTATAATCAGATTATGATGACTCCAGAGGATATGGAGAAGCTTCTTCATTATCGAGCCGTACGATCGCTACCAAAGTTATGCCATTTGTCAAGAATGCGTGAATCCACTTGTTAGTCGCTTACTAGCTCGTGCTCCATGACATGATGCATAAAGATGTCGAGGTATATGTGGACGACATGATAGTGAAGTCCCGAGACAGGGCATATCACTTAGCATCCTTATAGAGGTTCTTTGAGAGGATTAGACGTTTCAGGTTGAGGTTGAATCCCAAGAAGTTCACCTTTGGGGTAACTTCTAGGAAATTACTGGGACACATTGTTAATGAGCGGGGTATAGAGGTTGATCTTGAAAAGATCAGAGCCATACTTGACATGCCTTCCCCAAGGACTGAGAGAGAGATAAGAGTTTCAGGGAAAATTCTCATAAAGATATCGCAGTTTCCATCATAAACGTACATACGCTAATTCCTATCTTCCATCTTCTAAGGAAGAACCAAATTTACGTTTGAATGATGGATTGCCAATGCTTTTGAAAAGATTAAGGAGTGTCTCCTTTCTTCTCCAGGTTTAGTGCCTTCTATACCAGGGCACCCTTTGCTTCCCAGATTTCACCCTGACATGGTCTAGATTTGATGCTAGCTCAAATTTCGATGATTCAGTGGAAGGAGCCGTGAGCCATCTATTATTTGAGTAAGAGTGATGCTAGAGAATATGAGTGCAAAAAAAGTGATACATTAAGTGATTGAGCGCCCCGTTTGGCATTGGTTCAAATACTTAGAGATCGAGACATTATGTGGCTGTAGTATTCAATACTTTGGTCTCATGATCGGGATCCAGTCGGTGTATCCGGCTTGATAAGCCCTGTTTCCGATTCAGAGGCTCAAGAGATGGTTAGTACCGACGACAAAGTTTGATATTCAAGATGTCAGCATAGAAATCAATAAGCGGAAGCTTGTTGCATCATCCGCTTCTTCTGGTCAGATCTGGCGATAGACCGAATGATGATGATTTCCGCGAGCAGTCGGCTCACATCAATATCGCAGATGGCAGCCATACTTATGCGCTCGCCAACCAAATGAGGTCGGCATTTATATTCCATTGATATCACCCCAAGTACTCATATTCCAGATAAGTTCCCGCGACATTCTCATCACTCGTCGTTGGAACTAATAATAAGTAGTTGAGTATGAGGTTTATAATACAGTGCCTAGATCGACTTAATTCAAAATGATATTAGGAGATCCTTGTGATTCCAACTTTGATATTCATCAAAACTGGTATTCGAGGACTTGAGACGTAGAAGCTGGGCAAGCCCTTACTCGTCATTACCCCCGATTCCCGATCCGACCCGAATGGCGGATCCTCAATCTTTAAGTTCGGGGTGCGACCATCGATCGACTTTTTAATTGGCTTCTTTAAAACTGACCGTACTGTGGGTATGGCCCACATCTTATAACATAATCAAAATCTCATATACATAACCAAAAGAACTACCACCGGAGTGGTGTCCATAAAAATCTACACCTATTTACTGAGTCCCATTTACAAATACAAACCTGTCTTTTACACTACAAATCGTAGCACTAACCTTACATGTAGTGAACTCAAAGCGTGTCGTCTGTACCAGAAGTGACGCTTGGCCGACGTCTTTCTCTCAGACTTGCCACCTGACAAAAACCCGTGCTGCTTTACGCTACAAACATATCTTGGCATGTAAACACACTACCGTATACGCAATGTGCATCGGGAATCTTCGTGAATTCATATCATGTATATATTTACATACATAATTGTTCATGTACCAACTGTTTTTCCTGAGTCTCAGATCTCCTAATTCACAAGATCGAACTTATACACTGGATTTATACTTCTATCTCACGCCTTTATACTTGTTCTCGATCCCGTAGGGAGTTACGTAACTTATATTTATACATATACATATAAACGCATCAGTACTCAAGTTATATTCATCTCCCAATTCCCGTAGGAGTTTGATACAGATAATATGGAACTATAACGGTATTATGAACTTATTCCATATCGAAGTACCCGTAAGTACCACAAAACTTATACCGGTATCAGATCTTATACTTTGGTTCTCAATGTATACATCCCGTCTTACGGAACTTATACTTGTATTACGTAACTTATACATGGTTTTTATCTTACATGTATATTACGGAACTTATGAATTTATCTTTACTAACTTATACCGTATTCGGAGCACATACTTGTATTTCGGATCTTATGTAATGTAATATGTGAACTTACACATGTACTTATCCTACACACACACAAAACTTATACTTGTCTTACTTTAACCTATACTGGTCTTACTTATATATACTTATTCACGGATCTTATTCCTTTTTGTGAAAATTCTATAGGTACAATAAGTCTAACTAATCATAATCATCACACATAAGGTCGATCAGACGTATATGCAGATATATTATCATGAACATTAGTTCATAGCGGTGCATGCATCATAATATACATATATTTATTTCTCATCAGCACAGAGTACCCATGGTATTATGTAATCCTACTTATTTTACGGATACGAGTACCCGGGTATTACGTAACTTATACTTATTTTACTTTGGATAATGGTAGAGTAAATTTCTTGAAAACATCGACTTATATTTGCTTTATTTGGATACTGAGTACCCCTGTGCATTTAATGACTTATAATTTGTTTTATTTGACACGGAGTAAATTTTAGGTACTAATGCTGACTTTATACTTGTTTTACTTCGACATGAGCACCCGTAGGTACCACTGACTTTATACTTTATTCGATCTCCCAGAGGAGTTACAGTTTCTTCTATGAAAAACTTATACTTATAACAGCTTATGTTCATTCGGGACTTCGTAGGGAGTTGCAGAAATTTATTCTATTCAGACTTATACTTATCACAGACTTATGTTCATTCGGGACTCCCGTAGGAGTTACAGAGCTTATTCTTATTCAGGACTTAAAATGCTTATTATCATCTCGGACCCGAGGAGTGCCAAGGTGGCTTATTTCCTATTCAGGACTTAATCGAGACAAGAGTACCCGTAGGTACTACGTAACCTGGATCGGGACATGTAAGTACCCGCAGGTACTACGTAACTTAATCGCATACAGATTTAACTTAATCAAATACGGGAGTACCCTAGGTACTAAGGTAACTTATCAGATACTGTGGAGTACCTCGGGAGGTACTACTGTAACTTGTTCAGACGCAGGAGTGCACCGAAGGTACTACAGACTTAATCGGGAGAGACAAAGGAGTACCCATAGTACTAGCGTAACTTTTCGTATTTAGCAGGAGCACCCAGAGGTACTACAGATTCAATTCAGACAGGAGTACCCATAGGTACTACGTAACTTCTATTCAGATACAGAGTACCCGTAGGTGTTTCATGCAATGCACTATACATCTCGATCTTTACTCTTATTCTTTATTCAAAGTCTTATCATATAATCGCTTTGACTTCCTAGACCAAAGAGTAATGGAATGAGTAAGACACAGCATACGGTACCGTAAGATACTATATAGCACGGAAGGCCAGAGCTTAATCAGATGGGAGTGCCGTAGTGCACTTAACAGACAGGAGTGCCGGAGCACTTAAATGTGGGCATCAAGTACTAATCAGGAGTGCCGGAGCACTAACAGGAGTACCGAAGTACTAATCAGGAGTGCCGTAGCACTAATAAGGAGTAACGAAGTACTAATCAGGAGTGCCGTAGCACTAATCAGAATAGGAGTGCGGTATCAATTAATACTGGTCTTAGGTAATTTTACAATTATATGATTTCAGTAACTTACTGTTTTATAATATGGCATTCTTAGCCACATTATGTGTTCATGATGTGATCAGATTTTATATAATCGGTAAAGTATATAAATATGTAATTCACCTTATTCATGTATTCTTATTCTATGAATCTACTTTACCCAAGACTGAATCAATCCAATCGGATCATCCAAACTAAAGTTATGACATTTTCATGCCAACTAGTCATTTTCCCGATTTTACCAAGGGACAGTTTGCACTACTTATTTTCCAGTGCCTTAACTCCATATTTGACACTATTTCTTTGTACTCCTTTAAATCTAAGGTGCTAAGGGTTCTCCTCCAACTGGAATCACCCAAATCGGAGCACCGAAACTCAAGTTATGTCGGAAACAACTCGGACTACTCTATGATCAACTGATGCAGGAAATGGGCTTCTTGCACATAAAATTTCACTTTGAGTGAATTTTTGGGCTATCTAGAGTCAGAATTTTGAGGTACCTATTAGATTATGTTTGGTTCTCCTTGAAGCCTATTTTAATTGGCCACTTGAATAACTCAAATCGGATAAGAAATGAGCAAGTTATGGCCAAAATACGAAAAACTAGCCGAAAAGGAAAAGGCATCAGGTGTACCGGGTACACCCCTACGTGTACCCCAGACACATTGGCTAAAATGACCGTAACACAAAGTACTGGTACACATCACCCGAAATGCCTAGAATGTGTCTTTTCCTTTTTCATGCACTTTCATCCATATCACTCCTAATGCCTCCCTTCCATCAAAAAACCAACATGCAATCCTCCTGTAACAACTCCACAAACCCTTTTAGACTTGCAAAAGAATCCCAGGATTCATACTCAAAATTCACCCAATTCTACAAACCTTGGAATTGTGAAGGATTCCATATCTACTCATTATCATCTAGTATTTTCAAACTAAACTTCTTCAATCTAGAGAGTTAGAATGGTTGTCAGCAAACCTCTAGAGAAGGGAACCAAATTAATGTCCAAATGAAACTCCTAGCAATCCATACCCAAAGTAATTTTGTATCAAAAATCATGCTAGAATCCATAATTTCATACTAAAATTCATACCAAAGTCAAGCATCCATACTTTTTGCTTGATCTTGGCTTGAACTTCTTCTCTCTTCTTCTCTCTTCCTCTCTTCTTCTCCTTCTTTCTCTTTCTCTACTGCCCTCTCCCATTTGAGACCAAATTTGGTCTTTAAATCCAAAATATCCTTAGGCCTCTGTTTGGGTTCTCAAAAACCCATTTTTGGTTAGGTTTTATTTATTTGCTTTGTCCTCCATCCTTCTAGGAATTACACAACAATTCTATTTATTTCTTTCGCCCATAGTCTCTTTTCAAATTATGACATTTAAGCCCCTTTTTGAGACTCCACTATAAATTTGTCCTTAAATCTTGTAAATTTCCTGGTCTTCTGCTTCCATGTTTCGCATTTAACTCACGAAACATTTAAATTATGCTTACAAAATACCCTAAACATGTCGAAACTACTGTGGTATATTCTGATATGCCATACTTAATACTTACTTGATCATCAGTTGATAGGTTTGATGAGTTGAGATATATAAATCTGCCTAGAGTAGAGAATAAGTTTGTTGATGCAAGTAGCTACCTTGGCTTTTGTAATGAGATTCTACTGGAATGACCTGTACGACCATTGTTGACTAGACTAGGCATGCACCCACTAGTCGTTTTGATCGAGATATTAAGGATCAAAATGAGCTACCCTGGTACCACGATATTTACCGGGTCACATGCGGTGTTTACCCAAAGTCGCTATTAAGGATACAAGAGAGCATTGAGATGACGAAGTAAATCGATTTGTTGTTTGTGGAATGAACTATAGAAGGATCGCCCGAAGAAGGGAACGTTCTGGGTTTCGCATGTTGTTATTATGTCTGCACTGCGGCCTCTCGCAGATCGAGTGACGAGGTTCTTCATGCAGGAGTCACCTGGCTACATGGAGGTCATATGCTAACGTCAAAATCATGAGGATTGGCCATTTTGCTGACTCATGGAGATAGATTGCTGCCTTGTACAGATGTCCTGGAGTTGAGCACGGATTTGATACACATGCCATTATATCTCGAGCTGCATGCACTCTCATCCCCTCGCCATTTTCGCACGTGGGTATTGATATTATTGGGAAGATCTCACCCCAAGTCTTCCAATGGGCATATGAGTACACTTTAGCTATTGACTATTTCTACCAAGCGTGGAAGCTGAGCCTATGCTAGATTAACAGTACCGGTGGCCACCATCGATCGCACATTATCTAACATACGGGTCCCCACGAGCACTCATGATAGGTGCATTTTAGAGTGAGGTGGACACGTTGATTCGGAGTATGGCATTCGAAGATCATTGCATCGTCTCAAATGTGCCACGACTAATGGCGTAGTTGAGGTCAAGCACAAGAATATCAAGAGGATTTTGAAAAGATGGGTTGAGACTTCAGGATTGGCCTGAAGCTCCCTTCTCATTGTGGGCTTATCATACATCTTTTCGTACTCCTTTACGTGGAGTTGACTGCATTCTCCTCGTGCTGGTATGGAGGCTGTAGCGATCTCTCGAGCCCTGGGCCAGACCCGAATGGCGAGTCCGAATCAAACCCGCGACGCCATTTATCGATTTTATTTTCCATGTTATTAAATTTTCTTTTTCAAAATGTCGCAACCCGAACTCTGCCCGACCCGGAATAGAAGGTATCCGAACTGAGCTCCGGCCATTCGACGCTTAGTTTATCTGCATTTCAAAACATTTTATTAATCATTTAGTCGCGGTTGCTTCGCCAAGTGCTTCCATAATCATTTACAAATCTAAAGCACCGATAGCTCCATAAACATTAACAAAATACATTTACATAGAAAGACATTATATGCCCTTTCAAAATGATATACAAAAATCAAGTTTTAGGGTTTAACCCTTTTGTTTACAAAATACCACTTGTTCAAAAGAGATGATATGCAAATTACGGAGTATATACTTATACGCCGTACTCTCTCTATGACTCTGCGCTGCGCGATCTTGGTCTTATTTTTCTTTGCTTACTCGATACCTGCGCATAGATAAAAACAATACGCTAAACATTTTCATGCTTAGTGGTTCTATACAGTTATATTTCAATATTCAAATTTAACTCGATAATACCAACATCAAACCAATGCCTATTATATCAACATATAACATGCTTAATCAATCGTATGCTGCCAAGTCATTTATCATATAACAACATGTACTTTCAATGCAATAATTCAATTCACAATTCAATTTTATGAGATTTACGATATACATAAAAATCCCATTACACGCGCCAATGTTGGCTATTCACACCTTGACTATTCAACGAGCAATTCCCGCGGATTCGCTTTGATGAATCCCGCTCGTATTATCATCTGCAATGTGCTTATACATTTAACAATCTCGATCTCCCATCATGACGGATGTCGCTTAAAACCCCGTAACACGTGGTATCACTTATTCGGGTTCCATCAAGACGGATACCGCTTGGCGCATCCCGACATGTGGTATCGCTTTATTCGGTTCCCATCGTGACGGATGCTCGCTCGGGTGCACCCCACATCGCGGTATCAATTAATGTCACGCCATCATGATGTATGTCGACAGTGATCCCGCTGCGGACATTTCTCTCTTCAATGCCATACGCCTATCATGACAAGATGATTAGTGCATCCCGCCGCGACATTAATAATTTGGTGTTTTCTGATTCGATGCCATTGGTGCATCCCGTCGCGGTTCATTCTATATCATTCACTCATTTATGACGGATCCGCTTGATGAATCCCGTCCCTTATCATCATTCACATTTATTCTAGCTTTCAATTATCACATTTCAATTTCATATTCACTTTCGTATTATCTTTCAAAGATATACTCAATCTATGTACTTATTCCATATACTATTCACTTACTCATTTCATAGTTACTATAACTACCAAAATACTTGAAATAAGAATAGAGTCGTAGAACAACCAAGTCATGAATCTAGCTTCCTTCTTCGATTCCTTCTTGGCCCTAGGTTAGTGATCACCCGTCCCTAGTCAATAACATTCACGCCACTCTTAGTGGATGTCAATGTTAAACAATTTTAGTAATTCACAAATTTATTTTTGCCAAAAGTCTCTGCAGACATTAAGTCTCGCCTGAAGACGAACTCGCCGAGGCAGCGAGGTACTATGAGCATTTTTCACCTAGCCTAACCTTAATCGAACCCCCATTAATCATTTCTTAGGTCCTAGACATCGGTATACGATCACGGATTTAACGACGCGAAACATGCAAAAATAAATACCAACAACCTCAGACCGTATTCGACTGTAGATCGTACAAAGTTGCTCACCGCGATACTCAGATCGCACACTTGATTGCACTTCTGATAAAGCTGCCCACGCATACCAGACCGTACACTTAATGGATTTCCTGCCCACAAATTTTCTTGATTTTGCATTTTCATTTTCTTCCACAAATCTTCCAATTGTCCCATATCAAAATCCACCATGGAATCCTTTAAAACAACTCCAAAAGTGGTTTAGAATAAATGAAAACTTTTTCTCGTTGTATTTTTCCCCAAAAATCTAATCAAATAGTGCGAGGTTAGGGGTTTGATTTTTCTCTCACCTTGAACTTCTTCAAATCTCTTCTTCTTGTATGTTGTTTTGGCCTCATAATAAATGGGAAAGTACCACCAAAGCTTGATCTTTGGAACCCTAGCCCTCTCCCCTTTCTCTCCTATCCTCTTCTCTAAAAATGTCATGGCTCAAAGAAATGAGCCCTAAGACCACATTTTTGGTCTTTATAAGTCCACTTAAGTGTAAGGCCATGTTTGGCCTTCCACCCTATTCCAAATTCTCATTTTTCCATTTTTTTTGTCTTAATCACTTATTCCCTATAAGGCCTTGCTCGCTACCTAATAAGTCCAATTTTTCCATTTTGACATTCTAACTTTTATTTTGTTTTCCCTACATTTACTTTATTTTCTAATAGCATTTAAGCTTATCATTTGACCCCTTAGGTCCTTATTTTGTTAAATTTCCACATTTTCCCTTTTTCACTAATACTTCTCGTTCAATCCACCCTCAATTTAGCATATAATATTCAATCATATGCCTAATAATTTCTAATTTTTTATTTTCAATTTATCAAATTACCCGAAGTTCAAGTTTGACTCAATTCATACCTGCATTATATAATAAAATTATTATAAAATTTAAGGTATTTTGGGCGCATGTAGCGCTACTTCAAATTTTGAGATTGAGATGGGATCTTTGAGAGTGGTACTAGAGCAGTAGATATCTGAGGCCGAGTGGACCCAGTCTCGTTATGATCAGCTTAGCCTTTTGGATAAGAGGAGATTGAGGGCAACGGATCATGTTCGTGCCACGTAGGAAAATGACCTTCATTCAAAATGAAGCCGCTGGCGAAGTTTAAAAAAGGCGACCTAGTCTTGAAAGTCCTTAAGGGATTGATTGGTGACCCTAGAGGCAAGTTTAGACCGACTTGGAGCGGGTCGTATGTTATTTCTAGATTTGATCCAAGAGGGAGCAGCCTAGTCGACAAACCTAGACGAAAATCAGTTCACGGAACCAGTCAACGTGGATCAGCTGAAGAAGTTTTATGCGTGAGATAATGGTCAGAGGATGAGTGGCCATCACTTCGATTAGCCATATTCCCTATTGCACACCCATACATCATATATCCCATTATACTCTTCGAGCCTCAATACGCGGCTTATTATGGCCTTTTTTTCATTTAGCCTTACACCTTTTCTCTCGATATGGGTCAGGGACCTCACTTCTATGCGCTCAGATTTATTAATTTGATCTCGTGGAGCATTGTGTCATTCTTCGTTTGTTCTTCTTTCTACATACTCATTTTGCTTCTTTTCTTCTCTCATTTTGCTTCTTCACTTTGTTTCGCTTTCGAAGTTTTGTTTCATCATCTGCTTTCTTTTCACTTTTATTTTCCCCTTATGTGTGATGATGACTTCATGTCCCCGAGCTATAGGTTATCGGCTCACACTCTTCTGCTCCACCCTAAGGTTTGATCAAGGAGTTTTAGTTTGAGGGGAGCATTTTGGCTCGGGATTTAAGGTTCACGGCTAGATTGTGCTAGTGTGGTATCTATCTTACTTTTTGGCTGTTCTGGCAAAAAAAAAAAAAAAAAGAGTTACTTACTGCTCATACTCACTCATCATCTGGACACAATGTTTATTAAAAACACACGATCTGGCCAGAAATACTTATTTGAGACTTATTTTTCTTCCTCAAAGGCTGGTGGAGAGCATTGTATGATCCTTTTCCATATATCTAGAGACACATTGGGAGTGAGGCTCGGGTTTCCTTGTACCAGGTCCCTGGGCCGCCATCCATATCGCCATCTCATCCATGACTTACCTCGATTTGGCATCCTCGAGATGAGTGGTTCGTCATCATCACAAATTGCTACACTTGTATCCCACCTTGTTTCCCTACTTTCTTCTAAATCCCTTTTCATTTTCTTCTATCCTCATCGATCGTCGTCTCACTTCATGAACGACATGTCTTTTGGTTTACATCACCTTTCGCTTTCGTACGTTTCAATTACGCGGTCGCTTGAGTCGCTGGGCTTCACATGATTCTCCGACATTTGCATTGCGCATAATAGGTTTGGCATTATCTATCGTATTCGGGCCTTTGTTTCTATCATTTCATTCACTTTCACCCTCGCCTTACATTACGTCCAAGTCAGGAAATTACCCCGAGGCCATGATCTCGTGTTTGCTTCCAACACATTTTTATGTTTGACAAGTTTCGCTTCATCGATTGAGTATGGAATGTCGACAAGCCCTCGCTTCGGGAAGATCGAGGGTCACATATCGCTTCCATTCAATTTCGCTCAGTCCATGATTAGATGCATGTATGATACAGTAGGAGTTGGGACCATTGATGGCGCCTTAGCTTGATGCTTCGACATCGCCTACATCGGGCATACCCCATCCTTTCAAGGCCGCTTAGCTCTGCACATGTACACAGCAAATTCATGTTTCGTGATAAAGATGTTTTGGGCATTAGAGTTTGAGTAAGCCCCATATCAACTTGGTTTCTTCATACAATGTGAGCCCTTTGAACTCGATCAGGATCGGGGACTTCACGGTATTCATATCACCCATCAAGGATGTGCATATCAGTGGCATTCCCTATTCATTCTTTGTTCGCCGCAAGCACGATTGGGTTTTTAGTGATGTATTTCAAGATTTTCATTGAGATATTTGAGTTTCTCGTATTTACATAAAGGCATACCCCCATCAATGTCAGATACTGGATGTTGCGGATTAGCGAGGAGGGATTTTCCTCGTCAATGTTTAATATTTCAAGCTTGACTTTGACTTTATGTGCAAAGTGGGTAGTGGATTTCCGATATGGTATTGATGTCTTAGATCAAGTATAGCCCTTTGTGACCCTACTTATCTACATAAGGAAAATAAGGCGACTCGCTATTAATAAAAGGAATACTGTTTTGAAAACTGGTCTTTAAATGAGGAACAGTTTTTTTTTTGAGTCGCCACTTAATTTTTATTTTTATTTATTATGGGGAAAATCAAGTAAGAACAAAAAACCCCTCATTGACTCCAGTCAGGAAAAAAATGGTCCATGAAAAGTCCAGATTTCTCGGGTCCTGGATCGCCATTTATCGGGAAGCGTACTTACACAAGGTAGCACCCCTGCTTCTCCGTAACCCGGTCTCATCTAATGAATTAGGTTGGGTACGGATCATACGGGTTAAAGATCAATCGATCACTCAGGCTAAACAGATGACCCAAATCACATGAACCTTACCTGAAAGATTTGCAATACTGCAAACACTCGACCAAACAAAATGGTGCGATTTGTAATCCAGCCAAGCTGCCAGATAAGAGGTCACCAACAAGCTCAAATGCACCACAAACATCAAAGTCCAAACACCATGCACGCATATAAATGCAAATACCAAAGCCCAAGCATGTACCTATGGTCCCTAGCCATGCGCTGCAGATATGGTTAGTTAATAAGCACAAGCACACAACATGCATCCATGATCAAGTAACCAAAGTTCATGTTCAAAATGGAAGTGAATGGAAAATGAGGGGATTAAGATGTTTGTTTCTTTCCATACTCTCCAAATGACAATTCACTAACCACAATTACCAATTCACAATCAAACTCACCTAACCCCAAGTGTCCTAACTCTAGAGTGAGTTCCTATAATTCAAGTTAGGCTCAGCTTTAGACCCCAAATATGGCCCATAAATGCATTAGTGCAATCGGGCTTGAGCCTCAAGGGATTCGGGCTTGAAAAGTGCTAAAATAGGGGGGATGCCCATAAGTTGTCCTGTACAACCAGTTGAACCGATTCTTAACCGGTCCAACCAGTTGAGACAAATTCTCAAATTTCACCATAATATTCTTTAATGAATAAGGAATCTAACAAGACAAACGATGTATGATTCTAAGCCTGGATGAGTGAGAATCGACTGAAACAAGCCAAGATGCCCTAACTACTATCCCTGGAAAAAAAAACCTAATGAACTGACTAATCTAGTTCCCCAACCGCCTAAGCCAGTTGAGAACAAATCTCAAATTTTTTCAGAACATTCCTCATAGAGTAAGGAACCCAAAAAAAAAAAAAAGCAACGGTGTATGATTCTGACTTCGGATGGGCGAGAATTGATTCAAACAAGGCAAATACCCTAACTGCTGTTCCAGAAAACATAACCTAATGAACCGGATGATCCGGTTTCCCAACTGGTTGAGCTGATTGAGATCAGTTCTCAAAAATTTTCAGAACTTTCCTTACATAGTAAGGAATCCAAAAAAAACAAACGGATTACAATTCCAACTTCGAATGATTGAGAACTGACACAAATGATGCCTAGTACCCTAACTGTTGTTCCGAAAAACATAACTTAATGAACCGGCTGATCCAGTTTCTCGACCGGTTCAGCTGGTTGAGAGTAGTTCTTAAAATTTTTTAGAATCTTCCTCATAAAGTTAGGAATCCAACAAAAGAAATGGAGTACAATTCTGACTCCGAATGACTGAGAACTGACACAAATGATTCCTAGTACCCTAACTACTGTTCCGGAAAACAGAACTTAATGAATCGGCTGATCCGGTTTCCCAACCGGTCCAGAAGGTTGAGAGAAGTTCTCAAAATTTTTCATAATCTTCCTCACAGAGTTAGGAATCCAACAAAGAAAACATAGTACAATTCCAACTCCGAATGACTAAGAACTGACACAAAAGATGCCTAGTACTCTAACTGCTATTCCGAAAAACATAACTTAATGAACCGAGTGATCCGATTTCCAACCGATTCAACCGATTGAGAGCAGTTCCAAAAATTTGTCAAAATCTTCCTCACAGAGTCAGAAATCCAATAAAACAAATGTAGTACAATTCTGACTTTGAATGACTAAGAATCGACACAAACGATGCCTAGTGCTCTAAAACGAGGTTGCAAACATCAAAGGCAAAGATAAACGCAAAAGAAAACGAGAGAAGCATACAACTTTCGTACCTGTATGATTCACGGCTATCCCCCCTTTGTCTTCCTTCTTTTCTACCTCCAAAACCTAGTATCCACTCCTTCAAATCTAAAGGAAGTCTTTTTCTACCTCCAAAACCGAGTATCCACTCCTTCAAATCTGTAGGAAGTCCTCTTCAAAATGAGAGAGACTACGCCCACCCGGATCTAAAGAATTTCTCTTTCTTTTTCTTTCTTTCTCTTCTCTTCTTTTTCTTCCTTTTTTTTTCTTCTCCTTCACATTTTTTTGTTATTCTTTCTTCTTTTTTTTCTCTCTGAACTCACTCCATTTTGTGCACCTTCAGTCCCGGGAACCCCCCCAATCAGTCTTGAACTTCCCCAGCTCCGTAAACACTCCTCTATTCCCAAGGTCCATAGCTGGCCACATTTACTTCTTTTCTTAACCACCAAGTATCCAAGTGGACCCAAGGTGGGTTGCAAGAAACCCATAACATGACCCAAAACTAGACCCAACCCATGCCTAGGACTAATCTGGGGCTTATGGGCCTGAACCAAGTAGGATTTGGGCCCCAAAATCAACAAAAACAAGGTTCGCAAGCCGCCTAATAAACCGGGTCGTACAATTCCCACTGATCAACTGACATTGAGAAAAATCAAAATTTGATGCACTTTCCTTGGTTATAAGGAATCCAAAAAGAGAAACAATGCATGATTTTGAGTTCAGATGAGGGAGATATGACCAAAACAAGCTCGGGTGCTCCAAATTTGAACCTACTCGAATAATGAACTTCAATTGAAACTAACCGGGCTTGCCGGTTTCCAACCGGTCGACCGGGCTGATAAAAATTCAAATTTTTTCAGAGAATTCTTCAACATGAGTAGGAATCCAACAAAGAAACGGTGCATGATTTCGAAGTTCGACGAGGGAGATATGATCAAAACAAGCCGGCACTCGACCCGAAATACTCCAATAAACTCCAATCGAGTTAAACCTCGGGGCCCCACTTGTTTCCATGGAACGATGCCAATAACTAAAAAAAGTAAATCACTTATGATAATTCGCGAACTAAGTACACGCACTCAATGGACCATACAAGCCCACCCAAGGCTCGGAGACCGACTAAGCCTAAAAGGGCCCTAATGGTGCTATAAGAGAACGATGGGTGAGTGTGACACCCATAGGATAAATGCAAGTGTTGAGGGAAAAAATTGAGGGTCTACACCCTATCTTTGTGCCTTTGGATACTTTCAATCCCTTCTTTTGTTTTGGGTTCCCAAGATTGTGCCTGCATTCGATCCCTTCCTTTGTTTCGTTCTCCGCATCGCGCCTGCATTCGAATAACCTTCCTTTTGTTTTTGCCCTCCGCATCATGCTCCGAATGCGATCCCTTCTTTTGTTTTGGGTTCCTCCTATGATCGTGCCCGGATGAGATCCCTTCTTTGTTTCGAAGCCCTCCATCACGCCCGACCCGATCCCTTCTTTTTTTTTAGGTTCTTCGGCATCATGCTCGGATTCGATCCCTTCCTTTTGTTTCGGGTTCCTCCGCATCGTGGTTCTGACGCGAATCCTTTTATTTTTGTTTCGTGGCTCCTTCGCATCGCGCCCGGATCTCGATCCTTCCTTATGTCGAAGCCCTTCCTGACATCATCGTTTGTATTCGATCCCTTCCTTTTTTTCTGGTTCCTCAAAGATTCTCACACTCACCCTCGCCTAGGCTAATGGTTGGGCGCGACTACTGACTCACTACTTGCTCTTGCATATCGTGGTCCCAAGTCTTATAACTGAATCACAATATCATATACAAAGATACAAAAATAAAACTACCATCGTAGTGGTGTTTACAGTGTCAGTACATACAGTCCCGAGTCCCAATTACATATACATAAACAAAAACTGTACATTTACATTTGCATAATCAGAGCATGAAACCTGGCTGCATGATGGACCCTACGCGTGGTCATTCCAGCGTAACGCGGAAGATCGCGACGTCCTCCTCGTACTCCACACGACTAAAAATCGCTGTTTAACACTTATGGAAACATATGACTTATAATGACACACGCACTAATACTCATTTATAAGAAGATATAACAAAGAAGTAGAGCATATAATTTAAAAATATCATGAATCTTTCGCGAAGTCTTATAACAAACTTATACGCATACTTGAACTTATAGCAGACTTATACTTGTTCAAATCTCCCGTAGGAGTTACAGAGCTTATACTTATACGGAGGTACCCGTAGGTACTTCCGAACTTACACTTGTACCGAGGCACCACAGAGGTACATTCGTGTTTATACTCATATACGTAGGTACCTCGTAGGTACTACAAAGCTTATACTTATACGTATACCAATAGATACGATGAGCTTTATACTTTTGTACATTAATTCTCAGTACATCTGCAGTGCGTAATCGATGTACATTACTTTTACTCTTATTCGCTATTCAGACTTTATTATATCCTGTCGACTACCAAATTCAAGAATAAGAAATGAGTAGATTATAGAACAATAAGTACCCAAGGTACAAGATAAGATTGGGGCGTGTCAGAGTGACAAAGAAGGAGTGCCGAAGCACTGACAGAGAGTGATGTCGCACTAATTAGAGAGTACCGAAGTACTAAATGTGCCGAAGCACGGTTAGAGAGTGTCCCCACTAATCGTATACCTGGCATTTGATGCGCTCCGCCCACATAATAGGTGTCGTGGTCATTCCATGGCATCCGGTCTTGTAGGGCAATCCTACAATTATATGTGTTCAGGAACTTACTATCTTATCATAGGGGCATTAAGTTTGCCCGCATCGAACTTGCCAAGGCGAAGCGAATACGGTCTAATTTTTCCTTTACCTTACAAACATGAATAGACCCTTTCATACACTTATAGGGTCCTCATTAGTCCAATAGACAAGTCCTCGGAATAACGGAATAGCAAAACAAAACAAAACACAAAAATCTACACACTGTGAACAATAGCTACGCTGTAGTGTAGGCCTTTGCCTCGACGTAGCATTGCTATGCTGCGGCGTACCCGAGGCTTGTCCAAGCCCCCCTCTCAACCACGCCGTGGTGTGGACATGCCACGCCTTGGCGTGGACCTACGTTGCTGCGTGGGATCCCTACGCCACGACGTAGGACCCCCGAAATTGCCCGAATTTTGTTGATTTCATCCCGAGGAAATCGACTGAAAACTGAAAATAATCCCAAGCATCACCAAAAACAACTTCAAATGTGTTCTAAACTTGACCAAACCCGAACATAAGTTAATTAGGGTTTTTCCAAATCCAAACTCGATTACTTGTAAGTTAGGTTAACTTCCCCAACACCCCGAATGGTATCGCTACATAATAAGCGAGAATCAGTACTCAGATGGAGAGTTCCGCCACTATTCTTATACAAACTGAGGTTTTCCGGCTGACTTTCAACAAATCTAAGGTTAGGATGAATTCCTAACTAAACCCTAGAAATGGGTCCATACAAAACCATACTATTCCATACTTATCCATACAAAATCATAGCCATCCATACACACATAGTTTCCATACCTTTGTTGGCTTCCTTTCTCTTCTTCTTCTTCTTCTTCTTCTTCTTCTTCTTCTTCCCTCTCTCTACGTTTTTGCTCTCCCAAAAATGCCAAAAATGTGAGACCAACTTGGTCTTAAGTCACTTATTCTTCATAAGGCCTTGTTTGGCCCGCAATGCATTCACATGGTTCTCGAAAATGCTCTATAGCCCATATGCTTCCTCTATTTGCACTACAACTCTCATTAATCACACTTAGACATTTATTCTTTATAACTTATGACCCTTAGGTCCTCTTTTTCGTATGGGTTAATTCCCGGTTTCGAAATTTTCTCACTTAGTAAAATAATAATAACAAAAAATTCAATTATACCTACAAAATACCCTAAATACGTTGAAAACGACTAGGGTATATTTCAGGATGTTACATGCATTGTGCTTAGATTCGATCCCTTCCTTTTGTTTCGGGTTCTCCAACATCATGCTCGGATTCGATCATTTCCCTTTTGCTCTCTGTGTCTCAAAGATTGTGCTCCTGATTCGACCCCTTATTTTGGTTCTCCGCACAGTCTCGATTTTATCCCTCTTTCGCTTCAGTCGCTCCAGCATCAGGCCCGACCCCATTATCTTTTCAAGATCGTGTCCGCATCACTCATCTTCCTAGGTATCAGGTTTGGTTTCTTCTTAGTCCTTCGTCGCGGGCGCGACTCCGGGCCCGTTTAGCTTCCGAGATCGGGGTAAGGGGACAAAATTGTCGGGGTCATTCGGGGTTCTTCACTAGAGTTCATTTCACTCTTGCACTCGCTTGGTGACTTCAGAGACCCATTTCCATTCACCTGCTCATTCACTCACTAAAGAGGGGCATATTCAGAGACCCTCACCTTGTCCCTCAACGCTGGTATTTATTCATGGTGCCACACTCACTGTCTGTGTTCTCATATAAAATCCGCAATAGTTCTTAGCTTTAATGTTCAGCCTCTAACAAAAAGCCATGTAATCCACTGATGCAGTGTGGCCTTATTTCTCGTATGCTGTCATCGCGCTTTTGGCGATATCGCATCGTACATAAAGCGCGGCCCCGAGGTTGGAACTCAACTCCAGGTATATCGAGTATGTCGCCGAGCACTCGGGCTTGTTTCGACCATCTCCCCATCCGAATCCTCGAAATTATGCACCATTTCTTTGTCGATTCTACTATCAAGAATTTCTGAAAAAATTCGAGAATTTTTTTATCGCACGGACGACCGATGGAAACTTGGCCAACTAAAGCCAATGGATTTTCGGTTGAAGTTCATTATTTGAGTAGATTCAAATTCGGAGCACCCAAGCTTGTTTTGGTCATATCTCCCTCATCCGAACTCAAAATCATGCAATATTTCTTTTGTTGGATTCCTTACTCTTCAAGGAACATTCTATCAAATTTTCAGATTTTTTCTCAATCAGATCACCAGTCAGGGAATTGTATGCAGGGTTCATCGCACTATGTGAGCACTGCTTTTTATTAATTTCGGGGCCCAAATCCCATTTGTTCGGCCCATAATCCCCTAACCGGGCCCTATATAGGCCGGGTCCGGGCTGCCATGTTATAGGTTTCAGAACCCACCTCGGGTCCACTTGATACCAGGTTAAGGAAAGAAGTAAATGTGGCCAACATAACTGAATGTATATGTTTATGGAGCCTGTGGGAAGTCCGAGACTGATTAGGGGAGTTCTCGGGACTGAAGGTGCACAAAATGGTGTGAGTTCAAAGGGAAAATAAAAAAAAAGAAGAAAAAACAAACATGAAGGAGAAGAAAAAAATAAAGGAAGGAAAATAAGAGAGGAGAAAGAAATAAAAAGAAAGAGAGATTCTCTAGATCCGGGTCGGCGTGGTCTCTCTCATTTTGAAGAGGACTTCCTACAGATTTGAAGGAGGATACTGGGTTTTGGGGCCAAACAAAGAAGGAAAGTGGTGGGAGGGGAATAGGGGCCGGGTGGAATCCTGCTGTGTACGAAAGCTGTATGCTTCTCCCGCTTTCTTTTGCTCTTGTTCGCTTGATGTTTGCTGCTTTAGAGCACTAGGCATCGTTTCAGGCCGGGCTTCGCCATTCGGAGTCAAAATTGTACTCAATTTGTTTTTTTGGATTCCTGACTCTATGAGAAAGATTTTGACAAATTTTGAGAACTACTTTCAACCAGATAGACCGGTTTGGGAATCGAATCAGCCGATTCATTAAGTTATGTTTCTTCCTAACAACAAGAGGACACTCGCATCGCTTATGCCGCTCTCACTGCTCAAAGTCAAACTCGTATGCCCTTTGTTTTTCGGGGATTCTTTACTATGAGGAAAGTTCTGAAAATTTGAGAACCGGCCTCAACCGGGTTCAACCGGGTCGGGAAACTAGACTGCTCGCCCATTAGGCAGGTTTTCTAATGTGCCAGCTATGGCACCTCGGTTTCTCGACTGGCTCACACTCATCCGGAGTCGAATCCTACACTTTGATTTTTTCGGGGTTCCTTACTCGTGAGGAATGTTTTTTGAAATTTTTTTGAGATTTTTCAACCTGGCCAACAGGTCAGGGGAACTAGATTATCCAAATCATTAGGTTTTTCCAAGGATAGCAAAGCTTAGGCATCTTGGCTTGCTTCACTTAGCTTCTCACTCATTCCAGCTCTATACCATGCATCGTTTGTTTTGTTAGATTCCTATTCATTAAAAAATATTCTAGAAATTGAGAATTTGTGTTCAATCTAGCTGGACCCGCTGAGAACCTATTCAACCGGGTCATGGTAGGATGCCTTATGGGCATCCCCCCTATTTTAGCACTTTCCAAGCCCGGATCCCTTGAGGCTCAAGCCCGTTTGCATTAATGCATTTGTGGGCCATATTTGGGGTCTAAAGATGAGACTAACTTGAATTAGAGGGGACCCGCTCTGGAGTTAGGACACTTGGGGTTAGCTGAGTTTGATCAGGAATCGATGATCGTGGGACAGGAATTGTCATTTGAGAGTGTGGAAAGAACAGCATATCCGAATCCTCATTTTCCATTCACTTCATTTTGAACACGAACTTTGTTACTTGATCATGGATGCATGTTGTGTGTCATGTGCCAATTAACCATATCATAAATGGGCATTTGCCAGTGGACCAAGGTGTATGTGCTCGGGCTTGCATTTGCATCACATTTGGAGAGTGTGGAAAGAAACAAACATCTGAATCCCCTCATTTTCCATTCACTTCCATTTTGAACACGAACTTTGGTTACTTGATCATGGATGTGCATAAGCTGTGTAAGCCAGGCTTATTAATTAACTATATCTACAAATAAGATGGCTAGGACCACAGTATGTGTCAGGCTTTGCATTTGCATTTATATGCGTACATGGTGTTTAGACTTTGATGTTTGTGGTGTATTTGAGCTTGTTGACTGACCTCTTATGGAGCGCTTGGCTAAGGACCACAGGTACGCACCCATTGTTTTGTTTGGTCAAGTGTTTATGCATGTTAGATACTGAGTAGGTTGGTGTGATTCGGGTCATCTGTTTAGCCTAAGTGATCGATTGATCTTTGACCCATATGATCCCATGTACCCAATTCATTAGTAGAGACCAAGTTTCGAGCTTAGAGGGGTGCTACCTCGCATGAGGTACCTTCCTAATAAGTAACCTGATCCTCGTACCCAGAAATTTAGTTTTTATGTATTCCTAATTGGAGTCAATGAGGGGTTTTTTTTGTTCTTACTTGATTTTCCCCATAATAAATAAAAAAAAAGTAAGTGGCGACTCCAAACAAAACCGTTCCTCACTGGGGACGGATTTTTCAAAGCTCGAAAATCAACTCACTTATTTCTGTTTGACAGCAGTCGCTAGCTCATGGATCTGGAGGGTCCACACTTATCTTTGTATATTCTAGCATTATCATAGGCTTCATTTATCAGCTCTTCTAATTCATTCAATTGGATACGTCTCTTTTCTTTTACAGCTTGGAAATCAAAGTTCAACTTTTTTATTACCCACATTGCTTTATTCTTAAGTTCTAGAGGTAGATGACATTGCTTTCCATAGACAATTCTGTATGGGGACATTCCAATAGGGGACTTATAAGCAGTTCTATTAGGCCACAGTGCATCTTCCAACTTTAATGACCAATCTTTTATGCTAGAATTGACTGTCTTTTCAAGAATATTCTTGATTTCTATCGATACTCCCAAATTGCCCATCAGATCGAGGGTGGTAAGCAAGCCAAACTCATGACTTGTCCGACCCACACTGCTCATAAGTTTTATAAACAAATACTTGTAAAATGGCTTCCTCATCACTTATAATAGTCTTAGGGCCTAAATTTGCTCAAGATGTTCTTTCGAATAAATCCCACAAGTGTATTGCCAGTATCATTTCAAGTGTTATGGCTTCCAACCATTTGGACATGAACCACAGCTTAGAGAACGTTTCAAATGAAGGTGGAAAGGCCCCATGAAGTCTATCCCCATACATCAAAAATCTGCACCACCATAATTCCTTGCAGAAACATCTCATTTCTTCTATTAATGTTGCCCATTCTCTAACATCTGTCACAATATTTGACTCATTCATAACAATCTCTGAATAAAGTTAGCCAATAAAAACTTGGTTGGAGAATTTTTTGAGATGTTCTGTCTCTTGCAAAGTGTCCTCCATATGGTGATGAATGACATTTATCCACAATTCACGCTTGTTCTGTCTCTGGTACACATCTACTTAT
Organism: Tetrastigma voinierianum; assembly: GCA_016808115.1. Classification (NCBI taxonomy): domain Eukaryota; kingdom Viridiplantae; phylum Streptophyta; class Magnoliopsida; order Vitales; family Vitaceae; genus Tetrastigma; species Tetrastigma voinierianum. The sequence goes on from JAEQBH010000804.1 coordinate 325,582, forward strand.
AATATGATATGCTTCTCTTCTAAAAAGCAATGGGTCATCCCATATGTAAAGCCTAGCATCAATACTCAACTTTCTTTTCTGCTGGTAGCTGAATTCTAGTGGCATAATTCCACAAGTTAGATAATTCACAATATCAACATACCATGGTGTTTGAACTAATACTTGAAAAAGCCGCTCATCAGGGAAATTTTCTTCTATTTCTGTCCCTCTTTCCTCTTCAATAGGTTTTTCCATTCTTGACAAGTGATCAACTATCACAATGCCACTCCCCTTCTTGTCCTTGATCAAACTAAATTTTACAAATAGCACCTGCACTGACGCCTCGCTTCAAGATTTTCTTTGCCATTAGAAACGGAACTGCTGTGTATGATCAATGTGTATGATAAACATGATCCTAACATATAGCTTCCAAATTTTTCATACAAAAACCATTGTCAAGATCTCCTTTTCGTGGTAGAGTAGTTCTTCTGCGCTACATTGAAGGTTTTGGCTGCATAGTATATGTACCGAAAACTTTTCTCTGCTTCTCAATCCAAACCGCCCATTGTATATGCAGTCACTAGAACTCGTACATGATTTCAAACCCTTTATTCCAAACCGTGTTGCCTTACGAGCTGCAAACCAATCTGAGACTTAATTTCTTCCAAACATCGTAGATTCAGATGATTCATCAAAACCACCTGCATATCTTTTCCAACAACCCGCATAATGGTCTAGAAATTTTCGGCAGTCTTTGATAGATCTTCATAAAACTCAAAGATGTCCCAAAAACTCCTCAACTCCCTTCACCGTTGTAGTATAAAGAGTAGTTTCATGATACACTGAACTAGTCAACTCTGAAATTAACGCAAACTAGCTCCCAAGACAATTTCTTCCTCGCTACCAGTTAAACGGTAGCATTTTTCCAACACTGAACACAGTGCATTAAATGAGTTAAGAGGCAACACGTCGCAGAAGTGTTGGGAAATGATGCTTCCTACGCGCTTGTATCCAAACGACTCTCACCTTCCGACGTTCAATATACATCAATTCTCCCAATCCTTCAACTTTCCAAAGACCTGGGCTTAAAAGGCATTTTTCCTTGTCTAAAAAAGCATAAAATTCCAACCGGGGAAAAGGAAGGCATTGTGAGTACCATGATCTTTAGACCTATCACTTAATGGGCCCAAGGCTCACTTGACCCACATTGTGAAACGGTCCAAGCCCACTTATTGTATTAAAACCAAGCGAGTATTATCTAGATAGTAGAGTCTTAAATCCCGTCTGAGAAAGCCAAGGTGTCTTCTCAAAGACTTGCTCAAGGCATTGCCTAGATTTTAAGTCTCCCAAATTGGTCATCCCACCGCAGATATAGAAGCTTTTATGGATAAGGCATGAAAGCGAATGTCACGCCGGATCCCATCTGACCAATGGCGACTGAACCCAGCCGGCGCGAGGACCATATAATCGACCTTAATTGCTTTTTTATTTTTTTTATTTTTATAATGTATACATATACAAAAGAACTACCACCGGAGTGGTGTCCATCAACATCTATACACATATACCGAAATCCATTCACATATACAAACTCACTTATACATTTGCTAACCAGCGCTAGACATGTCGGATGAACCCCTACTAGTGTGTCGGGCTCACCAGAGCAAGATTAGACATCTCCTTCCGTGCATACACTGACAAAACCCGTGCTAAGCTTTACGCTTAGTGGGAAACATATGACTTATACAGAAACACATGCACTTATACTGAATCATAATAAACATAAATATGAACATATATCAAAATCTTCTGGGAATTCATATAACACATTTACATACATAATTATCCTTGTAACAAACTTATGCTTTTTCGTATATCCTTCGATACTCTTGCATCGAACTTATACTTATAATAAACTTATATATACTCATATCTTTGCTAATCGATGATGTGATTTATTCTTTATTCCAATCTCCGTAGGACACATACTTATGCTTATACTGTGAGACGATACTTATTCAGACTCCCAAAGGACATATATTTGACTTATACCGATACTCTGTCTCGTACTTATAATTATTCCGCATCTCCCAAAGGACATATACTTGAACTTCTGTCAGACTGATACTTATCCACATACTCCAGGGGACTTATATCTCTCTCTAACCTCCGAGGAGTTCGCGTAACTTATGCTTATACAGAGGTACCCTTAAAAGTAAACACAACTTGCTTTGGAGGCACCAGAGGTACTACAGAGATATTACGGAACGTATACTGGTATTGCGTAACTTATCCTTATACGGAAGTACCCGTAAGTACTACAAAACTTATACTGGTACTTTGTATCTTATACTTGTACTACAAGCATATCCTCCGCCTTACGAACTTATACTTGTATTACAACTTATTCTTGTATTTCAGATCGTATACTGGTATTACAGAACTTATACATGTATTTCAGATCTTATACTTGTCTTACAGAACATATATTTGTCTTACGGATCTTATACTTGTTTTATAGAACTTATCCTTATATTTCGAATCTCATACTTGTGCGAAAGTACCCGTAGGTACGATAAGTCGTAACAAATCATAATCATATCACATACAAGGTCAGATCAGACTTATGCAGATACATATCAGATATGGACATTAGTCCATAGCAGGCAATGGATCAATATACATATACGATTCATACAAACTCGTAACATATCAAAAACAAACAGATGCATTCGCTTATATCATAATCATATTCCGAGAGTTACATTTATTCAGAGGTTCAAGAGGCAATTACAAACCTATCCTTATACAAAGGTACCCCGAGGTACTACTAACTTATAATTTATATTATCGATAATGCAAGTACCCGAGTACTAACGGACTTATACTTATTTTATCGATACGTGAGCACCTGTAGGTACTACCTGGGACTTATACTTATTTTACTAACAATGAAAATGTAGGCAATGCTGGACTTATATCGCTTATCGATACTCGGAGTACCCATAGGTACTATAGAGATTTTATTTGTACAAAAGCACCAGAGGTACTACATAACAAATACGGTACCAGAGGTACATCTTAACTTTACCATGTTCAATTCTTTACCTATTCTTTATTCGTAGTCTTATCATATAACCTGTTTCAGCACCACACCAATCATAAGAAATGAGTAGGACGCATCACAATGAGTACCCGAAGGTACAATACAAGCATCGAGGTACCTGTAGTACCGACGACGTGCTCGCCACGCAACAGAGTGCCGTGAGCGCATCAGCAGGAGTGCCGGCGGACCGACAGACGTGGCTGGTTCACGCAGTCAGAGTGTCGTGAGTACTGCCAGAGTGCCGGGCACCGACAGACGCGGCTACCACGCAACAAGAGTGCCGAGCACCAGCAGGCGCCGGCACTAAACGACGCATACCGCATGCAACAGAGTGTCGTGAGCACCGTGCCAGGAGTGCCGGGCACCATCGTGGGACGCCCACTCATTCATTATTTTTCTGGCCCTTAGTAGTCATATGATAATATGTCTTTCAGAACTTATAACCTATCTTTATCACATTCTGTGTTCATGAAATTTTGCTTTTCATGTTCATGTTCATGTTCATATTTCAGTTCGTTTTCATGTTTCATATCATATTCATGTTTCATGAAATAACAATATCTATATGATTTGTGGTATTTCCTATACTTTTCTTGCTTGGTGCCTATTATATATGGCATTCCATATACTTGTACAAAGATGATGCTTATGTGGTCACACATCATTCATGTATTCTTATCCCTCAATGAATCTATTTTACTTAGAAATTGGAATCATTCCAATTGGATCATCCAAACTAAAGTTATGACATTTTCATGTCAAACTAGTCAATTTACCGATTTTACCCGAGGGACAGTTTGCAATACCCATTTTCCAGGGCCTTGACTCCATATTTGACACTGGTTCTTTGTACTCCTTTAAAACTAAGGTGCTAAGGGTTCTCCTCCAACTGGAATCACCCAAATCAAAAGCACCGGGGTCTCAAGATATGTCCGAACAACCCGATACTTTATGATCAACTGGGCGTAAATTATCGGAATATACTCTAATTTGAGTGAATTTTGGGCTACCTAGAGTCCGAATTTGAAGATACCTATTTCATGATGTTTGGTTTCCTTTCCTTGAAGTCTAGTTTAACCCAGTAACTGAATCACCTAAATCGATAAGAAGAGAAAGCGATAACGTTACAAACATCAATAAAATAAAAATGCACACTACCCTCGTATCTTCAAGATAGCCGACCAGACGGCAGACAGTGTTCGGTTCTCGAGGGGTAGTACCCTGGTGACAGTCCAAAGGTGTACCGGTACAGGTCTCTGAAATTTGCCCAAAAATGGTAAATTTCACCATTTTTCATGCACTCTTCTTCCATAATTCTCTTCTATTACATTATTCAACAAAATGCATGGACTCCTCCAACAACTCTGGCACAAACACTTTCAATTTGCAAAAAGAATCCAATTATTCATACCAAAATCTGTCTCAATTTACAAAACCTTGGAATTGTGAAGGATTTCATTCTAATCATTATCAACTAGGATTTTCAACCAAACTCTTAAATCTAGAGTTAGGATGTCTTCCTAAGAAAACCCTAGTGCTAACCAAATTAACGCTCCAAAGAAAACTCCTAAAGAATTCATACCCAAGTAATTTGTATAATTAAAAATCATACAAAAGTCAGTGTATCCATACTAGAATCCATACCTTTGCTTGATTTCTCCCTTTCTTCCTCTCTTCTCCTCCTTCTCTTCCTTCTCCTCTTCTTCCCAGAGTTTCCTACTGAGACCAAAATAATCCATTTTTGGCCCCCTCTCCTTTTATAATTTAAGTCTCTCTTATTTACCTTATAATCCTCCACTCCTTCCATTTATTACAGCACTACAATTCCTATTATTTATATCAGCCTATAGTCTTATCAAATTATGACTTTTAAGCCCCTTTTACAAATTACACTTTTGTCCTTATAACTTGTAAAATTTCCGGTCTTCTGCTTCCATGTTTCGTATTTAACTCACGAAACATTCAAATTATGCTTACAAAATACCCGAAACATGTCAAAAACTGCTAGGGTATATTTTGGGGTGTTATACGAAAAATACGCAAAAGAGATATTTATCAACGAATATCCTAGTTCCCAAATCCCTTATCTCTCGGAAGATTAATCTTTGATAGGGAAAAATAGATTTTATCCTAAAAATCAAGGAAAGATTTGTGAATCGAGTCCTATAAATCAGAAAGATCCCCTATAAGGTAAGGCAATTTTTTTCCAACTGTATGAACTACGTGCTTCTTCTTCTCCATCTTGTGCTGACTTAATCATCGAAGAGCGTGGTCGACACACTTCTGCCGGATCACCTTTTTTACAAGTTCAAGCTGCGTTGTTGATGCTTAAAGGTTCCGATGATCAAGGTCCTTACACTCTCGGGAATCAACGAGAAAAGTAAAAGAAATGATGAATTGAGAAAATATTGAGATGACCAAAACAAGAGTGGAGCAATCTTCATTGAGATTCAGATTCAGACTGAAGCAAAGAATTGAGGAACAAGAAATTGAAGAGCAATCGGCTGGGTGCTTTTTTTGGAAAAGGATTTGTTTAGTTCATACCTATATGGAAGTGAAACATACGATTGATAGAATTAGGTAATTCTACTTATAATTCCTTTCAAATTTAATAGATTTCTTTTTTCTTTTCATCCAGCCCATAATGTATGGAGTTTTTAAGAAATCCCCCTTTATGATCTTTCAATGTTTATGTTCTTAGATGGGATTACTTGTCTTTTACTCATTGTAAAAAGCATTGAGATTAATTAAAAATTGAGATATTAATTGACATTATTAAAATTGATATATTTATATATAAATAATAAATGGTAAATAGGTAAAGGTGCAAAAAACCCCTCATATTTTCCCAAATATCTCATTTACACCTTGAACTTTTTTTCGTTCAAATAGGCCCCACACGTTTTCGCCCGTAACTCAAATTAGTCCCTATCGTAACTTTGGGCATTAAATGTCAAAAACGATGTTACATTGGCTGTTAAACCAACCATGTAAGCAGTTGATGTGACAATTTTTTGCCCTAATTACACTTAAAACTTAAGGGGCTTCTAATTAGGGGAAATTAAGAGCCTTAATTTCATCTTTACCAATTTCTTCAAAAATACAACCTTTGGGCCAAAGACAACCCTAGGTTTTGCTTCGATTCTTCATCTCTCTCTTGTTTTACTTCGATGGACCTTCCTTTCAACCAAATATTATGACGTCCCAAAACCTGGGGGTCCCGTTGATTAGCTGTCAACCTATGGAATTTCAACCTTAGGTCATTGCACTTGTAAGTCTTAGTACCGGACCGATACCATTTACTCGTGGACATCGAGTCACTCTGCACCACCTTGATACGTCTTTTCACTGGGACCTATTCATTCAAATTTAAGTTTAAAATATGAAAATAATACACTTAAATACAGTCTGTAAGAGTCCGATCACGACCCTCTTACCATTATTACAAACCCGAATATATTGGCAATAGTCCAAAAGAATTTAATTACAATTCTTTTATACAAAACTATGTGCTAGAACAAGTTGTTCCAAGCACTTTTTATAAAAGAATTTATCAAGGCCACATGTCGACCTTCTTCGCAATCACGGCCTCATCTGAGCGTCGTCCACCAGTGTAGACCCTACACCTAAAAGGGTTGTCCCAGAAAGGGTGAGCCACGCCCCAGTAGATAATAATTCCTACAAAGACTACTTCCCACCTAAGTGCACATGCAATGTTCACAACACATTTCACACCACAATTCCAACAAGATTATGCAATCCTAGGTTGGAATTCTACATGTCATGCCATGAAATGATATGAGACTCACCCATGCACCATGTCCCAAGTTATTACCGACTCCCACCACATAATGCAATGCCAATATGTAATAAAATCCGTCATTGATGAATCACATCCAATGATCATTTTGAAACAAAATTGGATTCTGTTTATAAACCAAACCTTTTTAGTTGCCATATATCGAATGACCGTTTCATTTTCAAAACCATGTGTCTTTTTTGTGGGTAGCGAATTTCCAGGGTCCCATCGCAAGCTTTACAGGCCTTCCAACACTTTCACGGGATTTCATCGTTGGGGATCATGTCTAACCACAACTACTAGGTCTTTCACTCGAGGGGGTATCTATCCCTGCTTGCTATTACCCAACACAAGTTTTCCATTTCAAACAATCGTGCGGCTCTATTAGTGATTAGTACCCAAAAAGTGCTATTTTGAGCCCTATATCAGATAGGTTTTGAGTGCTTTTTGCGCAATAATCATGTCAATAATACCAATTAAAGTGTTCAGGTCTTCTTAGTATCACTTATGCCGTTTAGAGGTTATTTTAGTTTGTTTGCGGGTTTTGCATACTTTGAGAGTTCAATATGAGATTATGTGTTGGACCGTGAAGGTCGAACTCATTTATCGACCTTCAAACATCTCAAAATTCATGAGAATGAAGGCAAAGTGAAAAATAAATCGATGAGATGCGGTGTGCGACGAGTGAAATATGCAAACCCGGGGAATTTCGCTAAGATTGCGAAAATTTATTTGGGATTAATTCGCAATCATAGAAAATTTCGCAATCCTAGCGAATTGAAATTCGTAGGCTTGAAATTTCGCTATGCCTTTGTTCACTGAAGAAATTACACACTTTCTCTATCTCGTAAAATTTCGCTAAAGCTAGCGAGCTATTCGCTAAGCGAGTACCGGTGTCTAGCGAAATTCTCACATTCGCTATCTCACGTGCTGAGTTGGCCTGCCTGCAGTACCCCATTACCTAAGCGAATTGACTGCCTAAGCGAATCTCTGCATTGTAATCCTTTTGTAATTATTCTGGCAGGCCTCATTTGGTATGTGCTTCCTTGTCCATATTTTAGCCAAAATGTTAGGCTTTCTTGTATTTTCATACATTGGGTGGCCTATATAAGGCCCCCCAAATTGTAACCCTAAAAAAGAGGGCTGGAAGCAATCTTTTGGCACAATTTTCATTTTATGTAAATCTTGCGACTTTAGTTTAGGGTTTGGTTCTCTCTCTTCTCTCTCTTCTTTCCCTTATTTTCCCGGCTTAAACAACCCTCTTGAGGATGACAACTCAAAGTGCTTTCTTAAGCCCCTTTTCTTTTGAAGGAAGGTAGCTAGCTTGGTTGTGGGGCAGTTGCAGGTTGTCTTCTTGTGTTAAATGCTACAGGTACTGTATTTATGGCTCCCATCTTCTCAAACTAGGGTTGAATATCATTTAATGTTATTACTTTGGCCAATACTTACCATGCTTTAGGATACAGTGCATACTTATTGCTAGATGTCTTTGTGGTTCTTTTAGATGGCCTTTCTGATGTAGATCATGTTACTGTGTTGTTGACTCAAATAGGAATTGATTCTAGGGTTAGGATTTGCTAGTTAAACAAGATCCGGTTATAGCTTGGACTATAGGTTGCTTGTCATAATGCGAGATAAAACACGAGGACCTTGTTTGCTACTATGTTATCAAGTTAGTGACACAAATCTTGAAGTTACGCTTTTCACACTTCACTTTCGGTTTTCTGATTAATCGGTTTTTCAAAGCTACTCACCTTTGTTTTTGAAACAAATCCAAAAATCCAAACTAAAAAGCCGCATTTTCAACAACGATGCAAGTCATTCATAGGATGAAAACCCATCCCGTGTTGACCTAGACCACTATCTTTGCATTAGCTTGACTAAGCGTAAGGAAATTTATAGAAACAAATTTGTTGATTCACTTTCGCCTATAGGTAGCCGCGAATCAAATGTTGGCGGATTCATGGGGATGGTGCCCAAACTACGAATGATAAGTTGAAGTGTACTTGTGATCAACATCACAAGTGAAGGTGACCTTTTAATCCTTTTTGACACTTTCGATTCTTTGTGCTTCTTGAGTATTCATCACTTAGCGATGGCACTTGCTTTGTTTTTGTTTTTTCATATAGTCGGTTTATTTTAGCTAACCCTAATCTTTTTGATTTTGTTGTCTTTCTTTGTTGTGCCCTGCAGGGTATTAGCAGTGTTTTATGCACCAGTGGGACCGAGGAACACTTAGTCAGGCTGCGAGAGAATCAGTACACAAATTGACCAAGGCAGTGAAGTAAGTGTACACACTGATACCATGGATCACCTACGAGACAACCCAGTCGATAGGGTACCTGATGAATCAACGACCTATAGATCGATGAGGACCACATCCACCTCCTAGAGTTAGTGCCCCATACGCATCTGCCTCTTTCTTTGAAGATGTAGCGGTGAGGCTGTTGGTACCCTTGCTCCCACGTATCATGGTATGGAGAATGAAAATCCGTACACACACACATTAGGGATTTTGAGGAGTTTACAACCTTTAAGGAAGGTATGATTGACATGGATTTGCTAAGGCGAGAAAGCATTTCCATTAACCACACAAGGACAAGGCCAAAATTTGGCTTAACTCACTGAGGCCTAAAACCATTAGAAATTGGGCTGGTACATAGCGAGTTTTAAAAATTCTTGAGTGCTCATAAGACTGACAATTTGAAAAGAACAAATTTACACCTTTGCAGCTCAAGATGGTGAGGTTCTACCAGTGTTGGGAAAGATTCATAGAGACCATCAGTGCTTGTCACATCATGGGTTTGATACATGGATCTTTGGTAAACCCTTCTATGGTGGTATGTCTCTGCCATGAAAGCGATTATTGGAAACCATGTGTGGGAGATTTTACGAGTAAGCATCTGATGAAGCCATGGATTTTACGAACTATGTGGCTGCTTCTAAGGGTTGGGATAGACCAAACTGAGAGAAATGGAAAAGAAGAACGCTAGCCAACCTAGGAGGGTGGGATGTATGCCTTTGTCGAGGATATAGAAATGACTAGAATTTCAACCTTGGCTAGGAAGGTGGAGGAGCTTGAAGGAAAAGGCTCCATGAAGTGCATGCGTGTTTAGCTCTTCTTGAGACCAACCATTCACCGGTTCCAACCTCTGGGTAATCCGGTAGAACCTTGATACGAGTGCTCCATCAATGAAGGATTGATGTCGGAAGCCGAAGCAAATATTGTAGGTCAATACAAGCCACCATGACCTAATACTTGATATGGTAATACCTACAATTCCAATTGGAGGAATCACCCTAACCTCTCTAAACCCAATCCCCACGCCTATGTACTTGGTGCTAAACCACGGTTGGTTCCACCTCTCCAACCACAACCACCTCCATCCTCTCTGTGGAACAAGCCATTTTAAATTTGAGTAAGGTGGTGGGTAATTTTTAATGGGAGATAACAAAAGGGATCAATGTGCAACTGGCACAAAGTTAAATCTTTGTGAAACCTGCTTGAATAGAGAATAGATGGGCTTGAGAGTAATCTTAACCAGAAAATTGACAATCTGCGGAGTATTCAATCACAAAGATCAACAAGTTCTTTGGATGCAGGGAAGAGGAAGGTTTCCTTCCCAAACATTGCCAAATCCGAAAGGAGTGCTTGAGGTAGGGTCATCCAACAATTCAGGAATGGATGAAGTTAAGGCAATAATCACCCTGAGAAGTGGAAAAGAGGTTGATCAGCCCATGCCAAAGTCCATTTCAGACTCCAAGCAGGGAGAAGAATTGCAGTCTGAGCATATTCTCCTGAAGGAGGACTCAATGAAATACAGCATACCACCTCCATTTCCACAAGCACTTAGAGGTAAGAAGAAGGCATCCCAGCAAGCAGGTATCTTAGAAGTCCTAAGGCAGGTGAAGGTCAACATACCTCTTTTGGACATCATCAAACGAGTCACACTTTATCTGAAAATTTTTGAAAGATCTTTACCTGATTAAGAAGAGGATTAGGCATTGAGAAGAAGGCATTTCACAACTGAGCAAGTCGGTGCCATAATCCAAAGCAGAACCATGTCAAATACAAGGATCGGGATCTCCCACAATTCCGATTAATATTGGTGGGAATTGAATAGACAAGTCATTGCTTGATTTAGGAGCCAGTGTGAACCTACTGCCACAAGCAGTTAGGTTGGGTGAACTTAAACCGACCAACATCACACTTTCATTGGCCGATAGATCGGTGAAAATCCTAAGGGGATAGTTGAGGATGTCTTAGTGAAAATGAACCAAATTCTACTACCCGATTAGTTTGTAATTACTTGACAGGCGATTGCAGATAGACGATCATGTGCCAATTATCCTAGGAAGTGCATTTTACGGCCCACGACCCGATGTAATAATTAATTCTTAGGAATGGAGTCATGCAACTTACCTTTGGTAACATGACCTTGGAGTTGAACATATTTCATTTGAATATGAGCACGGGTTGCGAGAAGATGAAAGTCAAATGGCCCGATGAAGTTAGTTCAAATGAGTCGGCATGCGAAGCTAAGTGTCCAGGAATTGCAAGGAATAGTCAGCCAGGGTGCAGCAAGTGTGTTGGAATTGCCTTCAGAGCCCACTATAGGGCAATTGCTCAATTCAGAATCCATCGGTGAAAGCCCAGAACAGCAATGGGAAATCGACACGAGTTCGGCTCGGACGGCTGCTTGGGTTTGAGAGATCATCCTCCTTGACCCTCCTTGAGCAATTTGGTAAAATTGAGCTGATTTGGTGTTCTCACAAACCAAATGGCAGCTCAACAATTTTTGCTTTTTGCTTTAGTTTAGTCAATTTCAATAATTTCGGTTGTTTTTAGAAAGTTCCTTAATTTAGCAGTTTTCCATTATTAGTAACTTTGTTTATATATTAAAATATTTTATAGTAAATTTTTAATTATAGTATTATATATTATTTTTTTTTTATAATAATTTTTATTTCTTATATTATTAATATTTAAACTAAAAATTTTGAAATGCAGATGGTGTTGCAGATTAAGCCAAATTCGCTATACTAGCGAAATTATGAGGGAAGTGACTCTTCGGCTACCTCGATTAGGCTATAAGAAGAGGGGAGGGGTTTGGCTTTTCATTTATATTATCTCCTTCCCCTTCCCAGTCTCTTCCTGAGCCATCCTGGGGCGGTGCTGCACCTTTGCTTACAACGCGTAGTGGCGAGCCACGTGCGTCGGCACGTACTTACGCACATTGCGCGCACCACCGCTGATGCGACCTGTTTGCATCGGCCCGTAGCGGCATCTGCCCGCGACCGAGCCGTCACTGCCGCCGTTGGTCATTGCCACCAGCACCTTTAGCTGCCGCGATTCGCGAGGCTCGACCGCACATGCAACGTTTTGCTTTAGCATCCTTGCCCATTTCGTGCTTAGTGCCCTTGGCTCGGGCGCCTGCGCGGCGAGTTCATCCGCTCTGAGCCTTGTTTGGCTATTCTGAGCTTTGTGTGAGCCGTAGCCAGCGAATACTGAGTCATCGGTGTCCTATTTTAGAGTGACTTTCATTCGTCGTGATGAGCCCAGGATCGGCACGCGATTACACTTGTTTTATTTTCGTCAACAGAGCCCTATTCCAGTGTTTTATTTGGATTATAGTAATGGTGCGTACTAGAGGTGGGTCTTGCCGGCGCGGTCGGTTAGTGCAGCCGGGCGAGAGGTCGGCCCCGTGCCGGCTCACGTCCCCGAGGCGGTCTCAGGAGCCTCGGGGATTGAGACGATGTCGGACTCGGATGGGACCGGGCCCCGTCACTGTACCTTAGCGCGAGCTAGGAGGGCGACCCTCCCAGCGGGCCCGTACATCGAGGCGGGTGAGTCGTCCTCATCCCAGGCCCGGTCGTGCGATCCGCATCGGCGGTGACATCTTCACCTCGGTTGTCGCCTGGCTTCCGAGATTAGGAGGCGGGTTGTTTGTCGGACCGTTCAGAGAATGTCGCTACACTCGAGGGACTTTCATCGGGAGTCTTACTACGATGTCCGGCGTTGGCGGTGATCGGATCGGGGAGATTCTATGAGGGTTGATTGAGGGTATTCCCTGCGGCCTTCATGACCCCGAGGCGTGTTGCCCCGGTGGTGCTGCGGTTTATCACTCGATGACATCTCGGGGCTTGGCTAGTCCACTCAAATTCGAGTTCTATAGATGATCGCCCGAGGAGTACTCGGGCGGCGGATATTTCAGCGACTTTAGGCTGCGTATCACCGTGGCCAATTCGGGAGGAGTTCTGGGAGCTTGGGCCCACCCACCTCAGCGGGAGATGGTTCGTATACTGGCCCGAGACATCACAGCGGGGCCAGTGCTCTTTAGGAGGCAGCTCCCTCCTCAGATGCTGCTGATTGATCACCTATTGAGGACCAGCCTTTTCCCACTACAGCACTACGTACAGCGGAGGGGGGCCATCCTAGAGGCTCTTTACCGGATCTCAGAGGGATACTGGTTTAGTCCCTCTGAGCTGGTGATGACCTCCCTGATGCATTCGAAAGGTCCGCCGAGGAAGAACTGGTTCGACGGAGAGTTTACCTTGCTGATGCCGCTGACTACTATGCCGGGTCCTTGAGCATTTAGGTTTTTAGAACCACGGATAGAAGGAGGATTCGATGTCCTCACAGTCTGTCGATGGGCAGTGGTAATATGCCCGTATCTTTTCTCATAGCGGCGAGACCCGGGAGGAGGTTCCGAGTTCAGGTAGAGCACTTTCACGAGATGATAGTCATGCCCCCAGGCGAGGTAGAGCGGAGTCCGGTTAACGCCATGTCCTCTCCATCTCCTCGTCCATGCTCGTCCACCCAGCTGCGTAGATACTCTGGCCCATCATATACATCACATCATTCGCGAGATGCGTTCGTACCATTTCGAGAGATAGGCTGTGTGATGGATGCTATTTGTTCTTTACGGCTACTCGGCGGCCTGGGATCGGAGTTGGCTGGTGTCACTCCATCGCGCAGCGGATTATGACTCACTGGGTCTTCCTCGTGTTTGGTCGAGAGAGGCCCTGGCGGCATCTTTGGATGTGTTGGCTCTTCGCGGCCCGGCGGTCTGAGACCACCACCACCACGGCGGGTGAGGTGGTTAGGTTTCTTTATGTTTTTGTATAGTTACGGCTTTATCCAGCGCTACTAATTTTGATTGATTTATGTGTTAGCCATAGTAGCGTGATACTTTTCTTATGTTTAGCTTTGTATTCCATGTACTAGCCATTTTGTGGCTATATCAAAACTATTCGGTATATATATCTGAGACTTTTTCGTATCATGTTTGTGCCTTCACCATGTGCTTGTTTTTATCTTCAATTGGACAATTGAATTTAGCGGTGAGCAATTGGGTACTTCAATTGAATAATTGAATTGCTTCAATTGAACAATTGAATTGCTTTAATTGAACAATTGAATTGCCTTTTGTTGGAAAATTGTATCATTGTAAGTTACCTTTATGTTAGAACAAATTCCATGTTTGAAATAATTTTTGGTCAGTTGAAGTTCCAGCATGCTCAACTTGAACATTTCTCCCTTAAGCTAATTCACACACTGCACACCAGATTGTTTCAATAGGCTGTCAAATTAGTTGCCTCCTTTCACTTTGCATAAGCGGAAGCCTTAGGCATGTTGGCAACCTAGGATAGGTTTGTGTTACCCACATTTGAAAACCAATGTAGTCTTCCCAGAAGAAAGAAAAAGCAAAAGAAAAAGAAAAAGAAAAGAAAGAAAGAAAAATAAAGTCGTGACACTTTGCCTTGAAACCCGAACACGGTCCGAGGGGTGTATGGCGAAAGCCTTTGAAGCCCGATGCCTAAAGCCTTAATTGGTTGAAGTCATCGATTTGAGTGTTCATTACATGGGTGGATAGGTAGAGTTTAGCAGATTGTAGGTGCTTGATTTTCGAAGTCATTCGGGTCGGGGTGAAGCACAATAGAGTTTGTGGTCGGTGATCCTTTGACGGTGCTGAGCATGGTGGTTGGGAGTCATCGGTGGACCCCCGTTACACGGACTTTGATGAAATCGGATTTTAAGCATTGCGCCCTACAATGTAGTTGAATGAAGAAAGAAGAGTGTAACTATCCCTATCTAGGTTGTTCAACAACTTAAGGCCATGCCAGTGCTAGGTTGGGGGGAGGGGACAATTTTGCAATTTATTGGCTCGATCTGGTTACATAAAGAACCATTAGACTTTGGTGGAAATTCAAGTTGAGAATCATGGAACCAATATTGACCTAAAATTGTTCTTGTATGGTTTTGGTTCTTTCATGTCGGTTTTCAAACTTGGTGTCAATTTTTCAGTTTAAAGGTAGTGTTTATTTGTTTATACACCTTATTGAATCATAAACTTTTTTTGAAAATCACTGCATGCATGCCCCTATTATTTTTGCATTGCTAAGGGACTAGCAACGTTTCGGTTGGGGGGTGTGATTAGTACCCAAAAAGTGCTATTTTGAGCCCTATATCAGATAGGTTTTGAGTGCTTTTTGCGCAATAATCATGTCAATAATACCAATTAAAGTGTTCAGGTCTTCTTAGTATCACTTATGCACCGTTTAGAGGTTATTTTGGTTATTTTACGGGTTTGCATACTTTGAGGATTCAATATCGAGATATGTGTTGAACCATAGTCGAACTCATTTATCTGGCCTTTAAACATCTCAAAATTCAATGAGGAATGAAAGGCAAAGTGAAGAAATGATGCGATAGAGGATACGAGTGTGCAGTGAAGAATATGCAAACCCAGGGAATTTCGCTAAGATTGAAAATTTATTTGGGATTGCGAAAAAATTCATAATCCTTGCTTCGAAAATTTCGCAATCCATGAAACGATTCGCTAGGCTTCAAAATTTAAGCTATGCCTTGTTCTAGCGAAAAATTACACTTACTGCTATCTCTTAAAAATTTAGCTAAGCTAGCGAAATTTCGCTAACATGAAATTGCCGATTGCCTAGCCAATTATCGATTTCGCTATCTGCGTGCATTTCGCTACCTAGAAGTACCGCTAACTAGCGAAAGCCACCGCCTGTGAAATTGTTCCGCCTAGCGAATCTCCTGCATTGTCATCCTTTTGTAATTAATGCAAACCGACCTCATTTTGGTATATTACTTCCTTGTCCCTTATTTTAGCCAAAATGTTAGGCTTTCTTGTATTTTCATACATTGGGTGGTCTATATAAACCCCCATAGTTTTTGTAACCAAAAAGAGAAGGGGGGGGAAGCAATCTTTTGGCACAATTTTTCATTTTATGTAAATATCTTCGCTGACTTTAGTTAGAGTTTGAGTTCTCTCTCTCTTCTCTCGTCTTTCCTTATTTTCCTAGGCTACCAAACAACCCTCTTGAGGATGACAACTCAAGAGATGTAGCTCGCCCCTTTTCTTTGAAGGGAAGGTAGCTAGCTTGGTTGTGGGCGTGTGGGTTATCTTCTTGTGTTAAATGCTACGAGTGCGCTGTTATGGCTCGAATCTTCTCAAACTAGGGGTGAATATTATTTAATGTTATTACTTTGTGTCTTACCATGCTTTAGGATACAGTGCATACTTATTGCTAGATGTACTGTGTTTCTTTAGATGGCCTTTACGAGCCATTGAAATGATGTTGAATGTTAGGGTTTCAAACTAAAAAGGGTTGTAGATGCATGTTACCTGTGTTGACTCAAATAGGAGTGATTCTAGGGTTAGGTTTGCTAGTTAAACAAAGATCCGGTTATGGCTTGGACTATAGGTTGCTTGTCATAATGCGGATATAAACCCGAGGACACTTGTTTGCCCTATGTTATCAAGTTAGTGACCTAAATCTTCAAAGTTACCTTTTCACACTTCACTTTCAGTTTTTACAGTTAATCAGTTTTCAAACTACTCACACTGTTTTTGAAACAAATCCAAAAATCCAAACTAAAAGCCTCACCATTTTCAACACTGATGCAAGTCATTCATAGGATGAAAACCCATCCCCATGTTCGAACCTAGACCACTATGTTGCAGTAGCTTGACTCGTGGGAGAACATGGAAACAAATTTTGTTAATTCACGCTCACTTACCGTGGCGCGAATCAATTGGAGCTTGAATCCTAACGGCACCGATCCCACCCCTCAATCACCCAATGTGGTGATTGATTTCAACCATGCACTCACACCCATGAAATGCGATGTTTCCCGTGCATATGCAATGTGATGCACCATTGCATGTCTATACCATGTCACATATATGATGAATGCTATATGGACAACTCTACTCATGCATATCACCAATGCATCATGAAATCAATAAGCATATAATGTCCATACAATACTTCATTCATTTCAATATATCATGCACGCAAATATCAACATCAACATACAACGTGTCATTCCATATTACACAACAACACCCTCACAATCAAGCCATAATAGACCATAGAATCAAGCCATAATAGACCATAGAATAGTTTCAAACTCATTTCAAAAACTAGTCCCCTAACAGTCCCAAAAACTAGACACAAACCATTAAATAGCCTAAGTTGTACTTGGAGTCAGGAAATGGACCGTAGCTTGGTATGCAGTCGATTTGGGTGATTCAAAAGCCAACATCAAGTTTGCAGATGCAGCTATAATTTCCATGGAGAACACTAGTCCAAATTTTCTCTTTTTCCCAACCGGAAAATCAGTCCCAAAATCTGGACAGTGTATGGGGTCAAAACAGGGCAACCTTTGGTAGTCTCAGAAAATGGATCATAACTTGAGTTATAGAGGTCCAATTTGGGTTATTCAAAATCCTAACATCAAGTTATCATATACAACTACAATTTCCACTAAGGAAACTAGTTCAATTTCCCCATTTTTCCTAACCAAAAATCAGCCCCAAAATCTGGACAGTATGTGGGGTCATTTTCACATCACATGTCAATACAATAGAACACTTGGTGCAACAATCAAAATTTTCAGTAAATATGTGAGCACCAAATGCCATCTACCAGCATATGGTCACATTCTAGACTCAAAACTTTGTGAGTCGAGAACATGCAAATCGAGTTAGGACGAGGAAAATATGTTCGTTTAAAGTTGGGGGCAAAGGGGTGCGGGGGGCTGCGCAATTTGCTAAAATCCCTGTTCGTACCCCAGTGCGGTTTTGAAATGACCACACCCAATAGCGTGCCTAAGGTATTATAGGTAGCTATTGTACACAAATTTTGACTAAAACAACTCATAAACATGCCTAACCGGAGTCCCAAGTAAAACCATAAGCAGGCCACTAAACGAGTCAATTAAAGCCACAAAACATGCCATAACATTGCACAAAAACCGTCCCAAACTCAGCCTAAAATCAGCTTCAAAACAATCCCAATTCTGCCTAAAGGTAGGAATAAAATCAAAATAGAAAGAATCCCTACCTCTTGGAGCATAGGAAACACAGTTAGGAAGGCTTCAAAACACCTCATAACCCAAAAACTTTGATTTCTCCCAAATCTCCTCTTTTGAATCTTCGGTGAAATCTCTCATTTTTGGTGCCTACGCGTAGCCCTCGTCGAGACGATGAGCTTTAACTCTTGGCTCAACGGATTTCGACAGATGAAACTTCGAGAAATTGCCGAAGGAACTCTTGGCTTTTCTCCTCCTCTCTCTCTCTCTACACTCAAAAAATCAGGAAATGGGAGATCTTTTCCCAAATGCGATATTTTGCCCATTTTTATACTTTAGATACGTGGCTCACATCGAGCCATGTGTCCCACTTGTTCTGGTCCATTTTCACTCCGAAACAATTTATTTTGTCCCGATTCAAGTTCAAATTATCTTCTATGAACTTTCTTTAAATTATTTTACAACTTTCAATATTTTCTTCAAAAATCTCTTTTTTGAGGTCCACAGGACACCCGTCATCTCGAAAAACGTGAAAATTATGATTATCTCAAATTTGACAAAATTCGTTTGAGTAACTAGATTTCGCGAGACGAATCCAACGGTGTGATCCGTTTTGTCATCCAAGATCTAGAAAATTTCAGTACTATAGCGACAATTTACCATTTTTCCATTTTTTAGAAAAATTCAAATTTACTTGAGTTTTACAAATATCGTTGGATAATTACAAACGAACCTTAGAAGCTATCGATAAATTTGGAAGTCGAAGGAGGGTAATTTCTTCTTGCATGTGTAAATACGTTTTGTGTTGTGTTGGAACCTTAGCTTCCACTGGTTTGTGCTATGTTTATTTTCTTCCATTTGTGTTGTTGTCCACTGGTTTGCGTTTATCAATAACAACAATTTAACTGGGTTTGAAGATGTTAAATTAACTTATTTTTAGTTTTTCATGGTTCCTTGTTTTGTGTTAATTTAATATAGTAAAATGTTTTGTGTTAATTTAATCTATTAAAGTGTTTTGTGTTAATTTAATATGGTAAAGCTATTGTTTATTGAGTGTTGTTTTATTTTAAATGACAGCATGGACGGGCATGCAGATGTTTATATGCATCATGGTGGTAGATGGATTATGATCATGTATTAAGTTATGTTGGAGGAGATGTACACATTTTTAAGGACTTTGATGTAGATTTTATATCCATTATCAGTGTTAAAGGTGTCTACAAATCACAGTTGGGTTATATGAATGTAGAGCACATTTATGTCTTGGAACCTAGAATGGAGATGAATGAAGTTCTTTTCTTAGTTCAAGGTGATAATGGGATAAGAAAAGTGTTGAGTAAGATAAATTCATAAACGGATGTGGTAGAATTTTTTGCAATCCATGCGATTTATGCTCCTGTCTTTGCACAAGATATACTAGTTATTAGTTATGACATAGATCCTCCCATAACTGAATCAAGGTCAATTGAAAATGATGCCCAATTTCCTGATGTTAATGAAGTTGCATAGGAATATGAAGTTTTTGATCATGCCTTTATGGAAAATGAGGACATTGAAAGTAATGAGTCTGAGGATGATGATACTAGTTGGAGTGAGAGTACAGACAGTGAAGACTCAGAAGAAAAAAAATGAAGATGCCATTGATGACAACATTCTGATGTCTGATAATGAAGAAGTCCCTGTTGAAAGAACACATCCATCTCGTTTCAATGTAGAAGATAAAACCTTACTTTAGCTTGGGAATGGCATTTCCAAATGCAGTTGAAGCTAGGAAATCTATCACAAAGTATTTCTAGGGGAGTGGCATTGAAGTATGTGAAAAATGAAAGAAATAGAATAAGGGTAAAGTGTGAATATTAATGCCCTTTTGTCTTATTGGTGTCAAAAGACAACAATAACCTTGGACTAGTTGTAAAAACTTTAGTTTCAAACCATAATTGTTATAGGACTTTCACTAATCCTAGCGTTTCAACTACTTTCCTAGCCTAACATTACAAAACCAAAATTCTTGAAAATCATGCCTAAAAAATTAAAGACATGAAAAAGGATGTTGAGGAAGAATTAAGGGTGAATGTTGGATACTCCAAATGCAAGCTAACAAGGAGGATGGTGTTGGATGCCTATTTTGGGGCTTTTACAATTGAATTTTTTGAGTTGGAAGCTTATGCTAATGAGTTGTTGAGAAGCAATCCAAGCTCTACAGTGAACGTGGAGATATGTAGAAATGATCTAAAAGATGGGAGGAGAATCTTTAAGAGAATCTTTGTTTGTTTGAATGCTTGTAAAAAATGATGGAAGGCAGGTTGTAGGCCTACTTGTAACGCCCCAAAAATACCTTAAAATTTTTATAATAATTTTATTATATATTCCGGATATAAATTGAGCCAACTTGGGCATTTTCCGGGAACTGATAAATGATTAAATGAAAATGATAAATGTGAAATGAACATGTGAGCATATGATTAAATATTATATGTTAAAATGAGAAATGGATTGAACACGGAAATAAACCCAAGTGAAAAATGGTAAATTTGGAATTTGTAAAATGAGGACTTAAGGGTCATTTGTGATAAAGAATAAAGGTCTAAGAGTGAATATGGAGAATGTAAATGCAAATAGAGAAAATATATGGGCAAGATAGCATTTAGGAGAACTTAAGTCCAAAAATGGATTTTTGATGTGCCAAACATGGCCTTAGGAGAAATGAGTAACTTAAGATCACATTTGGTCTTGGAAAGCCATTGTGCAAAAAACGTTTTGAGAGAGAGATTGAGAGGAGAAAAGGGAGAAAAGCTAGGGCAAGGTGATTTCTTCCCATTTCTTGTTTTTAAAGTGATCAAGCATCTTGGGTGAAGAAGATTCAAGGGATTTAAGGTGAGAACCAAACCCTAGATTTCTTTAAATGATGTTTGGGTTAGAAAAACCCTAATCCATCCATGGGTTTTGCTCATGGTCGGTTTAGGAGGATATTAAAATGCCTTTGGAAGTGATTTCTAGAGTTTCATTGAGACTATGAGTGATTTTTTTTTTTTTTTTTTTGGAAGAAATCGCAAAGGGGCGGAAAACTGGCATGTCGGTCATCGCGCACTTGAAGGGTTGCCTGTGAGCGGGCCAAAGTGGGGCCCCTCGGTGCAGCTACGACATAGGCGTAGTGCTAGCCTTGTGGGCGCTACGCGGTAGTGTACTTGTTGTAGAGGAAAAATTTTGGATTTGTTCCGAGACACCTCGTAGGTACGATTGTTTAGGAACCCTAATAAATGACTAATGAGAGTTTAAATAAGAATGAAACTAAATGAAAAACGTACCGTACCTCGCCGCCTCGGCGAAGCGAATGGGCAGACTTAGTGTCTTAACCCAAGATCGTTAACGAAGATAAATTTGTAATTCACTAAAAATGTTTAATAATTGTTTATCCACTAAGAGTGGCGTGATTGTTATTGACTAGGGAAGGGTGAGGACCACCTAACCTAGGACCGAGATCAAAGGGAAGGAAACGAGAGCCAATAGCTTCGGTTTGTTCACTGACCCTCTATTCTTATTTCAAGTGTTTTGGTAGTATACCAAATAAATCTGAAATGATTATATGGAATGAGTATATCTTTGAATTGATATTATGAAAGTGCATATAGATTTAAAATGTTTGACGATTAATTGCATGTGAGTGATTAATCGAATTATAAACGAACTGGTCAATTCTTGACATCTTGAATTGAATTGATATACTGAACGACCAACATGGCGGGATTCACCAACTGAATCCGTCATGGAGGCAACCCGAAATTGTCCAATGTCCCACTTGGCGGGATGCACTAATCGGCATCCGTCTTAATGGCGTATGGCATTTATAAGTGACCACATGGTGGGGTGCACCAATCGGCATCCATGATGGGAGACTGAAATTGTTAAATGTGTAAGCACATTACCGAATGATAAAAAGGACGGGATTCACCAAACGGAACCCGTCATGAATGTGAATTGTATAAAAAAAAGTGAAATAACAAACTTTGATGAGAGTAAATGGGATTTGTAAACTAAATACATCATTGGGAGTATATGTTCGAATCTCATGATTTGATTTAAGTAAATTGGTTGCATGTGAAAATGCATATTTTGATATGATTAATGATTTGTAAAATGAAAGCATGTGAAAGTGAAAGCATGAGTATTGTTTGATATAAAGGCATGTTTTAGGATAAATGTGTGTCATGTTAAACTGAAAATTTGAATAGAACTGTATAGAACCACTAAGCATGAAAATGTTTAGCATATAGTTTTTATCTATGCGCAGATTTTGAGTAAATAGGAAAGAAGGCAAGATCAAGAAGCGCAAAGTCATAGAGAAAGTTGCGGCGTATAAGTATATACCCCGCCATATGCATATCATTCCTTTTTTAATGTGTAGCATTTTATGAACAAAAGAGTTAAACTCTGAATCATTGTTTTATATCATTTGTAAAAGGCAAGAATACGCCATTTTGTAACAAATTGTATAAGGTAAATGTTTATGAGTCCTCTTTGTTGAAAATGCTTAGTAAATGAGAACACTACAAAAATGAAATAGCGTAAATAAACGTTTTGATAAGATAAATAAAAGCGATCGGGTCGGCGGGCTCAGTTTCGAATCCACCTTTCGGGTTGGGCCGGGGATTCGAGTCGTGACATTTTTAAAAAAGAAAATTTAATAAAACGGTAAATAAAAAGAATTAAACTAGCATCTCGGATTCGGTTCGGATCCGCCAATCGGGTTAGACCGGAAAGGGTACTATAGGCCTGGATGGATGTTTTTTGAAGACTAAGTTCAAGGATGAACTTTTGGTTGCCTTAGGAAGAGATGAGAATGAACAAAGTTTTCCTATAGCATGAGCTTGTGTGAAAAGGTAAACAAAATTGAACTGGGTTTGGTTTCTAACAATGCTAAAAGGATAGTTGGAATTAGGAGATGGGAGCCAATTTACTTTCAAATTAGATATGCAAAAGGTATGATACTACCACTATTTTCATTTATTTATCTTTATGTATGAAGGATCTGAGTTATTTATATGTTTTTTGTTTTTTGTTGCATTTTAATGTAGGGTTTAGTTAATGTTGTCATTTATGTATATCCTGAGGTTGAGCACAGATAGCGTGCACACCATATATTTTTGAACTAGTCTAAGGGGCATAGGGGAGGAGAGATGAAGAGACAATTTTGGAAGGCAGCTTGGTCTACCTTTGAAGAAGAATGTGTTGACAACATGAGGCAACTTGGAGCGATGAGTTCAAATGTTGCAAAGGATTTGATGAACAATCCACCACACACATGGGTAAGAGCCTACTTTAATTGTAGATGTAAGTCGTGGGCTGTGGATAATAATATGGTGGAGAAGCTTCAATGCTTGGATCCTAGAGGCTAGATATATGCTAATTAGGACAATGCCTGAGTTTATAAGTAAGAAAACTATGAATAGGTTAGGTATGAAAGGTACATTATGTGAAAAGTGGATCAATTCTTTTAGTCCTACATGTAATGAAATTTTTTAGATCAACAAAGGGATAGTAGTGGGTTGTCAAGTGTTATTTAATGGAGATACATGCTGTGAGATTCAAGAAGGTGATGACACACACACTATAGATTTGGATACAAACACATGTACTTGAAGGGCATGGGATATTTAAGGTATTCCATGCCAACATGTTATATGTGCTTTGGTGCAAAATAAACAAAAGCCAATCGACCAAATTTCCAGTTTCTATCACATGGATATGTGTAGAGCTGCTTATCAATTTAAGATAATGCCATTGAGAAGCAAAATGTTCTACAAAATGGATCAGTGTCTCCTAATTGAGCCACCTCCCTTGGAAAAGAATAAAGGAAGACCAAAGACAAAGAGAGAAGAGCATGAGCAAAGACCTACAAAAATTGGCATAAAACTTTCAAGAAAAGGGATACATATTACATGCTCCATCTACAAGCAATAAGGACACAACAAAGCCAGTTGCTTAAAGGTTTGTTAATCTTATCTCTTATTTTCTTAAATTGATTTTTAATTCATAATCTTGATTGTTGGATGTCTTTTGAAGTTTCAGAGGCAGAAACATCATAGTGGCAATAGCTCACATGATCCAGCTCAAACTCAATCAAGCTAAGCCCCTACTCATGCCTCTCTTGCTCAAGAACCTACCTCTACTCATGCACATTCCCTTGCTCATGGCCCTGCCCCTTATCATACCCCTGCCCCTTCTCATACATATGTTCCTTCTCATACCCCTTCCTCTCATGTCTCTGCCCCTGCTCATGTCCTTGCCCCTGCTCATGTCCATGCCCCTACTCATGCCCATTCCCCTACTCATGCCCCTCCTCATGGCCCTGTCCCTTCTCATACCCTTGCTCCTTCTCATATCCATGTCCCTTTTCATACCCCTAACCCTGCTCATGTCCCTACCCCTACACATGCAAAATCAAGTTGTATGCCATCAAAACTTCTTATCCATGCAGCTGCAAAATCAAGTTCCAGAGGTCAATTAAGTCAATCTTTTGGTGGTGTTGGTATTTTATTTGATGAAAGTATTGATTATATCAGATATTGTGTAAGAGATGGTGATTTATAACACATGTTCATTTAGCTTTATATCACATACACATTTATATTTATACTTTTTTAATGAAACGTCGTGTACCAACCTCAACAATTGTTCACCAAGTGAGCCAAGAAGTACCAGATACAACCTCTGGATTTGAAATGCCTAATGAAGCTCAAAATAGATCAAAGAAAGCTCATAGAAGAACAAATTTAGGTGCCAGTAGAAGAATAGCTGCTAGAGGTGATGGTGGACCTGTTGACATATTTAACATGCCTTTTCTACCACCTGGTTTGCAGTGGAGGGGTAGAAGCTCTATAACTTCAAGGCAATTTCTTGCAGAAAGGGATGCTAGAGTTACAAGCAAGGGAAAGCATGGAGAAACAATCATGGAGTCACTTACAACTGGGGATCAATCAACATTATATATTGGGTTTTTTCTATTGGTTTAGACCATTTTGTAAATATTTTGGAGCTCACAACTTATCTCCCATTTTAAAGATTATGGTTTGAACAGCTTGTCCTTAATTTTATAAACATCTACTTCAGATGGTTTATAACAAAAAGTTTGTAAACATTATGAAGGTTAAAATGCTTATGAGAAATTTTGGTAAAATGCTTGCTTGAAGTGTTGATTTACTTCAATTCAATAGCTTAGATATATTTTCCAAGTGTTGATTTAAATTCAAGTGTTGATTTACTTCATTCATGCATTAGAAGAGAACATAGCCAATTGAACTAAAATACATCAACCTTCATAGCATTGTTATACAATCACATAATTTCTATCTTTCATTCCCTCAACTATTTTACATCCACATTAAAATGAATATGACAAAGGATAAATGGGCACAAAATAGTGCACTAAACTTTAGAAACAACTTTCATTCATGCAATCAGTTGAATTACATTAACCTTCATTGAATTGTTATACAATCACAAAATTCTAACTTGCATTCCCTCAACTGTTTTACATCCACATTAAAATGAATATGACAAAGGATAAACAGACACAAAACAGTGCACAGAACTTTAGAGCAAACTTGTTCCATTTGAATGATGTCTTCAAATCATTCAACTCTTTCTTCAATTCATTCATCTTCAAATCATTCATCTCATTGGTTCCTAACCAATCTTGGGCCTTCAATAAATTATGTTGGTCAAAATTGTTCACCTCATCGTCTTCTTCACAATTTCTATCATTTTTGTCCCTCATTTGCTACATTTCCTTAATCTCCGTTTGGAGGAGCTTCTTTTCCCACCTTAATTGGTTGATAACAACCTTTGCCCTCAATGTCATCTCTGGATCATGCCACAAAAAAAAACGACATTTGTTTTCCACGGTGAAAGAAGAGACTGACGACAAACATGATGTCGATCTTTGCCAAAGAAAACAAACAACCTTTTTTATAAACATCTACTTACATGATTTTTGGGCATGAGTAGAATCTCCTCCTTGGATTTTTCTCCTTCCAAGTCGTCAGTAATGAAGCTTTGATATCACAATCACACAATACGGCATGGTCAACACAACTCTATTGTGTCGTCTGCTTGAGGAACTTGAAGAAAGGGTTCTAGCCATAGATGAAGGAAACGAAGGAAAAGAGGGTCAAAGCAAAACCAGAGAGGAAGGGAAGGTCCATCGAAGCAAAACCAGAGAGGAAGTGAACGTCCTTCGAAGCAAAACCAGAGAGGATTGAACAATCGAAGCAAAACCTAGGGTTGTCTTTGGCCCAAAGGTTGTATTTTGGAAGAAATTGGTAGATATGAATTGAGACACGATTCCCCTAATTAGAAGCCTCTCCAAGTTTAAATGTATTAGGGCAAAACTTGCCACATCAGCGCCACATATTTGGTTCGACAACTTGATGTAATGTCTTTTTTAACATTTAACGCCCAAAGTTATGGCATGGGCTAATTTGAGCTACGGACGAAAACGTGGGGGGCCTATTTGGACAAAAAAAATGTTTGAAGTATAAGTGGGATATTTAAGAAAACCTGAGGGGGTTTTTTGCACCTTTACCCAACGGTAAATTCAAACACATTGTGAACTTGAAATTTTCAAAAAAAAAAAAAAAAAAAAAGAAGACAATCATTAGGTTACATTAAGGAGTGCATTGGATTAACGAAATTAAAAAGTTAAGGGATATTGAATTACAATTTCTAATCTCTATAAAGTGCTTGTGCATTGAATAATGACTTTTTAAGAATTTTAAAAAGTTTATAAAAATCAAGTTGTATTCAAACTACAATTTTTTATAAATTCTGCTATGTTGAAAGATAAAGAAGAGAGAAAAGAGATAATAGAGATAATTTAAGAAGAAAACTATATTTTCATTCTTCCAGAAACTCATATATATAGTGTTACAGTCATTAATACCGTAATAATTATTCACACCGATAATGTGGTCATTCATAGTTACGGGGCGGAATTGGTTTATAACACTTCGAATGACCATCAATAGATTGTTAGCACGCCTCATTAAAACTCAAGCACAAACCCAAATGACAAAACCCGGACGAAGGGAAAAGAGTACAAGATCTAACATCTTTATCAATACCCCGTAGTGACATGACTATATTGTCTTCAACTTTTCAATTTGAAGATCTTTGCGCCGCGCATGCCAACCAGCCGCATGCTTCTGAATGCTGCGTAAAGCGTGGCTTAGTAAATAAATCGCTTAGATTATCATTGGACTCATTTGTCGCACATCAATTTCACCATCTTTTTAAGTTCATGAGTGTAGAAGAACTTTGGCGAAATGTGCTAGTTCGACACTTTAATATATCCTCCTTGATTTGCGCAATACATGCAAAGATTGTCTTCACATAATACCGTTGGATTATTCTTAATATAGAAGATAATCCGCTACGATTCTCTCGACGTGTCAGGTAGCTACCCCAAAAATACCTTATAATTTTTATAATAATTTTATTATATATTTCAGGTATGAATTGAGTCAAACTTGGGCTTTTCCGAGAAATTTGATAAATTGTGAAATGTAAATTGAAAGTGTGAGCATATGATTAAATATTATATGCTAAATTGAGAAATGATTGAACCCGGAAGTAACCCAAGTGAAAAAGGGCAAATGTGGAAATTTGTACAATGAGGACCTAAGGGTCAATTGTTATAAAGAATAAATGTCTAAGTGAATTTTATGATAAATGAATGGCCAAAGTGGAATAATAGGAGACTTAAATGAAAAATGGGTTAAAGGCCAAACAAAGCCTTATGGAAATAAAGAATTGAAGACCAAAAATGAGAAATGAGAATAGGGTGGAAGGCCAAACATGGCCTTACACTTAAGTTGGGATTTAAAAGCACTGTGCTGCCTTTGAGCTCATTTTATGAGCAAACCCGTTTTTGAGAGAAGGAGAAGAGAAAAGGGGGAGAAAGGCTAGGGTTTGCAAGAAGGAGTGGTTTTAGTTGGGTTTGCTTTCCATTTCTTCCTCCTAAGGGATCAAGCAACCTATACAGAGCTTAAGAGATATGTAAGAAAAAATCAAACTCTAACTTCCTCTTTATGATCTTGATTTTGGGGAAAAGCCCTGAACTTAAGAGAAAGTGGTTTTCATTGATTCTAAAACCACCTTGGATTTGTTTGGGTGAACTATGGTGAATTTTTTTATATGGGATGAATCGAGGAGGTTTATTGAAGAAAATGAGTGAAAATGCCAAATCCGACATTTCCTGGGTCAAAACGTATTGGTACCTGCATCTACGATGCAAATGGTAAGTGGTACCGGTACCACTCAAACCCGGTACCGCACCATTGGCAAGAAGGACCGTACCGATACTACCAAAGTGGTACCGTACCACGTACTTCCAAGAAATTTTTATTTTTGTATTATTTGCACCGTTGCTTTGTATTCAGATACCGATTGTTTAACCCTAAGAAACGCCAATGGGGTTCAAATAAGAATGACTAAGGAAAACGCACTGCACTTCACCGCCGAGGCGGCGAAATTCATTTAGTATGATTATTTGTTTAACCACTAAGAGCTTAAGAATTCTCAGATTTGACTACGCAGTGGGTGAAGACAACAACCCGACTCCAGACTAGTATCAAAGAGAGTAAAGGAATCAATAATTGGTTTGTTCTCTATTCATTCTTTATTCTCTGTTTGTTCTATGTTCTCTGTTCTCTGTCAGTTGTTTCTTCATGACTCAATTTCCATTTCAAGTTCTTTTTGTGAAATACATATATATCGATTTGAATTATTGGTATTCTAAATGTTTGTCAAATATCTGCATGAGTGCGTGTATTTGAACCATAAGTGAATTTACTATATGAAAGTAAATTGATTTGAAATGTATTATCAATGACCAACATGACAGATTTACCAACTGAATTGGCCATGAGGGTAACCGTATTCGTCTACGAAATCACATCAAGCATCGAATGACAAACAGGACATGATTCGCCTACTGAATGACAAATAGGACATGATTCACCAACTGAATCTGTCGTGAATGTCGACTTCTATAGCCATATGTGAGATGGTAATATTGAATGTGAAATCACATTGCTACTAAATGACAAACAAGACAAGATTCACCGACTGAATCTGTCATGAATGTTGACTTTATAGCCATATGTGAAATCACAAGCCGAAAAGCGAAAAATGATATTAAAAAGTGTATTTATATAAGTATATTTTACATTACACAGACATTGTATAAAGGCATTATTTTGACAAATGCATGATTTGTATTGAACTGAAATGGAATAAAGAATCAGATAGAACCACTAAGCATGAAAATGCTTTTAACAGCATTGCTTTTATCAACGCAAGAGCATCGAAAAGGATAGATGCTAGTTTTAATTCGTCGAGGAGCTCGTAGCGTCATTCAAAGAGTTCACGGAGTGATAGTCTCGCACGATCCTCACTATATTTTTCTTTTACGTGACAATGTTTTCAGAAACAAAAAGGAGTTTAACTTTGAAATTTTTCAGACTCCATAAGCTTGGAACACGATTTTGGATATTTTGTTGTAACGGCATAAAATGCCACTTTAGTTAAATGCATATTTTGTAAAGGAATTGTATCAATTTCAGAATCGCTTACGAGCTTCCGCCTAAAATGAATCGCCCCGTAAAGAGTTGAAAACGAAAACACTTCTAGAAATGAAATGTAATCTTTAAATGGATTTGATTAATGGCTTCGATCCGGCATCCTCGGGCTTCAGTTCGGATCCGCCAACCGGGTCGGGCCGGGCTCGGGGGTCGCTACATGTTGTATCATGGATCTCAACCAAACACATTATCTACTAGCTTCATGCATCGCAAATATTTCTGAATGATTAGAGGAGGTGGCCACCATCGTTTGTTTAATCGATCTCCGTGATATTGCGCATTTCCATAAGTAAATATATATCATAAGCCTGGGATCGAAGCGGCGAGGGTCTCTAAAGATATCCCAGGACTACATACCATAATTTGGTATTCCATTGCTTTCAAATAAAATAATCCCATGTCACTTGGTCGTACGTAGATATCTCAATATATGTTTGATCTCCATTCCGCTGCCTTTTAGTTGAGTTGAATTGTATCTTACACAAATTAACTGAGAAAGCAATACGACGAGTAGAATTCTGTAAGATACATTAGCACCACCGTATTAAGATATGGTACTGCACCAAGTAACTTTTCATTTTCTTCCTCGAGCCGAAAATGGATCTTTAGTTACTTCAAGTGACCTAACAACCATGGGGAACTATGGGTGTGGATTTATCAACATAAAAGCGCTTCAAGACTTTTTCTCAGATATGATGATTGATGAATACACCATTCAAACAATACTGATCTACAAAGGTAGACAATATCTTG
Organism: Tetrastigma voinierianum; assembly: GCA_016808115.1. NCBI lineage: Eukaryota > Viridiplantae > Streptophyta > Magnoliopsida > Vitales > Vitaceae > Tetrastigma > Tetrastigma voinierianum. The sequence goes on from JAEQBH010000804.1 coordinate 356,202, forward strand.
TTTTCCAAGATCTTTCATCTCAAATTCTTCTTAAATAATGTTTGTTTTGATGAGCTCTTCGTGAGTCCCAATCAAATTTAAATCATCTTACATATAATGCTATTATTGCTAATCCATTTTCCTGCTTTCTAATGAAAACACACGACAATTGAATTATTCACATATCCTTCTTCGAAGAACATCGGTTTAAAACGACATTATACTACATCTGACCATACCGGTTTTTAATCCATATAAAGATCTTTACAACTGATTGAATACATGCCCGTGGTTTTGAATTCATTACTTCAAAGTAATGTAACTCTTAAGGGATTTTCATATATACATTACCATCTAGAGATCCATATAAATATGTTAGACTACATCCATCAGACGATAATCCAAATTTTCCGAGACTACAAAACTTATCAACATCGGAATGATTGCATCCATTACGAGAATATAAATCTCCCTCATAGTCAATCTGTGTCTTTGTAAGAAACCTGGGCCACAAGGCGTATTTATATCGCACTATTTCATTATTCTCATTTCGCTGATGTGACCCATCGATATATCCAACAAAGCTGTATATTTGTATGTGTTTGAACTACTAGTCCAAATACCTCTCGTTTAGCTAGTGATCTTAATTCTGTTTTGATTGCTTCTTTCCATTTTAATCAATCGTTTTGATGTCAACATTCATTCACATTTTGCGACTCTTGATCTTCATCATTTCTTATGATGTCCATAGCCACTTGGAAAGAAAAAGCATCATTTATATAGGTAGTATTTTGATCCCATATTCTTCCCTCATGTATATAATTGATAGAGATCTCTTCATTGCTATGTACCTGCATAAAGATTAAGAGATAACTTGACTGTGCCTCGTCGGTATTACTTGTTCATCGACTGGGCTTAACAATTATATGCCTTCAGATTATAGATATAGCACTTTTCCTTTTCAGAATCAGGTCTTGAGCTAATAGGTCTTCCACGTTTTAATCAGTGGTTTAGGTTCATTCACATGCTACTTGTAATTTTCCTGTTGAGATTTCAATCCTCGCTGGGATATTTGCTAGGATATGTGATTTTAGAATCTCTTTATCAATCAATAAAAGCATCAGCAATTGGATTCAAGAAGACCTGTAAATGAATTATTTCTGAACTTCTAGTCTTCAGATTGCCAGACGGGGATCAAGGTGAGATAAAGACGATCATTCCATGTAATTTCTCGCCATTCTTCTCAATTGGCTTATCTCTCCCAATGGCGGAAAAGATTTTCATCAAAGTGATGATCTGCAAATCAAGCAAAGAAAACTTCCCTGTAGAAGAGGCTCGATAATTATAATGTAATGCCAACATAAATACTAAGATTTCACGCTGAGACCTAATCCTGTCGATAAAGCGGGGTAATTGAACATAAAAAGAGCAAATCAAAACTCATGAAATGTAAATATTAGGTCGATAACCCAAGAGTTCATAATCATGACAAATCGTGGATTGGTTGTAGGACGAAAGCGAATTAAATTTACAGCATGTATAATAGCATGTCCCCATGCCGATAAAGGCAATTTGGTTTTGAAAACTAATGGTCTAGCAATCAATTGCAGACGTTTGATAAAAGATTCAGCCAACCCATTCTAAGAATGAACATGAGCAACAAAATATTGAACACCTATACCAATAGACATACAATAATCAAGGAATGTTTGAAATGAGAATTACTAAAGATTATCAAGACGACCTCTGTCTTGATAGGTGACGGTGAATTGTGCCTGAAGTCGACTATTTCAGCCAATAATCTAGCAAATGCATCATTTCTACTAGAAAGAAGGCATACATGAGACCATCGGTGGGCGCATCAATTAAAACCATAAAATAATGAAAAGGTCCACTCGTGGGTAGATAGGCCTGAATATCCTGCGAATAGTTACGAAGCGGGGGATTCAAATGTAACATTTGTAAAAAGATGGTCCTGTGATGAAATTTGCCTTTGGAACAAGCAGCATAAGTATAACCATCAGTTACTAAAATTTGTCTACTTGTTAATGGATGCCCATTAGAATTTTGAACTATATGGCGCATCATGGAAATTCCGGGATGCCCAAATCGTTCATGCAGTAAATGCATTGAGTCTATTGAACTTACGGTTCATGGCGACATAAGACTAATAAATCTAATAGTTATGCGATATAACCTGAAGATAAAAGCGGTGTTCCAAGATACATTTTTGCCCGAGAAATAATAGAAGTAGTGGTAAATACCCATTTGCATCATGATTCATAGTTTGATATTATGATATCCATTTCGTAGGTATCTTTGGCGGAAGTAATTTATACTAGATTTATTAGAATAAAGGGCATCTTCAATTTGCAATTTAGTGCCTTTCAGTAGAATAATGGTGGCTTTGCCGGAGCCGTTAATCAGGTTAACAGGACCTGAGATAGCATGAAACATTACATTGAGCTAATGTGAAGTTTGAAAAAATATTTCTTATCCGCATGAGATCATATGGGTTGTGTACGATCGACAAGACATGCATCACCAACAGATGGCGTATAATTGATCGGTCGAGGAGGATCCATATACCTTCAAAATAAAAAACGAAATTTAAATAGAAAATCAAAGTTTGCATTATAGAATACTGTATGGAAAAACAGTATGGAAAAGAAAATAACATAAAAAAAGTAATAGGATAATCATATGTCGCAATCATAGCACACATTGTCATCCCCAATCAAATGGTCAATTTTTCCACTTGGATCTTCAAAACAAAAACATCAAAATGGTTCAAAGGTACTGCATCATCATCATCAAAGAAATGATCATCAGGATTTATTGTGTCTTTTTCGTCAATAAAATTTGTTTCAATTTGCTTGTCTTTTCCTTTCATGGAGGCACGATAAAGAGTCAGCGAATGCTTAGTCGTCACGGCCCGGGTCCGGGACCCGGTGACATTTCATTCCACATCTGTAAAATTCAATCTCATAAACCTTTTTGTTATGTGGCCATGTTGCCTTTCCAGATAATTTTTCTGAACGATTCAACTTCTGGTTGTTGGAGGTATTGTTCTTGTTTTGAACTAATTATAATCACCTCGATTCCAAGAATTATAGCGACCACGACCACGACCTCAACCTTGTCCACGCCCACACCCACGCCCACGTCTATTAACTTGAATTGTAGCATTGGCTTCAAGCAATGGTATAGATCTAGTAGGGCGAGATTGGTGGTCATTCGGTAATAGGCCTTCATCAATATGATGACGAAGGAATATTAAAGCGCCATGGCGATCCTACGAGGATGCGGTTTTCTCGCTTTTGATTGTGTTTGAATTTATAACATCGAAAAGTGGATTTCAGCATCCAGATCCAAGATAAATAATTCTTGCCGAATTATCAAGAGCGCAAAATGTTTTTCTCCTTGAGCAGGCTTGAACATTCTAGGCACACAGGCTTCGGGCTGATTTCGAGAAGAAAGAAAATAATTCATCTTCATGCTTCTTGACATCGGGCTTGAATTTTTTCAAACGTGAAAAGCTTTGAGCTGGTTTACAACGAGTCGGGTCGAGCCCAGCGCTGGGGGTGGGTACGAAAAATTGAAGTCGGACTATGAAATTGAAATGTACCTTTTTGTTTTTATGATTTTTGTAATATCGTCAAAGTGCGAGGAGTTCGCTGGATTTGATCTTTTTAAGCTTTGTGATTATTCGAACAACGTGCTAATAACGTCTTGAAAGATAAAGAGAAGAGAAAGAAGATAATAGAGATAATTTAAGAAGAAAATTATATTTTCATTTTCCAAAAACTCCTTATATATAGTGTGCAGTCATTATCTGATGGCACAATTATTCATCGGTAAATGTGGTCATTTTACAGTTATCGATCAGATCATTCATAACACAGTTATCAGTGAATCATTCATAAGTGAATCATTTATAACATGTTAAAATATATCAATATTAAAAAACTCATTGACTTTCATAAACATTTGACATTTAATTACTTTTGAAGACTTTTTGTGTAGAATTATAAATATCAACCCTTCAAATTTCTCTTTCTCTTCTCTTAAAGATTTGAAACGATTTTTTGGTTGGATGAAAAACGTTAAAGAAAAACTATGTGAAACTCCAAACCTAATAAAATCATTTATAAAATTGGCATTAAAACATGTAATTCATTATATTTTTTTCTCTCATTTAATTAAGGTTGTGACACTCCAAACCTAATAAAAATGTGCTATAAATAAATTTTAGAAATTGAGAATCTAGGGGTTTTTTCTTCTCTGAATAGCATTCCTTTTCACATAACTCCAAAGAATGTAAAACTAAAAGTTAAGAATATAGGATTTACAAATTATAACTTCCACGTAATTAAGGATTCAACCATAAATATTAATATATTAGATATGCATTGTAGTTTTAACACCTTAGTTTTCTTTTTCTTTTTTTTTTTCTTTTTTTTTTTTTTTTTTTTTTTTTTTTTTGAGAGGAGAATGATTTTATTGATTCAAACTAACAATACATTTGATATAAGCACATAATCAAATTCATTAAAAACTTTAGAGAATGATGCAACATTGAGGTTAATAGTACAATAAATCGGCTTAAAGCCTACACATTTGATAATTCTATGATGAGTAGAATACATATGGCTCGAAGTTAACGTATATTGATATTGTGATTTGATTTGATGTCTTTAATCGTCGAATTAAACGGCCATTTGAATTACCATAACACGCTGAAAGGCGTCGCGCGGCCGAATATGACGAATATAAGCTGTCGTATTAAGGCCCAGCGCCATGCGATGCACAAAACAACGACAAAAACACAAAAAAAAAAAAACAAATTAAAAATCTAGATTTTTGTGGAAGAACCACTTTATTGAGAAAGAAAAATGGTAGAAAGAGATGTAGAGACGGAAGAATACAGGATTAAAAATTTTGAACTCTAAGATTGAAGATCAAATTTTTCCACATTCGATTGTTAATTCATAAGTTATTAATTTAGATTTGTTTAGAATTTTTTAACATATTAATTTTTCAACCAAATTTATTAATTCCATATGGTAGTTTTGACTAGGGGTGGCAATTCGTATCGGTGTCTCGTGTTAACATACATATATTCTATTGTATTCGCTAATCTGAACACAACTTGAATAATAATAATGTAAAATTAACAAATTCAAACACGATACAATTAGTAATTAGGTATACGACATGACACGCATAACCCGTTTATTAATCTGGTCATTTAAATTAATATAATTTACAATTAAGCCATCAATATTTAACACAAATAATATATTAAACGGATTAATCTGGGTTAAATATTAATTTACACAATAATTAAACATGTCAATTTCATGTTATGTGGATTGATGCGAATATAACCCATTTATTAAACAAGTTATGTGGGTCAACACAAATTGCCAACGTGATTATCTTTGGCTGGCATTAGCCAAAAATCGTGTCGAGTTCATGTCAGGTTCACAAATCGTGTCAAATTTTGTCAAGTCTAATTTTGAAACTTTTGCTAAATAAAATTATTTAATTAAAACATTCTAATTTTATTTATTTTTATTATAAATATAAATTTATTTAAAGTTATTAAAGGTCTATCAATATTTACTCAAGATACTTTCAAAGTCTATAATAGTCTTTTAAATAAAAGCCTACATAGTATTTGTAAAGTATATAAAAGTTTTTGAAAATTCATGAACTCTTCAAAAGTCACCAACTTTAAAAAAAAAAAAAAGTCTATAAATGTCTCTAAGGCTCCATTTGAAACCCCAAAAAGTTATAAAGAAAGAAAATATAAATGAAAAGTTGAACAAAATTTAATAATTTAATTCTATATATCAATTTAAATTCATTTGTTTCTCTCTATTATATACGAGCTAAAAAATTTAAAATTTTATAAATTTTAAATGAATTTTGATTATATTTGATTTTTTTCATAATTTTTCACGTTGAAACAAAGCACGAGGAAATAATTTTTTTTAATATATTTTCTTCTTTTATTAATTTTCTGAGTTCCGAACGGAGCCTAAAAATTTTAATCCAATGCACCCGTTAAAGAAAAAAATAAAATATAGATGGTTATAAAAACTTATTTTATTTATTTACTTATTTTGATTTAAGGGCTATTTTGTTCGGCCGTAATATAATATAAGCTAGTACTTACGAGTCCATCTCTTTATTTGATACCTTTTCCTTTCTGAAAAATAAAACATGGTTTAATGTTTTACCTGAATATATTTAATAATTTTGTTATACCTTTTTTTTTAAATATATTTATATGATTTTTTAATAATGATTATCACAAAAATGATTTTGTCTTTCAATTGTTAAAGACATGAATTCCAAAAACGGATAATCGATCTTTTAAGGAATAACGGAGAAACCTGTAACCACGTCGTATTACAAAAATCGAGTGCAGGATAAAACAACAAAGGTGCGAAACGACGTCGTATTAATGAATAATAAAAATCTGATATATCTTCTCCAACGGGATGCCCCTTAAAAGATGCACAGTGTTCAGATCAAAATATAGAATGCATTATAATGGAATATGTTGGTGAAATGGTTGGGTCTCTTTTATCTTAATCGGAAGTCTCGAATTCGAACCCTAAGAATATAGTTATGTTCTGTTATAAAACTTTATCGATTTTTGATCTATCTCATTGAATTCGCTAATTACTTCGGGTAGATGATATAATCTATGTTGCTTTTTTACGTTACTAAGACAAACCAACTCATCACACCTGATGACAAAAAAAAATTATAGAATGCATTTGAGGGCCGAGACGAGTCCCTGCTTCCTGGATGGCTGGGATGAGGGAGAAGGGTGAGGGAGAAGGATGGAGGGAAAGTGGGAAAAAAGAATAAAAAAAAGATAGAAAAAGATAAAAATACATTTTTCCAATTCATGTATTTACATAGTCAAGCAACGGGCCAATCGAACCCATTTAGTTAGTCATTCGAAGTTATGTCAAAGCGCGCTTTCATCAATTTCACCAACCCATAATGCAGTTGAGAGTCAAAACGGACCAAAATCTTAAAAAATACTAAAAGAAATTAATTTTACAAATTTATCATTCTTTAAATAAAATTAAATAATATACAAATATATAATAATAATAATTAATATATAAAATAATTGAGTCTAAATAATATAATAATAATAAATAAACTTAAATAAATAAATAAATAACGCTTAATACTCAATGTAATCAAAGACTAAACTACTAAATAAATAAGATTAAACAACAAAGAACACTTTAATAACATATATGAGAAAAATAATTACAAAGTATCAAATGAAATCTCATATATCTCTAATCTTCATCCTCATCTTCATTATATCCACACAATACGCGATTTCATTAAAAATGAAGATACATTGTGAAAGATATATATCGTGGATTATGATCGAAGTTATCAATACTATTAATTAATTTGGGGACGTTAACAAATATAAATTTCATTTATGTTTGGAATAAAAAAATATTTTTTCCAAAATACATCTCAACCGTTTAATAATGAAATATCATATTTGTTTGAAAATTCATCTTGTTAAAAAATACAATCATAGTAGGAAAGAAATTAATATATAATTTTTTTAATTATTTTAAAAATATCATTATTTTGTTATTAACACTAGTTTAAGTAATAAAATTATTTAAAATATACTATAATTTATTTATTTTATTTTATTTAATTTATAAACTAGTATAACTTCATTTTTATCACAAAAAAAAAACATATATGATTGGATAAAATTTAAATGATGAATAAAAAAATGAAATTGTAAATATTTAAAATAAGATTAATGAGATAAATAAAAATGTATTTAATATTAAAACGGTAATTTATTTAATTCAAATGCATTCCATAAATTTTCATACAAGATTTTTTAAATATTAAATTATCATATAAATTACATTAAAAAGATACATTTAGAAATTGAAAATAAAATAGATAAAACAACAAAGTTTAACATATTAATCATATATTATAATAATAATTATTTAAAAACCCCCTATGCTACAAAAGGGATAACTAAAATATTAAATTTTATAGATAAATCCTTGAAAATCTCAATTACTAAGCTAGTTACTTAAAAAATTAAATAAAAATTTTGGGTCAATCGGGCTAACCCGGACCAAACCCACATGGGCCATAGACCAAATTTGCTCGATTTTATTCCGGCATTAAAGTTTATAACCCAACCCTCAAAAAATTCAGACTAAAATGGGTTGGTCCATAGGGTTCAACCCATATTATCATCTCAATATTTACATATACGTTGTTTTACAAGAAAAAAAAGTACATTTTTGGTTAGATTTCTAAAATTGAGTTTTTAAAAGATCTTGTAATCAAATTATCCTAAATATTATTAGTTGATAATTTATTATTATTATTTATGTTTTATTTGAGGAGACTTATAAATTAATATCTTGAACATCAACCATTTATACTTTCGTACTAATTTAAGTTTGACATGTTTTAAAAAAAAATTAGAATAACACTTACCAAATTCTCAATAGTTTAATAAAGAGTATCTAAGTGTCGTTTGTTTTTTGATTTTTTGATGATAGCAAAATTGCTTTCAACATTCACACCCTTTTTTCTTTTTTTTTGAAAAAAGATAAATTTATTTATTCAGTTTAGTAATATCATCGATAGAAACATATAATTAAAAGTGTTAAAAACTTTAAAGGATAACTAAGCATCCAGATTAATAACAAAAATGATTAGCTTAAGGCTTACACATCTATTAATCCAAAAATGTTTAAAATACCTAAGATTCTAGATCTACATCATACTAATGAACATGATTGGATTTGATGATTTTGTCGGATCGAACTTTGTCATCTAAACTGCCAACGTGAAAAATCACGAAGAAGCTAACTATTAACGATACAACTACCTGCCAAAACAAGTCGGTGACAAAATATGCGGCAACGGATCGACAAAAAAAACACTACAATAGATTGGCGACAAAAACATGAAAAAAATAAAGGAAAAGCTAAGACATACCTAGATTAATGTGAAAGAAACCATTTTATTGGGAAGAAAAAAAACACAAATCTAGAAAATAAAACGATGAAAAATGTGATTTTAGGCAAAAAAAAAATGACAAAAAAAAATCACCCTCTTTTTTTTAACATACAAGGACCAAGAAGAAAGGACAGAAGGAGGGGGTAAAGACTCATATTTTCTTATTCCCATAAACCCTAAAATTAGTTTTGCAAAGAGGAAAAATATAGTAATTATGTGGAAAATAAAAAGAACAAATCAAATGAAGCCAGGTACTTTTCATATTCCAAATGAAGCCTAGTATTTTAATTATATTTGATTTTTTTTATATTTTTTATGAGAAAAATATTTTCCTTAGATTTTTTTTTTCTTAATACTTTTTGGGTTTCAAATAAAGCCGTAGTATTTTTGCCCATTTAACTTATTTTCTGGCTCCAACATTGCGAGATAGCATCGATTGATCCCTCGTTATTATTTATGTTTTATTTTAGGAGACTTATAACTCTATCTCTTAAACATCAAACCACTTATACTATCATGCTATTTTTTTAGGTACTTTCATGCTATTTGATATGTTTGAAAAGAAAAAGAAAATAGCACGGAACATGTAAGTGAGATCGTTGGAATCTCTCATAGTTTAATCAATGATGTCAAGTTTGAACTTTGATAATAAAATTATGTTATATGGTAGATCTTTTCGTATATGTATAAGTCCGCTCAAAACACCTGATGGTCACGCAAAAAAAGAAAAAGAAAATGGGATTTTGAATCACTACTTACCAAACTCTCAACCGTTTAATAAAGAGTTTCATGAGTAGATATTGAATAAAATAAAGAGTCATTTTTTCTTCTTCCCATAAACCCTAAAATTAGTTTTGCAAAGAGGAAAAGATAGTAATTGTGTGGAAAGGAAAAAGAACAAACCAAACAGGACTAAGTATCGAACGACGTCGTATATGTGGAAAACGAGGAAAAAGATAGTAATTATGTGGAAAAGAAAAAGAACAAGCCAAAAATAACTGAGGATCGAACGACGTCGTATTGGATATTAAACAAGCAACAAAAAGCTGAAACTTCGTCTTCTGATGGATTCAGTGTGTCGCAGGTGTAGAAAGTAATCACCTCCGCCATGTCGTGGGCTTATGGGTCAAACAATCTAACAGCACAGATCACGTTAAGTCGAGTACTGAAGGCAACCGAATTCCAGAAACGAAAGAAGAAAGTATCTAAAAAGGCTGAGATGGTGAGAACTGGAGGCAACCGAATTCCAGAAACGGAAGAAGAAAGGATCTAAAAAACCTTGACGACTTCGTATTACTAAAATCGAAAACAGATGAAACATGGAAGCCAAACGAGGATCTCCAGTGGTTAAAAAGAAAAAAAAATTTGGACTATTTCTCGATTTGTGCGTGTCATCCTTGATGATGGGGGCCATGCTAATCTTCTCTGTATCGTTCCAATTTTATCGGATGTCTCCGAAGAGACAAACTCGTTGGCTACACTTCTGTTATATGAAGGCTGAATTCATTTTGTAACTAGACGATGTGGGATGGGTAGCTCGAGAACGACGTCGTTTTCCCTTTGTTCTGGGCATCGAGCCCAGCCCACGGCCCCCATCACCACAATTGATCTGGATAGATTATGGAAATGGCAAGTTTGTCCTTCATGAGAGAGACAGAGAGAGACTGCCCTTTTCTCTCTCGTATTCCTTATGAGTGACTCTGATAATTAGGCCTGTCAAAATTCAACACGACAAGATTAACCGACACGACAACTCACCGATTAAACGGCCGCTGGTACCTAAACTGGATTCGATGGGAACTGGTCAACCCGCTTAACACGCTTAATAAACGGGCCGCTGTCGCCGGTACGCTAACCCGCTTATAACCCGCTACCCGCTTAACATCGCTTCCTACCACCGCTTTACCAACGGTCGCACTAGGCCCGCGTGGGCCCAACGCGACACGATTAACCGACACGACAACCCGACAAACGCGCCGTGAGACTTAAACGGCCGGGCTGGAGCAAACGGCCAACTCGCTAATGATTTAATAAACGGCCGCGTCGCGCCATGTTTTTCACCCACAACGCTAACCCAGAACCGTTTAACCCAACCCAACACGTTTGACACCCCTACTGATAATATCATAATAGCTTAGAAACGACGTCGTCATGGTAGCCAAACGACGCCGTAACATCGACGGATAAAACCCTAATGAAAAAGCCTTATGACTATGGATTTGGGAATTACTATCAGAGCATTGCAGAACTTCAGATACCTTGTGATTATTATGATTTTACACTTATTTTGGATGCACCCCATGCTTCTTCTTCTTCATCATGATTTCTTACATGACCTTGCTTTGGATTTTATATACATATTTTTTAATTTTAGTTGTATAGAAAATTTTAAAATATTTAATCTATTAAAATTTCACACTACAAAAATACTAAAAATAAACATATCAATATTTTATTTTATTAAGTAAAAACTATCCACATGTCTAACTCAATTGATATAGGTTTAAAATTTAAAAAGGGGGACATCTAGGCAATTTACTACATTACTACTTTTAAAAAAAAAATTGCTTAGTTGTTAAAAAAATATTTAACTTTATTAATCATTCTCTAGTTATAAGTTCCCATTTATAATTAAATAAAAAACCTCCTATTGTAATTAAAAAACAAAACAAAACAAAACACTTCCTAGTTAAGCCTAAGAGTGACATTTTGTTTTTAAAATGGATAAATTTATGAATTACTTTAAAACCGTTTTTTTTAAATACAATCTAGCTTCAAAATAGTAAAGTGTCTCTATTGAGACTTAAACATAGACCCCTCCTTATACCCTTTACTTATTTTAAAGGTGAATGTTCTATCATCGATTGAATATTTTTTAAAAATTTTATGCAATTGATTAAAAGTTGCTTGGAAACAAGGACGGAAATGTCGCGATATATCATCGATATATTGTTGATATATTAGGTGTCAGGCCGACAGTTGAATGAAGGAAAATATCGGAAAATATCGATCAATTTCGGCGATATATCGTTGATATATCGGTTATTTACCGATATATCGTCGATATATCGGTTATAAATGCAGTCGTGGAACAAAAAATGTAAAATTTGATAATTTGGCCAATATATCGTTACTGCCAATTATTTCGTTGCTGCCATAATTGCCAATATGTTACTGCAAACAATGCACAACTCTCCAAATTATTGACAGCAAAGAATGATGCAATCCATTATAAAATCAAACGCAACATGGTTTACCCACATTGAACTGAGTTACTGTTCAACTGTCCCTAGCCAAATGCATTTTGCTAACATGTTGAATTGCTTTTGTACTTTCACACCCGCGATCAAAATATTTAAATACTCGATATATCTGTAATTTGATTTTACTTTAAATATCATAAATATCTAGTAATATCTAGCACATTTTTACAAAAATATTTCGCTCTGATTAAAATTTTCATATTTTAATATATATGATAAGAAATGATTCATATCGTATCTGGCGAAATTAAAATCAAAACGATTAGTAATTATTAAATTAAATATGTTATATTTAATATATTATTCTTATATTACATGTTAGTGTTAGATATTATTTATTTCCAGCTATATTAATATAAAATATTATGTGTATAATGAGGAGATTCAAAATATTATATATTATACTTGAATTTTTAAATGATATTATTTTATTTCTTTTCTTTTTCAACACATTTGATTTAAAATATAATAAGCTATAATGTAAAATAAAAATAAAATAAAATATTATAAATGGATTATGAACAAATAAATAATAAGAAAATATAAAAATATGACAATATATAATGTCAGAATCAAATTACTGGCTACAGAGTAATATTTTTGTAAATGTCTAAATCCCTTCAAAAGCATTTTTTTTCAGATTACTATATAAACAGGGAAAATTTCAATCGATATTTCGCCTCTAAAATTTCAGAAATTTTGTTCCCTGTTTACACCAAGCACAAATAGGATCAACATCTACCTTTCTTGTTCTCAACATAACAGTAGTCGGAATGCAGTCTGAACAGGCGCCGCCACATAAAATTTAAAACCTTGGGTGGAACTTTCAGAAACCAAAATTTCCTCCAAAACTGCCTATTACCAGAATTTCCTCCAAAATTTAAATGGTCTTCCAGAGACCTTGGATTTTATTCCTTTGTCAAATATTACAATGGAGCCACATCGATCTTCATTTTTGGCTTAGTGCCACGAATGTAATATCAATGCGATATTTCATTATTAATGTCATTTTGTGACTTTAAAGTATTCTGTTTAATTTCAAGATTTTTATTAATTTTCGATATATTTATTGTTCGTATAAAATATCCAATATATCTCCGATATATCCGTGAAAATCAAGTGACATATATCCTGCCAAACCGATATTTTTAACTCCGTTTAAATCTATTGACAACTAATTTTTGGTCAAAGACCCATAAATTTGTTAGAAAATTTGTCTTCTTGTTGTAGAAACCCGGGAGCACATAAACAGACATTCCAAGCAATATAGACATAATTCTTCTAAATAATGGTTATTCAAGAAAAACCAAAATAAATTAAATCAATAAAAAGGCTTATATCATAAACTGCTGTATAAAACAACTGTAAATTTAAGGACCACAATTTTTGATAGATTCATATCAAGTTTCCACTAGTACTTTGAGATTTTCAAGGCGTCCGTCTTCTAGGATAAAACGATTGTCAAATGGTTGACAAAGATATTATATCACCACTCGACGAATCGACTTACGTGCTCAATCTATCCAAAAAAGGACAAAAGTGAAATGAAACTTTGGAGACTGGATTTAATCTTTAAAAAGACACCTTCATAAAATACCTTGACAACCTTATACTGGAGAGACTCACCTTTAACATCGTCCTGACCTCCCAAACTTTCGTAATTCTGTTAATTATTCATTAATTTCCATATAACCCGAAACTGGCTGTGACTATGAACACTATTCAAATTTAACGTCATTCATTTCATTCACTATACCCAACAAAAATTCTCTCTTTACATAATGGATGTTTAGTAAAACATTACCACATTATAACAAAGTGCATAATTGTAAAAAATATATTTAATAAAACATTAAAAAAAAATACCAAAGATTAACGCACCAATAAATATAGAACCTTCGTGGAGGATATATTAAGTGGATACATCAATATCAAGCTTATGAAAACTATGCCTATTTTAAAAATAGTTGTTTAAAAACATGAATTATATGTCATAAATCTTGATGATCTTCTAATACTAATAAGTTCTTTACAAATGATTTAAGTGAATACCATCTTCATAAAAGCTAAAAAATAAAATAAATTATTTTTTATTTGCCGGTTCAAGGTGGTTGAGACTGATCCAATTAAAAAACAGTTTCGAACCAACAGTTGAACCGGCCGGTCTGCTCTGCTCCGGTTTTAGAACATTGATTATTTGATCGTATAATCATCATAAGCTCAGCTGGGCTTAGCTAGCCGATATGAGATGGATTTCTTAAATCTATAATTAATATCCATCTCCCTCTTATCATCTCAACCTCAGTCACTCAGTTGGATGAATCATAAAATGAACACAATCATCTTCTACAATAAATGTGATCTACACTCTGCAAAAAGACCAAATATTGTAGAAGACTATTTTCTTTTTCTCTTATCGGAGATTTAGGTGACGTTTGTTTTTTAATTAATGCGAAATATAACTTTTTTCAGCTTAATGTTAAATAATACTTATTAGTATTAAGTTATTTGTTTACTAACATTAGATAATAAGTGTTGATAGCTGTCCTCCTTGTTAGGCAAGGATGATGTACAAGCCAAATACTGAAAGCTATTTAGCTTTCAGCAAAACGCCACCTTAGTCTTTTAATATTCAAGTCAACAACAACAAACATAACAAAAGAAATGCTATCTCACAGCAACAAGCTTTATAATCCCCAAACCAATTTCTACTCTCAGAACCAAAAAAAAAGAAGGCACTGAATGATTAAGAGCTCATCATGTATAGCATTCATAAGGTTTCCCCAGGTATCCAAGCACTGAATTATTCAAATTTCCATCACTACCCACCATGTCTTGTTTCAAGCAATATAAGCAGTTTGGGTCCCAATCTTCATCCAGAAAAACATGTACCACCTGCAAGAAGCCAGAAAAACCCCAAGGATTTATTATGACACAGACTCTTAAACTCTGTACCTGAGACAAAAATGTTAAATAATTTCAAATAGACAAACTTATTTGGTCAAGATGTATGATCACCACAAAGATTCCAGGCAAATAAAACTTCTGTTTGGAACCCGAAAAGTACTATGGAAAGAAAAAAAAAATACTAAGAAAAATGATTGTTTCATGTTTTGTATCACTGAGGAAAATATAAAAGAAAATCAAATATAATTCAAAATTTTACATATTTTTAAATTTTTTTAGTCCTTATATAATAGAGATAATCAAATGAAATGAGTACACCATAGGCCAACATGACTTACTTTTTATATGGTCACTTTAACTTCTCTAAAAGGTGAACAATTGATTCAAAAGACCTACGAATAGGGTTAACTTAATCAAGGCATAAAATGAGAGAGAGGAAAATAACACTTAAAATATCAGAGCTCAAGGAGCTCTTAATTATTATCAGCTAGAGGATATGAGGCAAGCGTATAATACAAACATCAAGACTATCACGGTCTTCTTAACAAAATATGGAACAAGACTAATCTATGCATATCTGCACAATACTGATAAAAGAAAGAATATGCTGGTAAATGCTATGTTCTCAAAAACTGGTTCATCAAAGAATCTGGTATTGAATAAAACCCATTTATTAATGCCGAAGATAAGATCTAAATAAAGAAACACATACATGCACACATATACACACTCTCCAAGAGGCAACCTTTAGTACCTGCTGCAAGGGATTTCCCAATAAGGTTAGGGTGTGTTTGGCACAGAACCACTGCCATTTGATGATTTCTGCTGAAGACGTGTTTCATGGGGCCTTCTATACCACCAAAACACAGACCACAGAGTCCTCAATAATCCCCCATTTGCAAAGTGTGGAATGAAAATCCGGCCCCAATATGGGTAATATGGGCCTGGCAATTTAAGCAATGTGAAGAAAATTGCAATTGCAACCAGATGCCAGGGAACTTCTGCATTCTGAAAGTCAAACATGTGAAACAACAGTCAAATATGCATCCAACTGGAATCTCCATATATTTTTTCACATCGGTCTAAGTAATATGCAGTCAAATCAAATGTCGGAAAATTCAAAAGAACCTGCAAGAGCAACCCACCCAAAACAAAGCACATCTTGCACTATGGGCTTCTACAATCGTCCAAGAAGGCACTCAAAATTGAAAGGATAACTATGAGAGTATAAATGTACAATCCATGTATGGAAGACTAGTTACTTTGGTATACATAACACAATAACTATATTCAGAAGTGACTCATAAAAAATTAAATTAAATTAATAAAAAAAAAAAAAACTATATTCAGAAGCGAGGAATCCATCATTTCCAGTGTTCCTCAGAACAATCTCCTCTTTCAAAACATAGACCACCAAACAAGATGAACCTAGACATTGTGTGAGAATCCTCAGAAATTTATTGTATATGTTTCAGGAAGAAAAAAAATCAGTTGTGATTAACTTTTTTGGTTTTTGTTTTAGATGAAACGTTACAGACCAGATCCATCAAATGCAGATATGCAACAAAAATTCACAAATCTATGATACTTCCATCAATTTCAGGTATTTGAACGTCAGAAACGAAGCCTCAGAATCAGCTTAGCTTATGTTACTTGCCACTGGATGTTTAACAAGACATTTTCAGTAGATCATATTTAAGAACCAACACTAACAGTGTCTTAGGCATCCAAAATATATAATTCATGTCACATGAATAATTCAACCTTGAGAAGTGGAGATGTCTCCAAGGCAGCATCTTTTAGAACCCCAGCAACAACAATGCCAATAAGTAGTGGAATTGGGACAACAAAAAATTTCTTTTCGTGCGCAGAGTAGGACATCTCACTGAGGGCGGAAACAGCCAGCAATGGTGCACATAAGTACTTGATGACTGCCAGAGTAAGATCAAGAACAAGTTGAATGAAATTCTCCAATACTCTGTTCCAAGGGAAGCTCTTGACTGGCTGAGGAGAACTATCCCACAATATTCTTGCCTTCTCAATTATAGCATCCAAATTTAACTTTGCAGGGTCACCAGACTCTCCAGCAGTCACCTTTATTTTACACGGGAGATTCAACCTACCCTTCTGAAATTGCCCATTTGGTTTAGACCTTAAAATGCAGCCATGTTTCTTTGTATACCATGATAATCCCTGATACAACAGACAATCTCGTCAAATAAAAGATGAAAATATATTATCTGTACCTCACTAAAACAAGACAAGCATTATAAATGTTTCACGGTGAAACAATAGACCATACTTATGCAGAGAATGATTGAACTACCAATAGTTATTAAAGGAGCAAACGCCATATGACGATATATAATGAATTCTACCAGGGAAAAAAATAAATAAAAACGGAAAATCCTTTCCCAGGAACCAAACAAGGCTTCAGATGCCAATATCAACAAAAATCCCAAAATGGAGATAACGAAGATATTCGAAAGACAAATTTACAGCCATTAGACATCAAATTTTGAACAAAATCGAAAGAAGATACCTCGAATTTGGAAAGATAAGGTGAATGGGTTCCAATAGACATCTCAGAGGAATCTCGGCGGGGAATGGAAGCAGTAAAGAAGTGGGCGGTATGCGTAGACGGCATTTGTAAGAAAGACACAAAATTTATGAAGAAAGAGTAATTCAGATGATGGGTTCCCACCAGGGCGCCATGGAATGAGCTACATGGACGAGGGTTTTTCACGGATAAGATGCGAGGGTTTAAGCGGTAAAGCTACAAGCCGTGCATCACAGCATCAGTGCTTTTTTTTTTTCTATAAAATTACATCTTGACCATTTTAAGTAAGTTCAAATATTTGGTTAAAATACATTTAATGATTCTAAATTTACAAATCTAATCATTTTTTTTTTTTGTTAAAAAATAACTTATTATAGACAAAAATTACCATTTCTCTTTTTAGTTATTTTATTTATATGTATCTTATAAATTAAATGATTATTTATACGAAAAAATAATAAAAATATTTTTATCAAAATATGATAAAAATGTGATGAATGACTAGATTCCCGAAATTCATATTTCAAAGGTTATTTTAATCAAATCACCTTTTAAGTTATAAAAATAAATCAAATTTACCGGTGGAGGCAGGGAGTCTAAATTGAGTAAGATTAAAAATAATGTTAATGTCAAATTGATATAACATTTTTTTTTATAACTAAACATTTTTTAGTTATATTATAATAAATTATTTCTACTATAGACCCCTCACTTCCGTATGTCCTTACCTGTTAGAACATATTTATTAACGATAAGCCATTCATCCTATATCATAGCTACAAATTTATTTTAATAAGTTATTAGACATTCAAACTTTGCATAAAAAAGAATGTTTTAATATTTTATTAAAAATAAGTATTTGTATTTGATGAAAGAAAAAAGGGTTTCATATTATCTTTGCAGATGCCTGAGGGTGAGAACTTGACTAAATGCAATATGAGAGCAAAGCATAATCATTTTTTTCTCTAAAAATCCATAAAAGCCTTTTCTTCGTTTGACATGAAAAATGAGAAAATGATCTAATTAAAATATCATTCAATTCTGATTTGGATTTTCTTTATTAAGTGAGTGAGGATACAGAGAAAAATGGTTCCTAAAACAATTACATATGGATGAACTATTTAATGTAAAATTAGATATAAGAAGACGTAGTTAAGGCCTATTTGTTTACAGTTTTTGAAAACTATTTTTTTGTTCTGAAAAACAAGAAAAGCCCAAAAAACATGTTTAGTTCCCAGTGTTTTTGTATTGAAAAACATAAAGAACAAAATAAACACTAAATTAAGATAACAATAACAATCTTGAAAAAACATTAAAATGGTGTTCTCTATGTTTTCAAAATTTGTTCTTAAGAACGGTTTTCAAAAACAGGAACCAAACAAGCTCAAAATGTTCCTAGGAGCTGGAAGCAAAGTCCTTAAGGCAATTAAAGATTATTAAAAGAAAGAAGAGCCATTATTTTCCCAGCCCTAACTCTAACAAGAAAATCTGGCACCAAACCGTCTAGAGCATAAATAGCTTCTACATGAAAAACCGTTTGTAAGTACATGTGCTAATAATGTTCTACAATACATACTGGGTTTGCATTTGGAAGCTCTTCAATCACTGAAAAGGGCTTCAAAACACATATTCTCTGCAATAGTTACCTGCAATGAACCAGTGTGTACATCAATTATTTAGGCAGAAGAGAGGTTGCGTTGCGCGCACAACTACAAAGAAACCCTTGTAGTAGATGAACATGGCAAGGCTCTAAATTTTTATTTCCACGCAAACTTTTCAAGGTTATGCACAACTACTATAATGTTTGTTGATTTTGACCCTCCTCCCTGTATTTGAATTCAACAATTATTCTGGAATTTCAAGATCTAGTCTCTGCCCTTAACAACGAGCAATGCATGTTGAGATGCAACACAACAGCATAGACAGCAGCATGTTATAACAATGGTTCGGGTTGGAATAGCCACATAAAGGTGGAGACAGCGTTGAGAGAAAACTTGGTGGCCTCTGCTCAACATGAACCACAAAGCCCTACATCAAGTAGAATGGTAGAAAAGGATTTCTTATTCAATAAGCTGCTTTTTTTTTTTTTTTAAGTTGAGACTTGAATGCCTTACCCTTTAAGTTAGAAATATCTTAAGGAAACAATGGCTGGTAGAGAAGTCCTGTATTCTCAGGATATCCCATCATCACATTAAGATTCTGCAATGCTTGACCAGAAGCTCCCTTCACAAGATTATCGATCTGCCAAGGATTTGAGAGAGCTTAGCCAGTGATAGTAGGACTAATAATAACATTTCATCACTAGAAATATGAAAAAAAAAAATTCTAAAACATGAGCAAAGGAAATTCAAACATACAACAGACACTATAATTGCTCGTCCAGGAATTCGATCAGGAAAGACATTCAAAAGACAGTAATTGGATCCACAGACATTTCGAGTATGAGGAACAACTCCTTTCTCCAGCAAAATAACAAATTCTTCATCCTGAAAAGAGCAGTGGATATGATTAAACCATCTGACTCATGGAGAAATATTTACAAAGAGAATATCTACAGTTAATCAACTTCCATTCATGTCGGGCTTTCTGAAAGGACATTAATCAGGCCAAACAAAGCAAATTATCACCTAAACCAATAGAACCTTTGAGATACAAAATAAATAAATACATAAGGCAGAATGTTTATGCATTATATGATAGTCTACCTAAGTGAAGATTATTGCTGGTGAGAGGATTAAATGATAAGTTATGCATGCAAACCTATCACTTGACAGTATAAGATAGCTTCTCTGGGGTGTGCATGCCTGTGTCATGAATTTGAGGCTCCATTCTTAGTGATCAATGATATGCAAATCTATCACCCGACAGGTAATTATAAGATGGCTTCCCTGGGGTGGGCATGCCTGTGTCATGAATTTGAAGCTCTATTCTTAGTGATCACGGGCTGTGAATCAACAAGACCCTAAAAAGTGGAACCACTATGCGAAAATCACACCATGATATTAATACCTCATAGGCAATCTTTAACTGTTGGTACAAATCCTCAATTGTCACTCCTGAGGTCATTTCCACATATATAGTTGATTGCATACCACGACTCTGTAACACCATAATATGAAAACAATGTTTAACTGCTTTGTGAGCAAAGAGATAAATGACCACGTTATAAGTATTTATACATCTGTACCCATACCATTGGCATTAGGTGAGGAGTGAAGCTGACAGTCACTTTTGAATTTGCAGCATCTGAGAGTCCCTGCTCAATCTCAGGAACTGAGAAACAGAATCCAGGTTATTTATCAAAATCAACCAAATGATAACTTGGAGTTTTGTATCACACCTTCTAAATTATCTTAATTAAATAAGATGAACATCAATATGACACTTCTCTAGCATAAAGTTAAGACGATCAACATGCATTTATACCATTATTATCAAAACTATTGCCAGAACATCCTCTCCCATAGTTTTGCAAGATTACTTTCCTATGCATGACTAGGAAATAAATTTTTAAAGCTTTAGTTCTTCCACCCCGAATATAATCTCAGGCAATGCAGGTCCAATGCAGACCAGAATACTATCATATTTAAGATGCAGCCAAGCAGGCAGGGGATGGACAGAAGGAAATCATGTGCATGTATATCTATATCTTACCATGGCGATGACTTGTAATACCATAAGAATGGATGCCTTCAGCTATTTCAGTGTACAGATTTGCCTCCTTGGCACCACGTCCTGCAAAATGTACCAAATTCCAAAATTCGCTGAAGTGTGATGCAAGTGGAATCAAGAATACACACTGCCAGGAATTTGCATTAAAAAAATCCTAACCTGCTCCACTCACACCAGATTTTGCATCAATAATGAGATTTCTTGTTTCAATGAGATTAGCCTGCAAATCAAAGGAAAATCCAAAAAACATAGGGCACTTAATAGGGACATCTGAGAAGAAAAAGACCCCCCAAGAATGGTCCTGTCAAAACTATACATGGAAATGGCAAGCTTTCGTTGGCAATGGATGGTTCAGATATTAAAATCTAGAGAATAATTGCAGTCACCCAAATGGGTTTGATGATATTTGTGCATCCCCCATCCTCCCATAGGTAATTTCCGCTTTTTCTCTTTTTTGTCCCTGGTGGGACTTAAACTTGGAACCTCCCATAAGTTCACCCCAACCCTTTACCACTTGAGCTAGGTCTCAAACAATTCTATGCCTCCAAATGATCAAATATACCTCTTATTTGTCTAATTTGGGCAGAATAATTAATGCAGCCAAGGGGATTTTTGTTAAGTTGTGGAAATAAAAAAGAACCTGCTTAAAACAAAAATAATACATGTCTAGTATTATAGATGTTGAGTCTCGAAGGCCCATTGCGTGTAGCTTAGGAGCAGTGATCTCTAGCAATAAACAAGTGGTCTCAAATGGAATCTCCCTGGTATTTGAGGGGTATGGGGTATAGAGCAGGCCCAAATTGCTTGAAATTTGCTTTGCAGCAGTTTGGCATAAAGGCCCTGCTATTCAGATGAATCTCTTCCCATTATATAAAAAAATTTAGAATTTGAGACCTAAAGATTGAGTTTTAATGTTAAGGCTACTTAATTCAGTTCATCCACCATACCTGTAGCTACATCACTTTTCCCCAATCTGCTTTGTGGTCCATATTGATATATTCTTTTATAGGCAAATAAATTTTACTGAAAAACATCAAGTTTTTTGGTGTATTGATACCCAGTACATAGGGCGTCTCTCAGCATGGCTTTCTTCCCTTTTTTCCTATAATTCTTTCTTCCTTTTTCTGAATTTGTAGAATGGAAATAAACCAACGCTTCAGCATTTTGTACAGGATATACAATATGTCATAACTATTAAGAGCTTGCTATTGACTGTTAATGAATTTTTCTCATCCATCTCTGTATGTACAATGA
Organism: Tetrastigma voinierianum; assembly: GCA_016808115.1. NCBI lineage: Eukaryota > Viridiplantae > Streptophyta > Magnoliopsida > Vitales > Vitaceae > Tetrastigma > Tetrastigma voinierianum. Next base: position 378,900 of record JAEQBH010000804.1, read on the forward strand.
AATTATAGATATACTAATCAATTTTCTTATTTTTCTGAAATTGAAGAAACAAACAAAGCATTTCCCCCTATAGCAAGATACTGCAAGACCTTGGCTCATACTCAAAAACTCAAAAATCAAATCAAATCAAATACATGGTAAGAAAAACTTTAAAGCAACAAAATAGGTACAAACCTTCAATAAGGGAACAAGAGGAAGCTGAATTGATGTAGGATAACAGCCAGGATTGGCAACCAGACGTGCAACTTTAATTTCTTCCCTCAAAATTTCTGTCAAACCATACACTGCTTCTTTCTGATCCAAGTAGACAAAAAATTCACTAACATGATGAAAAAAGCAAGTGAAAAGAAAGTTGTGCTCAGATAGTTCTCAAGGATTTTATTATATTGAAGGCCTATGTTATGTCATAACATTGCCCACAACAACAAAGATAACTTGATGACAACAGATAAATATTACCGCAATTAAAGCACTTAACTTTTCCATAGCAAGTGATTCTAAGGGAATGCGGGTGAAATCTATCATTGTATGTAAAGCACCAAGCATCAAAATGGTTGATGTACCTCAGATATAGAATCCAAAAAGATCTGTCAAAGGAAATTCTTTACATGGAATACCTGTCCTCTTATGTTACAAAAGATTACCCAACCAAATATATACTATGATGACAGCCATCAAACACTTGAGGCATTTATAATATTGACATGGAGGACAAATACCATAACTAGAAAGATATTCTCTTTGTGAACAAACTTAAATAACAAACATGCAAAAGATCTCCACAATGTGATGAAGCAATTTCACAATTTTAATGCAAGGGTTCCCAAAGTACAATCAAAGTAAGAAAGATCGTTCTGCAACGATTCTATTAATTTAATTGATTTTGGAGAGAGAAGACCATAAAGATTGATATACAACATAAAGGCCAAACACATCTGAACCCAGAACTTTTGACACTCTCCTTAAAAGATATTCCAGGTGCACACGTAAGAAAATAATTGCCTACCTGCAAATCTGGGGCTCTGTGTGGCTGACCATACCATTCTTCATATTCAGCAATTTCTCGCAGACGAAAGTCCTGCAGAAGCATCACTTAGCATAAATATGTAAAGATCTTCAAATTTCTTATTCCCTGCAGAATGCATGTAAAAAGAACCACTTCGACTGCAAAGTAAGGTATCTAATGCATACTGCAGAAAGATCAACAATCTTTAAACTTTTGGGAAGAGCTGCAATTATGTCCTGTAAAAAAAAATCAATCCATAAATGTTTCAGTAAATGGCTTTCATAGTCAGAAAGTAAGCTTCACTGGGCTTCATTTTTGCTGATTGAATGAGTAAAAACCTGTGTGGTTCCATGTGGCAAACAACAAAACACAGCATCCACATTGGAAAAATTTGCATCCTTGACAGCGACCATGTCTGGTAAATCCTGTATACGTAAAGAACTGTAATCTCAACAACATTCGTCACCATGCAAAAACATGAGGGGCTGTGTGTATTGGAGAGAGAGAGAGGGTAAGAGGGAGAAAGAGAAAATTAAGCTCCACATATGTGTAAGAAAATTAAGCTCTCTCAATAAATTTCAGGATATCATCTAATGTGTCTCCACGAAATTAAAGACTCCCAGTTTTATTACACTGGTTTCCTTGTCATGTGTAGGACTCAATATTTAAAAAAATTTCTTCAAGAAACATAATCTATTTTCTTATACTGCTTTTAATGTACTGAATTATTTCACATGTGACACTGATTTCCATATCTGGAAGTAACTATGAAATAATAGTTTCGAGAAAACCTAAAAAAATGGAGTCACTGACAAAATTCCATATGATCCAAATTATAGAGGTATATGAATCCTGCTAATGTCCATTAAGGGCCAATATGACATAAATTGACAGTTGCCCACTCTAAGTTACCAATGCTAAGAAATAATTAAAATATGAGAGTAAAGATGAGACAGAGATTGGTATGCATTCATAGCAATTTGCATCATATATGTGCATTCATTTTGGTAGTTGTATCACATTTGTTCTATCCATGCCTTGCTGTCTACAACTCCTGTCTTCCAATATTCCAAGATTTCAATTGACTGAAACACCCATATTGGTTTCAGAGAAACAGTATTCTTTCCAAAAATCTATAACCCAATACTCCCACCAAACAATCATTATGCAATTTTTAATTTTTTTTAAAAGAGAGACAGAGGGAGAGAGAGAATGTTGGGATATTGTTTAGAAGTGAAAGAAGATAAATAAAAATAAGGAGAGTTGGTCAAATGAATCAAATATGTATAAATATGTACGTATTCCTCTGCCATTGTGTAATTTATGGGGAAAGAGTTAACACCAACGATCATGGGATATTAACTAGAAATTAAAAAAGTATATGTCAAAGTCATCATTGAATAGCCAACTTAAAACACAGGGCATGTAAATAATAAGCAACCAACTGATGGGGCATGGAGTAGGCCCGTATCCAGGCCCAGAAGAGATAAGAAGCCCGAGTTCAATTATTATTTTTATTATTATTAGTTATTTATTTAATCGTACTTTTTATGATTTTATGCATTGCAGGATTTTTAGGATTTATATGTTAGGGTTATTATGATTTATGTTTGGATTATTTAGGATTTATACGTTGGGATTTTAGGATTTATCGGGTTAAGTTTTGTTGCTATAAATGGCACCTTATGTTATTATTTTTGGTAGACTTGATACAATATTGAAAAGCTCGAGAATTCGTTTATTTATTTGTTCTTTCTTACTTAATTTTATTATTTTTACGTGTAGAACTACCTCAATTTATTATCATAGCATAACTTGATCAGAATCAAGTTATTATTCTTAATCTGCATCAATTTGGTATCGGATCTAGATCGAAGTCCAGTTATTTATTTGTTTAGTTCTTGATTGAATCCATATCTTCTTGTTTATTCGGTTAAATTTGATCATTTTGTGTCCTTGAAATTCAACTTTTACCCAACTACCTTCAATCTCTTTCATTATTCTCTCTATCCGACGACTCTCCTCGGTACCATCGTAGATCTATCGCCCCACTTTCGGGCTCGACATCAGCGCTACTTGATCGTGCGGTTGTACCAAGGATCGAATCGGTACCTTCTCCGAGGATCGAAGCGTAGCTCACGAAGTTGCTATGACAAGTTTTGATCTTTGTGATTATTACTTGTAGTGGTCGGCAATCATGCTGCTCCTTTTTGATTTCCCCGATCTGAACTCCGATGCTACAGCATCGATTGGCGATATTGTTGCTCTTTGTTTCCAAGGTTGATATCCTCCAGCGATCCGGGGAATCAGCTCATCGGAACCCGAACCACAAGTTTGGCATAAGAAGGAAGCGACATCAGAGATCCCCTTGGATCAGATTCACTAGCCCGATCAGAAGCTCTCCATGGTCATGATTTACGATCAAAGACATTCAGCATTTAATCACAAATTCCAAGACTTTGGAAGAAAATCAAACATAGAATATTAGGGTAAGCGAAAAGAATGGCCGATGCCAGGATGAAAATTAGAGTTTAGAAATTTCACGATCACTCTTGGTCGAGTTTATTTCAACGGGAGGAATGATGGGGCGTGGAGTAGGCCCAGTATCGAACCGAAGAGATAAAACTGAGTTCAATTATTATTTTTATTATTATTAGTTATTTATTTAATCGTACTTTTTATGATTTATCTGTTAGAGTTTTTAGGATTTATATGTTAGGGTTATTATGATTTATCTGTTTGAGTTATTTAGGATTATACGTTGGGATTTTAGAGTTATCCGTTAAGTTTTGTGCCTATAAATAGCACCTTATGTTATTATTTTTAGTGGGTTGATATAATATTGAAAAAGCTCGAGAAATTTAGTTTTATTTATTTGTTTACTTTCTTCTTAATTTTATTATTTTTAGTGGCATTCTGTGATTTAATTATCATAGCATAACTTCGATCCGAGATCAAGTTATTATTCTTGTCCTGCATCACCAACTAGAATGATACATTTTTCTAAAATGCTGCATCGTATATAAATCAAATGTGCCATGATTAACTTTTGATTGAATCTTTCAACATGTGCTATGCAAAAAACTATTTCTAATCAATATCAATGCAGCAAAAGCAATTATTGTACCTTAAACATAAGGAAATCCCTGAAAATATAAAGAGTCATACTTGTGTGATCAAATGTGGAAATACTGATCCAATTGATTGACCAGCTTTTCTGTCTGCAGTCATGACAGTAATGCCAAAGTATGGATGGTTTGCCAGAAGCCGAACAATCTGTTAGGAAAGATCATTCCATATGTTACATGAATGATGAATGAAGACAATTTACCATCTCCAAGTTGAACGCTTTTACTTGAGCACTCAATCATCCTCTCCTTTGAAGTTACAGAAGTACATTTCAATGGAAAGGAGTGTTATGGGTAACTTTATGAGAAAGCAGAGTACCTCTGAACCAGTGTAGCCACTGGCCCCAAGTACACCAATCCGAACTGCCTTCCCAGATTTCTCAGATTTTGCCTCAGCAAACCGCACACTTTGAGAGGTTGAAGCCACTGATCCTCTTATATGCAGCTTCCTTCCATTTGAACTCTTTGTTTCACTCTGCAATTATGTTTAAAAGAAATATGCATGTAAATAATATTTCCCACCAATTCAGATCTTAAAAGATACTCACTTTCCGTTAGGTATGATTTAATTTGATTGCTGATAAAACTCAGGACAATAAAAATAAAATTATAAAAATAATGCTTTCAGCTATTTTTAAAAATTCCGCGAGAAAACTCAGGAAAATACTAATAAAATTTTGAGTTCTTATGCTTTGATCTATTTTACTTCCAACGAATGGAAAACTCCAACACAAACTCAACTCGTCCAAGTAGCATAACAGGGTACGCTTTCCAATTAACTCAATGTTAAAAATATAAACAAAAATTAAGAAAATCATTCATTTCGTGTCTTTTCTCAGAACTTTACCGAATCTTGACTACCAACCTTTCTGAACCATTCCCGATCAAGACGAATCGAACTCAAGTGTGCACAGCTCATTTTCGATCAAAATCTGAAGAATCCAACAGCGAGAAAGATGTTCCAGATGAGGATTTCGTTTCGTCTGTGGCTTCAATGATCAGCTCCTCGGGGAATTCACTTCAAAGAACAAAATGCTTCTAATTTGAAATTGGAATTTATTCCAATGATGCCTTGGTGACTGTGGAAGAGCCGAGAAAGAGGAAGAAATGAAAATAAATAATTAATTAAATAAATGCTTCCTCACAGTAGTTTGGGACATATTTAGGTTATTTTGAAAAAAAAAAAATTAAAAAAGTTTGAAATTTGAAATAATATCTAAACTAATATGTCTTTGATTTAAAAAACCTTTTAAGTCAAATGTTACTGATTATAAAATTAACTTAAAAAAATTTCAAGATATTTCAATATCACGGCATTAAGGTGAAAGAAATTTTAATACCGCAGTAATTATCGAATTATTATTTACGCGCTAGTTTGATCATTATTTTGATTTTTAATCTATTTTGATATTATATTTTTTCAAAATAAATTATACATGACCAAAACAACCATCGGCTAAACCCTGGAATTTGAAACGGACTCCACTGGTGGTGTTCGTGAGTGTACGAAAATTCTATGCCACCTGGATGAAATCATCACCTGCAATAGAGAAGATGACTTTGGACATAAATAGGTTATTTTAAAAAAAATTATTAATATTGGTTGAAAATCAAAATAACCTGTGAATAGTAATACCATAGTCTCATTGCCGTATTTAAATTTTTGTTAAGTTAATGTCACATATTTGCGGTATTGAAAATGTTTTAAAAATTTGTACTAGTTTAAGTATTATTTTTAATTCTAACCTATTTTAATAAAAAAAATTAAAAATAACTTTGTCCAAAACTCACAGAAGACTCCTTAATATTTTTATATGATAAAACATATTACGTATTATATTTAGTAGTAAATACGCCTAAATCCTCAAAAAAAAATTAATTACATACACATTAATTTTCTAATTTTTCTTTACTTTTTATTTTGAGAGCTAACTATACATATTTTTTTTGTCAGATTCTTTACTTAAAAGTGTAGAAGATTGAATATATATTTTTCGTTTTTTATTTAGATAAACAATGTAAAATAAGATTTGATTGGAAATATAGATGACATTTAAAAAAAATGTTTTAATAACAAAAAATAGTGTTTCGAAAATTTATCAAAATTTTCAAATTGCTAATTATTTTAATTGGTTTCAATTATTTTCTTATGTTTTGAAATATTTTATTATATATAAAAATTTGTTTTTCATTCACATACTCTCATTCAAAACTTTCATCCTTAACATGTTGAAAGCTTGCCTCTCCCTCCGAAAACCCTGACCGTCCTTCCCTCTTTTATATCTTTTGGGCCCTTATTCATTCGAAAATAAGAGGTGATTTTTGTGGGTGAAATCAGCCGCTGATCATTTTCGGCCCAGAGTTTGGGTTTTCTTCGATAAAATGGTTTTCCAATCTAGATATAGGTTTCCTTTGTTTCTGTTTTTTCGTGTTGTTGTCATTACAGGTGTTTAAGTGTTTAATACTGGCCCATCATTTGAGGTGTGTTTTGTGGCTAACTTGTTGCGGTGTTTAATTCTATCGTTGACGATTGACTTTTTCGTAGATTTTTATGTTGGCGTTTCAAATGACAAAGTTTTGATATGGTAAAGTCATCATATCAAATCCTGTTTGTTAGTATGTTGCGCTGTGAATGCGGAATCACCGTATTACAGGCGTTTTGGATTCTGGGTGTGAAGGCGCCGGGTTGTTTGCTTTGTTTTTAGCGCGGATCTTGCCTTTCGTTAACTAAGGTTTTAGTAACTTTGATTATGTGTTTATGAGTGTATACGAGATCAATAGATTTATCTTATTTTCGTAAAGGGAAATTTTCATCATAACATGATTATTTAAGAACTATCTTTATCTGCTAATATGGTTTGGTAAAATTTTAAAAAATACTTATGAAAATTTAAAAATAGTTTATAGTGATTTTTGGAATAAATTTTTTAATGATTTTGCTAAAAATATTTCAAACAAAAATATTGTTTTTTCTAAAATAGATAAATTTGTTGATTCAAGTTATGAATACATTCAAAGAACTACATAATCAAATGTGTGCTGGCTTGTCGAGGTTAATAACGAAAATAAGCATTTCAGGCTATCAGTTAATGTCAAGGTATCCCAGAATCTCACACAAGATTGGAAATCTTTGAATCTACTGACCAGTAGAATAGGATTTGATATGTGACTTTGTAGCCTCGAAGCTACGTGTCATCATGAAATGTAAATGTGAAACGAAAAATCGACTGTCGATGATATAGCTACATCTCGATGGAAATTCGGCGTGAAACACGCATGAGTCAAACGACGATAACGTGGAAAAGCAGATAACGAAGGAAATCCTAAATCGAGCGTGGAAGAAACAATTTTATTAAAAAAAAAAAAACCTAGATCAAGGGAAAAACAATAAAAGGGGTGATTTTAGGCTAAAAGTGACAAAAAAAATTACTCCTTTCTAAAGAATAAGGGGCTAAAAGAGAGAACAAAATGAGGGACGGCAAGGGCTTCCAAACATAAGAGAATCAATCTTATTTTCTATGTTGAACATACTTATTGAATATATCTGAGAGTATTTCTATGTAAAATATTTTTAGTAGACATTTTCTATGAAAGTATTTTTAAGTGAAAATGCTTTATATGTTAGTGTTTCTAAGAGAACCGATTATTAAATATTTCTATTGAAAAAGAACATTATAAATGATTTTTCAGATTTTTAAATATGTTTTCTAAACTTTATCAAGCATCAATTTGTTTCTCGAAACACACTTTTGAAATTAAAAACACCTTCTAAAATCAGTATAAAACAATTAATAAACTTTTTTCTAATCCTATCGTTAATAATGCATATTTTCACTAGTATTGACTTGGGCTTTTGCACATTAACTGAGTTTTGAGAATCCAAAGGTATTGATTCTCAAAACCTGAAACAAAGATCTATCCATGAACACAAAGACCTGAAACAAACTTTCAATTTATAATTGAATCATATAAAATATGAAAGTATTTACAAGAGATGATTTACATTTACAAGAGAGGATCAATGAAACTAAAGATATAGCCCAACTGGGATTTCAGTGATTGTTAGCAGAAGGTTAACTACTATTCAACCAGCAGCTGAAGGGCCCTGTTTATCGATCTAAAGCTGAAAGAAATGGAGTTTGGGATACCCTTTTGGGCGATCTACAGTTCTCATCTGTCCTTGAGCTTAGCGGTGAGGGCTGTGGCACAATTTCCGAGAGTCGCATTCTTTCATTTGCAATCTTATTCTGCAGAAGGATCAGCAGCTCATTAGTTTCCTGCATTCAATCATAAGTGAAGAAGTTTAGTATTCACACTACCTTAAGTTTCAAATCCTGTGATTCCCTTTCCAGTGTTGTGAGTCGATTCTTGAGCTGCTCAAGAGCTTCTTCGGCTACAGAAAGGCTTATTTCAGATACTGGTTTTGTTATTCCAGCCACCTGGAAGTTCATTTTCAATGATAAATGGTTACTGTTTTGGTCTCTGAGCAGAACTGGCAAAAGAAAGAAAAAAACAAATTAACAAACCTTTAAAATGCTGGTACACAAGTTCAGGAACTCCTGTGCTAATTGCAGCCTCTCCTCTTCGGTTTCCTGTTGAAGATTCAGTTGAAAGTTAAGGTGATGAACTCCAGCTGCGGTCTACACAAACATCATGCATTCTGCATACTGATACCAACCTTAAGTTTGTTGCTTAGCATATGTTCCTCATTAAAATCAATATAGGGGCTCCTACCACTGGAAGCACGGTAGCGAGCAAGCTCTTCCTTGACGCGTGTAAGAATGACCTCTGCACGTCTTAGCTTATTGCTAAGATCGCCATTCTCAATCCTGAGTTGGTTGTTCTCTTCCTGTCATTTAAATTTGTTGCTAAATGTTTACTTCATAATAGAGTGAACAGGACACAAAGTATGGTTTTTCAGGAAAAAAAATGCAAAAGATATAACATAGACAAAATAACTTGCCTTGATTTTTGCATGATGATGAATGCGCTGTTGGAGGTTTTGCTGTCCGGACAGCTTTTTAATTTCTCCTTCAAGCTCCATCACCTTCTTCTTATGATTTACGTTGTCCTCCTATACAGATCAAAGGCCGTAAGGCCACAAAGAAACAAGAATGGTAAGACTAGTATTAATTTACTCATAAGAATAAAACTAATTTTCCAAACCTTCAACATTTCATTTTCTGTTTTAAGTAACTGATCTCGCTGACGAAGCTTTTCCAGGGCAATTTGTGCAGCCACCATCTCAGCTTGTTTCCGATCAATTTCCTCCAACCATCTACAAAGTAGCTCACAGAAAAACAAATTACACAACGACTAATGGACAGAAATATTTTCCTAATTATGAAGTGCAGGTGCTTACCCCTGCCTCTCCTCAACAAACTCATTTAACTGCTGCCTCAGCTTGATTACTTCCTGCTCCTGAATGAAGAGGACACAGTTCAAGAAAACAGACATGAAACACCCAACTCATCTTCACAATAATCACAGCTATCTATACCTTTGCTTGAGATTCTATGCTATGAAGTTGAGCCTTCTCTGTTATCTTCTGTACTTGCTGACTATCCAACACCGACTACCATTACAGAATTGAAAATGTGATAAGCACAAATCATATGTATGAACTCGTGTTATTCATAAATTATAAGATGCATAATTGAACCAACATCATGAACTTACTGTATATTTGGTCATATCTAATTTTAATCCCAATAGATCTCGAATTACATCATGGGTCATGCTTTCTGTAGCAGCTAGTCTGGCATTCAGTGCAAATATCTGAAAAAGAATATACACACTTGATCCTAGTAAACAACAGTAATGATGCACATTCAATATGAAAGGAATTATGTACAAATAGGAACTACATAGGCACGGTAAAACTTACCTCTTTTTGCCGACTTGCAGCCAAGGCTTCAAGCTCTTCAATTCGAATCCTTCCAGCAAAAAGCTCCTCATCCTTCTCCAATTTTATTTGTTGTACCAACCCTAACCCAATGCATTTGAAAGGGGAGCCAGAACCCCTAGACTTTGAGGCATTTCTCTCTACTTTATTTGATGATGAATTTTGAACATGGGTGGAGAAGCCATCAGGTTTGACTTGTTCAACCATGGCTTCCAATGCCTTGAACTGTTTTCAAGTTTCTGAGTCAGTGGCACTAATGGAATTTGTGATTGAAAAAAAAAAAAGGAAAGAAGAAATCCCATTTAATGCTTGTGACATTATTGCAAGAGCATGCCAGTCAGTGTCAGTCTAATCTGTGAAGTAATATGTGGTGGCCTACCTTTTGCTTGTATTCACTAGCCTGTGCCTCTGCATGCAAATTCAGCTCAGAGATGTGTGCCTTCAACTGGGCAATCTATTTGGAAAGTAACAAATGCAGAAAGTTGAAGTGCTTGAACCAAATTAAAAAAAATATGTAAAAAAAAGAAGTCATTGATTCCAAGTTTGCTTTGGTGAAATTGAATCAGCCATTGAGTTAAAAGAAAGATACAAAAAAGTGTACAAAATGTGCAGAATTGAGGTTCACCTCTGCAACCCTGTTAGCTATGTCTCTCTCAAGAACTTTTATATGCTCTGAGGCCTCTTGAAGGGCATTCTCTTTATCATCTAAATGCCTGATGATGAAGAGATTATTAATTGGAATTAATAAAACAGTTCAGCATGGTTTTGAAATCCAAACTAACCAAAAAGAATAATAGCTTTTGAACCTTTTCATGTCAGCATCACTACTTTCAACATTTTGCATCTGATGTTTCAAAGCATGAAGCTCCAGTTCTAGCTCCTCTCTTTGTAATCGTTGTCGTTCAGCTTCTTCTTTGACAATGTCAACCTAACAAAGAAGAAATCCAAGTCACTACATGATAATAAAAATGCAAGTTCAGGGAAAAAAATAAAAATAAAAATTGAACAATTGAGATTACTAATTATAAGCAAGGACACAGCTCACCTTATTTTCTAGTACATTTATAGTACATTCTAGCTCTTCCACAGATCTCTCTAATAGCCTTACCTCCTCTTCCTTATCTTCAGCATAAGTTTTTCTTGATTCAGCTATCTGACATTGATATACAAAATATAATTAGCAAGCATGAAACAAATGAAACAAGTAATTAAGAAATTGGAGAGGGGAAAAAACCTGTTGAGCTTCAGTAGCAATTGCTTCATTTTCATCAGCACTAGCCTGAGCTTTTTCTAGTTTTTCTTTCAAAATAAGGACTTCCACTTGGAGATGATTCCTCTGATCAGTAAGTTCACTTAGATTGGTCTTCAAGGAGTCCATTGAATCATTCATTTGGCTGAGAGCATTACTCATTTCAAATAAATCCATCTCCAAACTGTCATTTACCTTCTTTCTCTCTGTCAACTCCTCCTCAATGTAACTTTTTGCTGCTAAAGCATCATCGACATAAGCTCTTAGTTCCTGATTTTCAAGTGAAAGAACTTTCAGAGACTCTCTTGCCTTTGAAATATCCAACTCTAGATCAGAGATTATGCCTAATTTCTCCTGCAACTGAGCTTCAAATATTTGGCCACGAGCAACAGCCTCATCCAGCTCACCCGATTTTACTGCAAGTTCCTCTTCTAAGGATTCCAAAGAAACTGCTAATTCTTCAATTTCATCTTTCTGATCCTTGCTATTAGATGCAGACTCCTGCAGTAGGCTCAGGTCAAATTGCAATCCTTTTAAAACATCATCCTTCCTTGATAACTCAGTCTGAAGAGACAGATTTTCAGACTCCAACTTTTGAGCAAGGCATTCCAAACATTTGACTTCTTCTATGAACTCAGATGTCCTTTCTAAATTTTCACAAATCTCCTGAAACATCTTATCTATAATTATAGTACCCTGTTTTTCCAGAGCATTGCATAATCTGCTGCCCACCATATCTACATTTTCGACAGCATCAACAAATTTGACCATCTTCAAGCTCGACATTTTGAGTATTTCATACTGAATATTCTCTTGAGAGCTAAGTTTGCTTTTCAGGAAAATATTCTCTTCCTCCAATCCATGTATTTGGTTAACATGAGTTTGCAATTCCTGGGTTTTTAACCCAATATCCTCCTTAATGACAGAGTGAGAAAGTTGGAGTTCATTCAGCTCCACATTTTTCATGTTGATATCAGTCTGCAAACTGGCAATGGAAGTCTCCAAGGAGCAAATTCTGTCTTGTAATCTATGGTTTTCCATGTCTATTGATTCAAATTCCGACTTCTTTCCCTTCAACTTCATTACCTCTGTTTTCAGTAGCTCATTCTCCTTGTCCAGAAGGTTCATTTTGCTTATCTCTGCCTCTTTCATGTCCAACTCTTCTCGAAGATTGCATGATGAAGTTTCCAGAAAAGCAATGTCATTCTATGCAACTTTAGGTTCTGTTGATCAAGGACAGATATTTGAGAAGAAGAAAATTTTTAGAGCTGTTTCTATCATCTTTAAATCTTCTTGAGTTTCCATATTCAGCTTCAAGCACTTGAACCTGGATCCTTCGATTGCATATTATCTTCCACTAAGTTCATCAGTTCACCTTTCAATGCATCATTTACTGAGCAACATCCTTTAGAAGCTGAATATCTTGTTCAAGAACCTTGTTTTCTGCTTCCATCTCCACAATTTTTGAACTGTTTTGATTCTGCTTTGACAATAAGTCCTGCTTCTTTCTCTTCACTTCTTCAACTTCTTTCTGTAACAGGGCAACCTCAATTTCCTTGTCATATAAACAATGCTCCTTCAGATCTGCATCAACCTTAAGAAAAATCATTTCTTTCTTTAAGTTCTCAAGGACAGCATACCAACTGATTTGCTCTGAAAAAGCAACAGCTTTTATATTCTGAATATCTTCTTCAAGTACCTTGTTTACTGAATCCAGTTCTGCACTTCTTAAACAACTCTGATACAGCTTTAACAACAAATCCTGCTTCTCTCCATGTGCTTCTTCAACTTCTTTTTGTAGAACAGTGACCTCACCTTCCTTCTCCACTAAATTGCTGCTCCTTCAGATCTGCATCTACCTTGAAGTAAAATTGTTGCGCTCTTCAAGCTATCAGCACTGTACAGCATTGGTCCATTCCATTTCCACATGAGCTTTCTGCAGAGCAATATGTTCCTAACTGATGCCAAGATGAATGATTCAATGTCTTTTGAGTACAAGTCTATCATGAAAGATTCAGCCTGAGTTTATTACTTCATCTTTATCCTGAAGCAATTTCTGTTGATCCAGAAGCGATGCCAAAATATTTGAGTTACTCAGGTCTAATTCTTTCATTAGAACAGCAAGCTCAGAACCCATATAATTAGACCTGTGCAACATTGACTCCTCTTGGGATTGTAAATCTAATATTTTCTTCTCGAAGGCAGTTAACTTGATTCTGAGCTCCCCAGTTTCCTCTTCTTTCCTTGAGATGCGGTCAAAGCTGTTCTTGATGTCAGCCAGCAGTTTCCCCTTAAGAACTCTACACATTTCAAGTTCTTGTCTGGTCTTATAATTGTGCTCCCTCAGACCTGCTATAGCAGAGTTTGATTCACACAGGCCATGGTGAAGAAAACCATTTTCTGCATTCAGTCCCATCACAGTTTCCAATAAAATTCCCATGTGACAAAGGTCTAGCACGGACACAGCACAATCCTTAACAACTAGCTCAGACCAGATGTCCTCAAGCCATGACCTAATCAACCTTGTACTCTGTAGAAGCTGAGACTTCATGCAATGGAAATCATGGGCTATAGCCATGAAATCTTCATTGAAGGCAGTATGGACCTCTGCAACAACACCCTCCATCTCCAGAACCATGCTTCTTGTTTCTGTCAAATCTGAGGCAAGCTGCTTTTCAAGGTTTTCATATTGCTGATCCTTCAAATCATTGGAGGATTGCAAACTTTGAACCTCGCTAATTAAACCGCTCCTCTCTTTCTTCAGCTTTTCTATCTCAAGCTTCATCTTTGCATTTGCTAGTATTAGTCCATTGATCATAATATCTGCTTCTTTCATTGTATCTTGTGCCTCTTCAAATTTAGAAAGAAAACAGGAAGCTTCTGCAGTTTTCTGAGCTGCAGCTATCTTTGCATCACCAACTTCAAGCTCAAGTGACTGTTCAAAGTTTAAAGGAGATTTTAAAAAATAGAAAAGAAAAGAAAAGAAAAGAATAGAATCAACAACAATTCCCTGCTGCTGAATAAATAGATGATTAAGTGGAGATTTTATCTATTTTTCCAATTATTAGTCTGCATAAATAATAAACCTACATTAGATTACAGTGTGTGTAAGTAATAGCACAGGGTTCAGACAAAATAAAATCAGGAAACACAATCAAATACCTCTTTTGTTTTAAACCAATGAGAACTAGTCTCTAGAAAATTTTGCTCAACTTTCTGTAGCTTATCATTGAATACCACCATCTTGAGTCCAGATTGTTCTTCAAAGTTCTTCATAGCTGACTGCAGCAAAAGAGCCTGATCCATGAGACATTTCATGTTTTCTTGACTCTTTTTCTCCGTCTTCCAAATCTCTTCTTTCTCAGCACGTAATTTTGCCATCTCAGCTTGCACTCCTTTCAAACTTTCAAGGGCGGATTCTATTTCCTTCTTCAAAAGGATAATAGTAACATCTCTTGCATGTACATCATTGCCGGTCCTGGAACCCAAAACTTTTTCATTGTTGGGATAGACACGCTTGCCTGATTTAAAGGAGCACTGAGATCTATCAGTTTTCAGGTCTGCAACAAAATGCATGTCTACATTGTTGGTTTCTTCATCAGGTTCAGCATCTGTCTGCAACAATGTCCAGATAGGCAATGAATGAACATTACATCCTTCAAAAATCTCAAAAAGGAAAATATAAGTAAATTAACCCCAAGACTTGAGCATTTTATCGGAAGTAAGAACATTTGCTTACCTGTCTTTGAGAAATGTCATTGGTAGACATAGAAAGCTGTGAGGTATCTGTTTTCATAGGACTTCCAACCTGGTCTTCATAATCACCCATGCATGACATGAGTGTGGAAACACCGCTTTGCAGCTCAGCTAGTTTCTCTTGTGTAGCCAAAATTTCCTTTTCTTCAATATCTTCAAGCTTCTGTTCCAAAACTGAAGCACGAATCTGCTCCTCAGAGAGCTTTCCTTTCAGGTTACTGCAGCTTTCCACTGATCCGTCTATTTCCACTCGCATAGTTTGAATCCTCTTCTCTGCTTTTTCAATTGAAGCAGCCTGCTGTTGGAGAAGATCATCCTTCCTCAGGTTCATCTCTTCTGATTCACTCAGCTGGATATCCTTTTCCTTTAATGCACTGACAAGATTCAAATTCATTTCAGACAGTCTGTTCACAATTACAAAAGCAACTGTGGCACAAACTGAAGCTTTTTGAATTTGATCTTCCCCCAGCTTAATCTTATTCTCCAGCTTTTCAATAGTAGATGCTTCTGTACTCAGCTGTGATTTCAGCAGGAGGATTTCCTTTTCCTTTGCATCACACTCTTGCTGGTGTGCTTCTGTGATTACCATAGCTGCTCCTTTCAAAGATCTCAGCATGTTTTCCATGTCACTTCTCCCATTATTTGCTTCCTCTAAACATCTGTTGAGTTCTTCAATCAATAATTCCTTTTCGGAGATGATGCTTATCATTCGGCCAACTTGTTCAGAAATCCATGTTCTTTTATGGGGGAAGGAACTGGAGATATGGCCAAGCTGATGAGAGGCATTGGTGAGTGCATCATGCCCATCGGTGAGAACTTCTACAAGCTCACAGGTTAAATGTTCCCATTCTTCAGATAATATTTTTAGCTCCTCATCTTTCTGCTCAAGCTTTTCACCTAATATTGTGTTATCTTGAGTCACATGGTACAGTTTCTCTTCCAGTACTTTTGCTTCAGTTTCCAAAAGCATCATGGTCTTTTTTATCTCTGTCTCTTTCAAGTTGCTATCTTGAACTTGCTGCTGAAGACTTGTTAGTTCTTCCTGCAAGCAGATAATCACTGCAGCAGTTTCAGCCTCAGCTTGCCTATGAACTTCATCCATCTCTTCTTCATTAGACATCTGAAATGCACGATCACTTTGATACCACAAATTTAGTCTCCTAGCCTTTTCAAGAGACTTATGCATTCTCTTCAATTTGACCTGTAAAGGGGAATCCTCACTTTCTGAACGGTCAGAAGGTGGATGATCTCTCAGCTCATGACCACAAAGTTGCTCCTTCAGAGAAAAGATTTCAAGCTCCTGCTTACTCAAGAGCTCCATATAATGATTTTTGCTATTCCTAAGATCCTCCATCTCATTGATAGATAGAATTTGCTGGGACTCAAATGCTTCAATAACAGACTTGGCATCCTTCAGTTCATCCTTAGCTTCTTTAAATTGTTTGCTTATTGAAAAAACCTTCTGTCTTGCCAACTCCAGCTCTCTACTTAAGCCCAATGCCCTATCCTCTATTTCACAACGAGATGACCTCTCTTCTTTCAGGATAATCTTTAGTACATCCAGCTCTAGCTGCAAATGAAGGAGCTCTTCTGTATGTTTCAGCAGATCTTCCTGATTCTCTTCTCTCTCTTTTTTAGCTGCCTTCAGCGAGTAAGCTTCAAATGGTAGATCTTCGACAGAGGATTCCTGAAAGAAAAAGTAATTAGCAGCTAGTATGAGAACTAGAATATGTACATATTACAGGTTTAAAGAAGGAAATAGTATTTTTAAATGACTGCAACAGGCTCGAACATATAAAGTCTTATGAACGCAATTGGTCATATGATAATTGCAACAGGCTCATACAGGTTTGTAATGAGAACTTTTTTATTTTTCTAATAATTTTGTTCCGAAATCCTTATTCTCTTCATCAAAAAAATCAGGAGTCATACAAAATAATGTAAAATAACATTACCTCCATCACCACATCCATACTGTCATCTGAAACATGAGGTGCAGATTGGAGACTGTTCAACAGAGACTGTAGATTATCTATTTCTCTGCAGAAGATGCCCACAAAACAAAAAAAAAAATCATGGAAATGTTTCCATTGTGAAAACATATTACAAAAATGAAATTGCAACGAGGTGGTCAGACAGGGTTTAAAACCAGAAGGACCAGATATGCTTACCTACTAAGTTTTGCATTATCTTCTAAACAACAATTTAGGTTTCTCCTGCATTCCTCTAACTCATTGGCAGTGTGTTTCAACTGAAATCAAGAAAAATAATAAAATTAAATGAATTAATTAATTCTACAATAAAAAAGAAGAACTATAATTTTATTTGGACAGGATAAACAACCTCCAAATGCACTGAATCATTTGCTTTGCTGACACATATCACTTCCTGTGCCAATTGTAAATAAAGGGTTTATCACAAAATTAGATCTACATCAGAGATGGGTTGGCAAAGAGAAATAAAGATATAGAAGAAGGTAATAAGCATGACCAACCTGAGGCAGGCTATTGAAATTTGGATGGTTGTGTGGCTTAGAGTTCCCATCAAGAAATTGAAGCAACTGTAAACAGAGAACTTCCGCTTATAGATTCCCAAGCAATTAAATGAATTAAAAAAACTGCATTGTTGCTTCAAAGTCAGCAAAAACCTGATCACGCAGATCTGATACTTCAGCCAAGAGCATATCTCTCTCCCCTTCTTCATAGAAATCTTGAAATCTATAAATGCCACAATATGTAGGACGTTAAAAGAATTACAAGATTTCAACCTCATTTATTGTTATAAGAAAATTACCTTCTCAGTTGGTCCAAAAGTCTGATATTCTCTGAGGCAAACCGAGTCACTTCTGGGTTTTTGTCAACTTTAGCTTGAAGCAACAAAATCTCTTCAGAGAGTGCACTGTTCTCTTGCAGTAAATATGTGTCTGCGGGTATTAAGCCACTTAGAAGTGATTCCATTCTTTGTATCTTCTCTTCCCGAAACCTAAGCATCATTTTGGTACACCTGGTGTCTTCCTCTCTTTGACGAACCTGAGAAGCAACACAAGTTAGGATAAAACACTTTTCACAATGCACCAAAATTCTACATTTTCCTTTAGAATTCAGAGAAAAAAAATGTTACCAAACGGTTTAGCTGTTCAATTTCAGCTTCAAGTTGTTTGATAGAGGATTCTCCCATCTGCTCCCTTCTCAATGCACCAGCAAGTGTAGTCTCCAAAGCTTTAAACTAATTCAACATAGTTTTCAGCAGTGAATATTCATTAAAAAGTGGACGTGGCGTAACATTCTTGTAATAGGAAAAAAAACGAATTTCAATTGGAGAGAGGGGGTTCAATCCATATAATAATGCCGTTTCATATATTAGTCCTGGTCATTTTATGGAACTAAGATATATGTACAACAGTCTAGAATACCTGTTTAGAAGACATTCTCACAATACCCCTATCATCAACCTTCTGGTGATCCTCCAAGATTTTTTCTGTAGAAGCATTCCCCTGCATATGTGTTGTGTCTCCAACAGTTGCTGAACCAAATGACAGAGACCTAGAGATGCTATGACGTTTGAGGGCTGAGAGCTCCTCCTATTGCAAGAATTACCCATTACTATAACAAACACACTACTGTAGAAAATGTGTTGTACTTCACACGTGAGATCCAGTTTACTATAAAGCATTTATACAATTAAACACTACCTTTAAAAGCCGTATCTCATGTTGTAGTGCAACAACATCCCTTGAAGAATCTTCATTCACCACAGCCTTCATCATCAACAACAAGAAAATGCATGAACCAAAACTTAGTGATGCCTTCATGAAATTAAATAAGCATGCATTAATCTCAGAAACTTACATTATTTTGTATGAGTTTTGCTCGTTGAGCAAACTTTAGAGTGTTCAGGGTTTCAGCAGCACAGCTGCACAATAATGATGATAACAACAATAATAGGGTATCAGTAAATGGTGACCATATGTCTGAGTTGAATAGAGAGGGAGGGAGGGAGGGAGAGAGAGAGAGAGCAATCATATTGACCAACCAGATAGAAGGGCTAACGTTAGCAATTATCATTGTTTTGGAGTTTCCACCAAGGGAGTCCTGCATTTTTTTTTTTGTGGCAAACATGATATAATGAGAAAGAATTGCAAAGGTAACAAAACAGAAGATAAGGAATTAAAATTAACCTGAAGAAGAAAAGTCAGCCTTGAATCTCTATAGGGAACGTGCCTTGGCTTCCCATGTGCCACATCCAATAGAACCATTATTACATGACTGCAAATATAAGGTTATCCATCAAACTGATAAGAAGAGCTGAGAATAAAGGCAAAGATTACAACTGGTGAAAGAAATTTGGTATTAGTTGAACTACCCTAGTGTAGATAACGATTTGTTAATGTTTGCAGCTTCCTTTAAACGCTCCCCCTCAGCACCTGAAGTTTTCTGCCTGTTGTGGGTGATAGCAAGCCAGTCAGGTCAACACATAAAAAAGTTAGGCAGCATATGTACTTCCATGGACTCAGGTATTGTACATTACCTTTCTGAGCCAGCAAGATCAACTAGGTTTAACCTGGCAAACCGTAGGTTAGTTGTGGAATCCTTTTCCCACCTACTCTCAATTACACATGTAAACACACTATGCGAGCGACTGCTCTCTCTGTTCATATTTGTTGCTGCAACTTTCCTATTTGAGGAGCCCTATTAGGAAAAACCACAAATTCAAACTCACAACTCATGAGAGAGGGATAGCAGATCAACCTTAAAATAACAACAAATGGATCAAATATTGATAACCTGAGTCAAAAGCCTAAGAATGTCACCAACAGTCCAGACTTCAAATTCTGAGAGATTTTCAACATAAACTCCTTTCATAATATCCTCCCGCAGCTACAGAAAAAAAAGGAGCAGCAAGTGAGAAAATGACTTCCAAGTATCCCAGAAGTTGTAGGTTTACAAAAGAATCTGACTTACAAGCAAATTTGTGGATGAAGGATCAAGTAGATCTGTAATTTGTTCATTATAAATCTCTAAGAAAGAGCACTTGCAAAAATATTTTAATCTCTCATCCCTCCGGCTCTCCTCTTCCTGCCACCAGAAGGATAAAATGGGAACACACGCCAATCAAAACCATATGATGAGGCATACATCAAAATCTGAACAAGGATCAAGCAAAGCTAGTCAAAATTACCGCTCTTATTCTTGCAAACAAGAATTCAAAAATGCGTGGGGTCATCCCACGGTTTGGACTGGGATTGAGTTCTAAATCTTCAATCTCTCCAAGCATGGTATGTGTCTTTCCACTTCCTGTCTGCATGGGTAAATTTCCTCACATCAAATAAAAGGAGATATACTTGGTTTGGGATAGAATGAGAAAAAAGAAAAGAAAAGTTTAGCTTTTCTCCTGGTCCATAAACCATAAAATTGACACATGATAAAAGAAAACATAAAACTATCAAAAAATGATAAAAGAAAATGGAAACACATCTATCAATTTCTCCAAATGCATACAACCAAGAACTTTAACATAGCCTGAACAGTAGATTAAGGATCCATCACATGACACATGATAGCAAAGTAATACACTCTGCCAGAAGCGCAGAAAATGTTTTGAATAGGAGAAGCCTCATGAGTATTGTTAACAATTTTTCCTATGAAGGAAAAGAAAGTTGACCCCTGTCCCCCACCCTTTTTTGTTTCACCAAATATGGTACTGAGAAGCCCTCCAGGTTTTCATCATGATTTGTTATCTCATGTATCTATTCTGTATGGAAAAAGTTCAGATAGAAAATAGAAAAATAGAAAAACAGGTGATGGCATATAAATTAGTACGGGGAAACACATTCATCATAGAACTTCCTTGTGAGTCAGTAGCAGTAGTTTTAATATCCTACTGAACATGCAATTACAATCCACAGATGCAAGTAAGAAATTAATCCACATTTCCATTTCTTCATGCTACCATGCCTGATAAGTGTTGTATTCTATGGTTATTGGTAGCCAACTGTTCTACATTACTAGCAGCAGAACTAAAAAGGAGACTAGATTAAATCCAACAACTTGATGTCTGAAAATAGACTCATTTCAAGAAATACCTGACCATAGGCAAACATACAGCTATTATAACCTGACAAGCAATTCTCCACCATTGGAAGACCAGCCATCCTGAAAAGTGTTTCCTGCAAGATTTCAACTTTAACACAATAGTTCACAAGCTATAGAAAGCTGATTCGTAATCATGTTGTTTCTTTAGTTCTAAACAAACCTGGTCTATTGTTTCACATGCAACATGGTCAAATGTAAATCGCATCTCTGGTTGCCCTATCCAAGTGATGCTTTGTGCAGTTTCCTGCTTTAAGCACCGTGTGTAGCCATGAATACTCCTCTCAACACTATTGGGAGGACGAACACGTATAAGAACCTATATAGTTTCACACCCATCAGCAAAACACCCAAACAGTTGAAAATTGGGAGTTTGAAGGCAAATTCAGAATTATTTCTCAATGTTCACAAAAGAATAAACAGGAAATTCTTGAAAAATGCTAAGGATCTTATCTTATTGGATCGTGTAAATCTTGAATAAGATGATGGGAAATAAACTAAAAGAAAATAAAAGGAAAGATCAAATGATAACAATAAGTTCAAGCTTGATAAAAATTTTCTCCCATCATTCTCCAATTTTGCTCATCTTTCATGTGGAGAAAGGATGAATTGAAATATGGAAATGTTTTTAAATAATTTAGCTTAGATTTTAGTTTTCTTAAAAACTTCTTATGGAAGTTAAACAAGAGTCTTCGAAATTCATTTATTTGTCCTCCCTACAACTTCATCAGATCCCAACAGACTTTAATTTAAGTTGTTTACTATCATATGTGGTTCAGAAATTTCCTCTTGTTAAAGAATCTAATTCTTTTAGCTGATTGGTGAGAAGCCCCAGGAAAAGAATAAGAAAAAATGAAATCTGAATTACTTACGCATTCTTTTCTTGAGAACATACCATGTGCACACACATACACATCAATTTCATCGGGGCATTATGCAATCATAAGGCTCCGACCCAGAAAAGGGAAAATATAACAAACAAACAACGCTTAATTCACATAAATTCGAAAGGAATAAATTTTATTAAGCACAAAAATGAAATTCCATAATGAGCTAACCTGTACATTATGATCCATCCAGAATGATGGATCTTCCTTGAGGTCGAAATGAGGCACTTCAACAGTATTAACCACAGTAGATGGGCCACAAGAAACTGGAACCCCTTTATACAATTGAGCAAAGTTCCCTGACCGAACACTCCCATTTCCATCAATCTTACTACGAAACCCTGGATTGGGGGGCTTAGTAACACTCTTAGTTGGAGTGCTTTGAGTCGAATTGCATTCAGAATAGCTCGAAGTAGCCTTCCCCACATTCCGTGTAGATCGAGGAGTAATGTTTGGCAAAACCCCATTTCCAAACCCAACTCCTCTGCTCATTTGACTTCCATCATCACGGGATTCAGGAGCAACTGAGTTGGGTTCATTCTTCTGACCCCACCCAAATCGATTCCTCCCTGAAATTCCAGTCCCTTGTTTGTCTGGGGTTCGACCTGGCAACGCGGTCTCAGAGCTTTTGCCCTTGGCCTTAGTAGGAGTTCTATCCACCTTATTCCGAAAACCCGATTCTGGTTCAGCAAACTGCTTGGGAGTCTGAGTAGAATCTGGAATTGTGGTCAGTGGAGGACGCATAGCGTCCACACCTGTCTGCATTGCAGATAAATCCGTAGGATTTACCGGCACATTCTCTATTTCCTCCACGGCATTCTTTGCAGAGTTCCGGCGAAAAAACTTCAGATCCCGCAACATTCTAATACAACAAGAACGACAGAAATGAAGAAGTGAATTAAAAAAAAATGCAAAAATGAGGATCAATGTGTGAACATATGTACCTGAACGATGAATTGAAAAACAGAATCCCTAATGGGCGAATTCCTGAAATCTTTTTTTTCAAAAAATTTACTGGTTCTTGCTAGGGTTCTGGGTAAGGATCTTGGGGAAAAAAGAACAAATGAAGATAGTAGAAAACCTACTAGATTTCAGTTCAAGATCAAACCCATCGAATATCCCGCACACACAATCATTTTCCCTCTTATTTTCTTTGTAGGTAGGTTCTTGGGTTTGAAATCTAAGAATCTAACGTAGTTGTCTATCTCTCCAACTCACTTTGTCTGTCTAGATTCTTGGACTTGAACTCATTTCCCTCTCCCCCTCTCTCTCCGACTTCGTTTCAGGGGTCTTATGTTATGGGTTTGAACTCCAACGTTGCAGTGGTTTAAGAGAAAGGGAAATGGACGGCTCAGATGATTTCCAGATTTGAAATTTCGATGCGGGCACCGTAAACTGGATCGCGCTTTTGTGTTTGAATTAAAGGGCATTTTGGGAATTAAAAAGTGAAAATTTGAATCATTATAATTACTCCCGACTAACGGCTATATATGGTCTTATCAATTATCATCTTTGTTGTGGGCTCCACTCTCTTGACTATTTGAATAAGATGAGGCCATGAGGGCACCACAGGCACAGTGGTCAATTCACAACGCTCAATAGGTCAGAGCTGAGAAAAATAATTTTTTCATCAAAGAATTAGAAATAAACTTAAATTTAACAAAAATGTAATAATTGTTTTAAAATATTTTTAAAACTTTTAGACAGATTCTAAAAACAATTTAATATGTAATATTTTATTTTTAATTATATTTTATATTTGCATAACTATTTTTAAAAAAGTCTAAAATAATTCAAAAATATTTTATAAAAATATTATATTTTATAATTTTTAAAATAAAAATAATTTTTTTGTTGTAGTTATCTAATATGTTTTTATGTTTTTCTCTAGATAATAAAAAAATAAATTTTCCAAAATACTTAAATCCTTAAACTATTTTCATATTTATACATATGTGTTTAAAATTTGATTTTTATAGTCATATTCACAAATTTAATCTTGCTTTTCTTTCCTGCATTACTTTAAAATTAAAAAATGAAATAAGAATTAGTTAATATAAAACTAAAATATGCATTAAATAATGTTATCATGTTTTATAATCTATATGAGAGCGCATATATAAAACCATACTGGGTGAAAGTCCTGAGTTGGATTGTGTTTATTACATTTTAATTAAAAAATAATAATGGATTCAAATTTACACCATAGATTCTAGATTGATTTTGTTAATAATCCCTCATCCATCTTTGCTACCAACTAGGGCTGGTAAACGGGCTAGTTCAACTCATTCGGGTCACGGATCAAAAGGAATTGAACTAATCTGGTTCATTTCTATTCATGCTAGTTTTCGATCAAACCAACCTAGCTCATGCGAGTTGCGATTCCAAACGAGTCAAAACTTTATATAAATATATAATAATAATTAATATATAAAGTATTTATCGGGAAGATAAACAATATAATAATAAATAAACTTCTAACAACAAATAATATTAAAAACATCATATAATTAAAGTATCAAACTAACTAGCTAAATAATACCAAAATAATAAAGTAACAACTTAATAATATTATATCTGAAAAAAACAACTTCAAAGTATCAAATAATGAATTTTTATATGCCTCTAATTATCATCATCATCCTTTTTATATCCAATAATAACATGTGATCTCACATTAGAAATGATTTCATATTAGAAAGATGTGATACTGATCGTACGAAGCTTATCATCATCTATTAATTAAAATATAATGTTAGCAATATAAATTTCATTTATGTTTGGAATAAAAAAATATTTTTTCCAAAAATGCATCTCAACTGTATAATAATGAAATATCATATTTATTTGAAAATTCATCTAGATAGAATATATAATCATATTATGAAATAAATTAGTGTATAATTTTTGTTAATTATTTTAAAAATAACATTATTTTGTTATTAGCACTAGTTTAAGTAATAAGATTATTTAAAATATACTGATAATTTAGTTATTAAATTAAATTTATAAACTGGTACAACTTTATTTTTATTAAAAAAACATATATGATTGAATAAAATTTAAAGGATAAATTCAAAAAAATGAAATTTTAAATGTTTAAAATAGGATTAATGAGATAAATAAAAATATATTCAATATTAAAGCTATAATTTATTTAATTCAAGATTTTTAAAATATTAAATTATATTAAAAATATACATTTATAAATTCAAAATAAAATAGTTAAAACAAAAAAGTTTAATATATTAATCATATATTATAATAATAATTATTTTTAAAACCCCTATGCTACAAAAGAGATAACCAAAATATCAAATTTTATATATGAATCCCTAAAAATTTCAAATACTAAGCTAGTTACTTAAAAAAATTAAATAAAAATTTCAAACCAATCGGGTTAACCTGGGCCAAATCCACATAGATCATGGACAAAAACGAATCGGGCCAAATTGACCCAATTTCATTCGAAGTTTAAATTTTACAACTCAATCCTCTAAAATTTCGAGTTAAAATAGGATGATTCATCGAGCTCAACCCATATTACGGGCTCTACTATGAACCGTTACTCACGATAGTGGAGTCCCAACTGAGCTGTTTGTCGAGGAAGTAGTGCTTGTCCACCCATCCCAAAGCTGTGTTACTACGTTGTCCCCCCATACATACAATCATGCTCACCAACAGTTGCTAGCTACATCACCAGTGTAGTATTAAGAACAATCGCAGCCACTTCCCAACAAGCTCTACCAAAAGGACAAGCCAAGAATGTTCGGATGCCACAAATGTTCTACATTGGATCTCTGCACATGACATCACACATGAGAGAGGACCTGCAATATGCATCCTTCTAATTCAACTAATTAAGTCGAGTTGGAAAGAATATTTGAGCATATATAAGTGTTTTGGATTAATATAATATTATATATGATGATGCCTTTTTTCAACCGAAACGGCCGAAGCCATGGGGTCGCTTCGCCGACCCGGACAGCCTGGCGCCTGACGCAGCGCTCTGGGATTGCCGGGCCGGCGCGTGATCACCACATCGCGATCCGCAGCCCGCACGCAGCACTCCGCAAGAACAAAAAAAGAAGGCCTGCTGAGACAAATACCGCGGCCGCTTCCGATGCCTGCCGCTTTTTCTGGCATAAAAGAGAGACCGCGGTTGAAGTATGTGTTGCATATGGAGTATGCGCCTAAGAGCACATACCTTTCATCGCGGCCAAGTGGTATTTATAGTAGATGTTCGACCAATTGTATCAGAATTCAGGATTTGTTCTATTGATGGGATTTTCTTATCAATATCTAGACGGTAATGGATTTAGAAAGAGTCATATTTGGGATAATTTTCCTTCCTTATCGGGGGAGATCCAACCGCGATGATCTCTGCTATTATTTTCTTTCCTTATATTGATAAGATTTGCTGGGACAAGGTAGATGATATCTTGTTAAATATTCTATTTTTCTCGTGGTGGGCGAAATACAATTTGATTTGGTGTGGATATGGACTTTCTAATTCATCAAAGATCGCCCTTCGACCTGGGCCGCCTTCGCTTTGGGCTGGTACCGAGGGGCCTGGGTATTGCGTTGGGCGCGCCACTTTGGGCTGTGGTAGCCTCATGAGTCACACGCCCAAGCCCGACGCGAGATCAAATACTGACCTTTAATTGATTTTTTTTTTTTTTTAAAGCCAACTCCAAGACTCGCGTGGCATTTTACCACATCTTATAACATAATCCAAATATTATATACATTTATCGAGTCCCATTTGCAATTACAAACTCCGCATTTTTACATTACAAATCGTGAGCAATTTAAACCTGCACGTAGCTCGAACCTCACAAGTGTGTCGCCTCACCAGACGCGGATGTTCACGATGTCTTCTCCTGCACTACACCCGATTAAAACCCGTGCTGTTTCTTTACGCTTTAGCGAAACATTTCTTATACGTAAAACACATGCATATACACAATTATAATAAGTGTATAACCATACAGAGAATGTAAATTTCATGCATTCATATCATGGACTTATATAAGCACTTATGCTTATCACAGGCTTATGTTCATACGGGACTCCCGTAGGAGTTACATAACTTATTCTTATGCAGAACTTATCCTTATAACAAACTTATGTGCATTCAGGACTCCCGTAGGAGTTACAGAACTTATGCTTATGCTACGGAGTTCAACTTATTCGGAGGTACCCGTAGGTACCACGGTAGATTACGAACGATACCGGTATTTCTGAAAGCACATACTAGTTTTTACTTAACTTATATCAGTCTTACTAACTTATACCGGTCTTACAGAACTTATATATATATTTCGGATACAGAAGTACCCGTAGGTACTACAGAACATTTTACTGGTACAAAAGTACCCGCAGGTACTACGTAACGTATTCTCATACCAGGTACCAGAGGTACCATCGACTTATACTATCTTACTGATAATGGGAGTACTGCAGTACTACGTAATCCTTGTACTTATTTATCGATACAAGAGCACCAGAGTACCACGGACTTAGCAAAATACTGACATAACTTAACAAATGTGAGCACTGCAGGTACTACTGCACTTAATCGAGGCGCATTAACTTAATCCAATACAGAGTACCATTAGGTACTGCTGCAACTTCAATCGTATTACATGAACTTATTCGATTCGGGGAGCACCCAGAGGCAACATACAAAGATTCAGATCAGAAGGACATATTCAGATATTAAAGCTTATCGGGAGCACAGAGTACCTGTATGTACTACAGACTTATTCAAATACGTAACTGACTGATATTGTGAATACCGTGAGGGTACTACAGACTTATTCGGGATACAGACTGTCGATAATAGAGTACCCGTAGGGTACTCACAGACTTATTCAGATTCGTGATTCTATCGGGATAATGTGACTTATCGATACAGGGAGTGCCCTGTGAGGGTACTACAGACTTATTCGTACATGAGTACCCGTAGATACTACAACTAATCAAATACGTGAGCAATCTCAGTACTACGTAATTTAATCGATACAAGAGTACCTTTAGTACTACAAGACTTATTCAGATAATGTGGACTTTGTCGACATACGTGAGTACCCGTAGGTACACAGACTTATTCGTATCTCGTGACTTATCGCATACAGGACTTTATCGATATTGTGAGCACCCGTAGGTACTACAGGACTTATTCAGATACATGAGTACCCGTAGATACTACATAACTTAATCAAATACAGGAGTACCCTTAGGTACTACAGAATTTAATCAGATACAAGAGTACCTTTAGGTACTACAGATTTATTCAGATAGCCAGGAGGCAATTCTTAGGTACTCACGGAACTTATCGCATCGCACTTAATCGTGAGACAAGAGTTAATCAGAGACAGAGTACCCATAGGTACATTTAACTAAATCACGTATCGTAACTTAATTAAATACAGTGAGTACCTCGTGAGGTACTGGGCGTAACATTTTCGATACGTGAGCACCCGTAGGTACTATAGAGCTTAATCGCAGATTGTGAGGCCCGTAGGTGGCCACATCTTATTCATCGTGAGTACTGCAGGTACTACGCAACGCATACGTATGCACATCTCTGGGATCTTTACTCTTATTCGCATTCGAGATTCATCATATAATTCCTGACTTCCTGCACCGCAATATGGAATGAGACAAAGACAATTAGTACCAAAGATACCATACGCACTCGGCGCCGTAACACCAGTCGTAACGGTGAGTGCCGTGAGCACTAATCGTAACGTGAGGCCGAGAAGACTTACCAGAGCAATCGGGCAGTTTAATCAGAGTGCCTGAGCACTAATCAGAGTACCGGCATTAATCAGAGTGCCGAAAGCACTAATCGTGAGTACCGGGCACATTCAGACGAGTGCTGTGTCATTTAATAACCGGTCTGTGGTTTTACAATTATATGAGGTCGCGAATGTGGCATTCTAAATTTCTTTAAAGTTCATGACAGACGTCCTTCATTTACCGGTAAGGTATGATGCGTATGTAATCACACCTTATTCATGGATTCTTATTCTATGAATCTACTTTACCCAAAGAATTGGAATCAACGCCCGTGATCATCCAAATCTAAAGTTATGGCATTTTCATACAAATAGCCTGCTAACGATTTTTCCGAGGTACAGATTGCAATATTTATTTTCCAGTGCCTTGTCTCGATATTTGGCACTGATCTTGTACTATTTAAAGTTAAGGTGCTATGGGTTCTATTCCAACTGAATCAATTTCATTCGGAGGACCGAACTGCCACGTCCGAAACAACTCTGACTATACTATGATCAATCGATGCAGAATGGGCTTCGTACATACCACTTTGAGGAATTTTGAGCTATATAGAATCAGAATTTGGAGATACCTATAAAATATGTTTGGTTCTCCTGAAGTCTATTTTACGTAGCCACTTGAATCACTAAAATCTGATAAGCACGAGCAAGTTATACTAATTTACGAAAACTAGTCAAATGTGAAAACCATAACAAAGTTGTACCTAAGAGATAAGTCTAACTTGCACGGCACAAGCTCGCCAAAATGACCAGAACCGGGTTGTACCTGCAGATAGCTCAAATTGCACCTGCAGACAAGCTCAAATTGTACCGTACAAGTCACTTCCTAGAATGCCTGTAATGTGTGTTTTCTCACATTTTTCCACTACTTTGATCCCCAATCACTTCTACACTTCAAACACACATCAAAACAATTCCAAATTCATCTTAGAATCTTTTCACCAATTCCTTTCAATTTCATATATTTCTTCAAAAATCCACTGCGTACTTCTTCCAAACCTTCAATATGGGTTATAACCCATACACAAACAAAACATGAGGATTAGTTGGGTTTATTCTAAACCCTAACTCACTCATTTCATTAACCATGGATTCATCCTCAAAGAGAGGATTTCATGAGCTTGTGCCATATGGGGTTTTACCCACCCATTTGCTATCATTTTGGGTTAAGATAAAACCCTAAAGTAAAACCCCATGTTTGGGGACAACTACTAACCAACCAAGCATGGAAATTCACATAATCACATAAATTCATAATCAAGGTGAGTTTCCATACCTTTTGGCTCGATCCTCCCTCTTCCTCTTCTTTCTCTTTCTTTCTTCTTTCTTCCCTTCACGCTTTGTTCCTCTCCCCAAATGAGACCACTCTGTCTTTAAATCCGTATTTTGCCAAGGCCTTGCTTCGCCCTCCAAAAACCCATTTTTTAAGTTGTTGCCTTATTTGGCAAAAAGGTCCTCCATACTTGACCATTTGTATTTTAAGTTCTCAAATTGTATTTTGGGCCTACGTTTCTTCAATTTATGACTTTTAAGCCCTTTTTGACAAATTACGATTTTGTCCTGCTTGTAACTTTCCTGGCCCTCGCTTTCCAAGCCAGATTTAACTTATGAAATGGGCCAATTATAAGTTACAAAATACTCCTGCAACATGTCGAAAAACGCACTAGGTATATTTGGGTGTTACGTAGAGCCCATTTTTCAAACCCTATTATTGCCCCCAACCCTCGTACCTGGTAACGGGCAAGGGTCAGACGCTTTTTGCACTCCGATGCAATTTCACACCGTCTGCTTCGAGGTCAAGTTACATATTAGTCAGCCACATATGTCTTGTGATAATGATGACTCGTTTTCGCCAAGCTCTCTACCTCTTCTAGTTTCTTTCGCTTTCGCAGACTTCTATCCCGCTTCTCCGTCCTCCAACCTCTTCCGCGACCGCATTTTATTTCGCTTCAGTTCTCTGGTCAATTCCTTTGCGGTAGTCTTTTCTCGCATTTTTGTAGCTTCTTCCGTTTTATTCCCCGACTATCAAGGTTTCTACCTTTCGCTTTCTTCGACGTACGACGAGGTTGGGTTAGACGATCGATTTCGCTTTTACCGCTTGCTCTATTATGGGTCCTGGTCGCTTCTTCTTTACGTGATGGCAATGACTCTTCGCTTGTTACCGCTCTCGACAAAGTTAGGATGCTTCCGCTCGGGCCGTGGTCAACTACCGAAACGCTCCCGCGCCCTCTTCCTCGATAAGGATAAAGGAAAATAAACCCACTAAATATCCTGGGCCGATATTTTAAATCGCATTCAAATATGCCGTGATCGTGGGACTCAGTAAGGCCGGTCCTTTGTGGGTTACCTTTGCTGAACGCTATCGACCTTCCTCGCGCCCGGTATGGACCCGACGCTCGACCTTTTATAGCTGTGTTCGGATGGCGTTTTTCGAGGTCGCTTTGATAATGGTCTTCGCTTCCACCGCACCCTTCATGAAAGGGGTTCTCGCAACATTTACCGTCTGTCCTTTCCTAACTCACTCCCAATGGTCAAGATTCAGGCCTATCGCCTTTTTTAGACGGGCTCTACGCCCTAGCGTAAACGCCCTTTATCTTTTTAGCCTAAATAAGAATACCGAGGGCTTCCTTTATTTCTCCAGCGCCTCGAGCTCCTCCGGGTGATCATCGATCTTCCTTCTTCCATAGTCGAAGCGGGCGTTATTTCTTCATAAGGGTCGCAATCGGGAATATGATCCTTCCGACAAGGATACTGGGTGTTCCGTGGCTCGACCACCCCGATAATCTTCTCAGTGTTTCGCTTCCGCTTTCGGCGTGTAACTCGTGGTGAGGTTGTCAGCATTTCGACTTCAGATTATTCTCATGTTTCAAGTGCTCGACTGACCTCGCAAGGAAGATAACAACATAAATATGTCATGAATGTCCGCTGGCCCTTATAAAGTGAGTCGGAGCAAATCTGACATTCCCCGCCCACAAAATTGAGAATCAGATCGCTTAATGCTCAGGCCCGCCTTCCGTCGGGGAGTTCTCCCATTAGGCGATCGCAGCCCACTCCTATCAGAGGAGAGATTTCAACCAGTCGGGGCACCGTCAAGCCCGAGTGCGAAACGGAAAAAATCAAGCTCTATTGAGAAAGACCTACCGGCCGCACAAGGTTCAAATGGCGTCTTCTCGACTTCTCGTCAACGCTGGAGCGGCGCAGCTGCTCGCGTCGAGGCTCGTGGTCACGAGCTTCACCCTTCTAAGCCTCGCTATAGAGGCAAAAAGATTCTTGATGGATTCGCCGAAAGGCCGTCATAAGCATGCTCTATTATTATCGCTCGGAATCCGCCGGAGACGCCAAAGCGCCGGCTGCGGAAGGCAGCAGGTGCCAAACCGGATCAAAAGTCAGCGGTGACGAGACTCTTTGCTCTTCAATACCGAATCAGCTAAAAGATTTCGGCCCTTTCCTTAGGATTCGACTCGGAGGCCTGAGCGCCGCCCGGCTGACGCGTCTCCTAGCCTATCCCTTCAAGGGGGGCTGGGCTCTGTGAAGTCCCCGTGATCCGATAGTGTCTCGCCAAAGTTAATCTCGTGGTCGATGTCGACTTCATGCTCGACGCAGACAGCCACTCATTTGGAGTGGTCCGCCGATAAGGCCAAATTAAACGTAAAGCATGTAAAACGCCCGATGATAAGGCGAAGGCTGCCTCTTCTTCGAAGGGCCGAAGTCAAGTAAGAACTAGCGCAGCGTATGACCGAAGAGGTGGAGACTCTAACCGACGAAGCATACCGCGCTTCTACCGTGCTCATGAAAGTAGAGAGGATGAAGTCCTGAGTAGCTTACTGGGCACTGAGGCGAAGCCTCAAAGGTCCGGCGAGCCTGTGTCACACTGAGCGACCGACGACCCGGATGGCCGTAGTCCCTCCCAAGACGAAGCCACACGGACAGGAGGAGCTCGTCACATCCCGGGGCGAGCTGCGGGAGTCTCAAGAGGAGCTGCGTGTGGCCAATGGCGATCTATGTGATAAAGTAGCGCAGCTAACTGTGGCTCGTGGCAAGGCCTCCGAGGCCAAGGCGCTGCTAGACGCGGCTCGTCGTGAGGCCTCCGAGGCCGTAACCCGGGCGAGCTGGCTTGAATGAGGAGGTCGCATTGCCAGGATCTTCACCAAAGAAATATCCTTGGTCGTCAGAGGGATGATGTTAGCGCACCGAGGGACCGCCGCTCACCCAAGCCTCCTGGGTGGCTCAAGCCAGCTAGAAAAGGTCGTTAACGTATACCTAGACTTGGACTTCTACTTCGATCTCCCAAGTGACGAGGAGGTAGAGGAGTCTTTTTCTGCAAATTATTTTCAAGAACCGGATACTCCTGCTGAAGCCCATTCCCCCTCTTCATCGTGATGTTCCCCACGACGCCTAGGTTTCGTATCTACTTCCGCCGCCCGACATCAACTTTTATATTTTCTTTATGTACACTTGCTTCCTTTTGTTCCGCATGGGGCCCGAGACATATAGCTCTCCTTTCATAAATATTCATTTTTATCGCCCGCTTCACCGTGAATCTTCCTTTTCTTCATGAATCAGACTACCGAACGGCTCGGTCATAACTAAGCTCGCCGTGACCGAGTCGCCGGCGCTTCGTGGCCGCCTTTGCATGTGCTGAACTCCGACTTTTTGTGTCGTTAGCGGCGCAGCTCACACCGAGGCCGATTCCATCTACGATTTCCGCATGAGCCGAAATGATTCCCAGCCGCATGACCTACTTTTCGCGTAGAGCTCGCAACGCATCGTCAAGTTCCGCTTTATACTAATATCGGATAAGGCTCGCCCATGTGAACTCGTCAACTGCGAACCGGCCGCGTTGCTCGGCCTATGTGGACTTCAGGAGCCCGCCAAAGCGAACATCGGGCAGAAGCCGCCCATGAATCGCCGAAGAGTTTCGCCGCTAACCGCTGGCGTGGCTCGCCCATGTGAACTCGCCACCGGGCGAACCGGGCTCTTGAGCCGTGGCTCGGTGGCTGCTCCGCCGAGCGCGGCGTAGCTCGAAGCCGATTCGACTTCGGGCAGGCGCTGCGGCTCGCGGTAAGAGCGGATGGCGCTCGCCAAAGTAAGCCGCCGTTTGGCGGCGCGGGCTCGTGGCGTTTCCGTACCGGCGGGTAACGAGCCGACCACTCAGGCGCTGCGGCTGTGCGCAGTGGATGAACTCGCTAAAGTGAGCCGCTGTCACGGCGCGCTGCCCGCGGCGTTTCCGCCGAAAGGCGAAGTGGCTCGAGCCGACCGATTTCGAGGCGCGCGCCTGTGCGTAGGAATGAAAGCCACAGTGAGCCGCCGCTCATGGCGCCGCGGGTTTTGTGGCGTCTCCGCACCGAAGTGGCGCATGTGTACCGAGCTAATTTGACTGAGGCGCCGCGGCTCGCTCGCAGTGTGCATTTAACTCGGGCCAAAGTGAGCCGCGGCTCGCGGGCGCCGTAACCTGCGGCGTTCCAGCCGAACCGCATGTACCGAAATGACCGACTTCTAAGGCGCCGCGGCTCGTGCAGAGTGGATGAGCTCGCCAAAGTGAGCCGCTGGGCTCACATACGCGCCTGGTGGCGTTCCACCGGCGGCGATGTGTACCGAGCTTATCCTGACTCGGCGCTAGCCGTGGCCTCAGGCAGTGGACAGCTCGCCAAAGCGAGCCGCCGCTCACGGCGCTATGACCTCGTATGCTCCAACCGAGCCGGCGGCGTAGCCCGAAATGATCCGACTCGGTGCGCCGCCCGCGGCGAGCGGATGAACTCACAAAAGTGAGCCTGGCTCGCGTGGCGCTGCGGCCCGGTGGCTGCTCCAAATGAGTTACGGCGTGTACCGAGTCGATCCGACTCGAGGCGCTGCGGCTCGCGTGAGTGGATGAACTCGCCAAAGTGAGTCGTTCGCTCGCAGCGGCGGCTCGAGCGCGTTTCCAGCCGAGCGGCGATGTACCAGCCGATTCGACTCTCAGCGCCGTGGCTCGTGCAGAGCGGATGTAATCCCGCTGGGTTAGCCGTTGCTTCGCATGTGGCTCGCTGCCTACCGAGCGGCGATAGCCCGAGTCGACCGACCCGAGGCAACAGAGCTGCAGTGGATGAGCTCGCCAAAGTGAGCCGCTTCGCTCATGGCGCCGTGGGCCTTGGTGGCGTTTCTAGCCGAGCGGCGCGTAGCTCGAATCGATTCGACTCCCGAGGCGGCCATGCAGCCAGGCGTAGTGGGATGCACTCTACAAAGTGAGTTGCTGGGCTCATGGCGCGGCGGTTCGGTGGCTTTCGCCGGCGGCGATGTAGTCGAAACATTCGACCCGAGGCGCTGCGGCCTGCGGCAGAGTGGATGAGCTCGCCAAAGTGAGCCGCTGCCTATGGCGCGCGGTTCGGTGGCGTTTCGTACCAGCGCGATGTAAACAGCCACCGACCGACTCGAGGCGCTGCGGGTTCGCAGCGGATGAGCTCAAAGTAAGCCGCTGCCTATGGCGCGTGGCTCGATGGCGTTTCTACCGGAAGCGGCGATGTGTTCTTAAGCCGATGGATTCCTAAGGCGCAGGGCTTCTCGCAGAGCGGATGAACTCACAAAGCCGAAGCCGCTGCTCGCGCGCGCAAGTGGCTCGGTGGCTTCCAATGAGGGCGATGTGTACTCAGCCGACTGACTCGAGGCGCTGCGGGCTCGCAGAGCGGATGAGCTCACAGCGAGTCGTTGCCTGGCGGCCGTGGCCTCGTATGCTCCACGATGGTGTCATCTCGGGCAAAGTGTCAGTCCTTTCGCATGCTTTCGCTTATGTTGGTGAAGTTGATACGTGAGTCGCCACTTGCCATTGCTTTCGACGAGCATCGACATTTGCCAATCACCGCATAACATCTTCATCTCCCAACGCCCGCCAGAGATGAGTTTTCGTCGCACTCCCGCCAGCGGTCTTCGCCGCAGCTCCTTCGTTTTAACGTTGAAGGATGGGTCGGTGTTCGCACTTTACGGGTGATTATCGTAGGTCACCTCCCATGTCCGTCGCTTTCCATAAGACGCCTCGTTATGTCTCAAAACTCGAGTAGCGGAGGCTTTCAGGTCTTCTCGCTAGCTCGGGACGATATATGCGAGATGTTCAGGGTCGTCATCCAGCGAAACTGGTTCTAGTTCTTCCAAAGGCTCGAGTCGGGTGGGCACCTCGT
Organism: Tetrastigma voinierianum; assembly: GCA_016808115.1. Taxonomy (NCBI): domain Eukaryota; kingdom Viridiplantae; phylum Streptophyta; class Magnoliopsida; order Vitales; family Vitaceae; genus Tetrastigma; species Tetrastigma voinierianum. The sequence goes on from JAEQBH010000804.1 coordinate 414,874, forward strand.
CATGCATGTCAAGCTTTCCGCCCATTCACGAGTCGACGCCTCTTTGCTTCCATGGAGGCCGTAGCACTGCCATCCGCTGATTCTCAAACCATCCCTACCCGTATGGTCAGGAACTTCTGATTATCATGTGGTACGTGAGGATGGCTTTTATCAAGGCTGAGCGAGGTCTTCTAACAACATATTATAAGCCGATGGGGCGCCTACAACGGTAATCCACGTTGTCGGCGCCCCGCAAGGGGGCCTCCGTAGAGCACCGCTGACTGAGCGCCCAAGGTAACACCTTTTCCTTAAAATCCCCCGCCAAGAAGATGTGTGTCGACGTTCCGCTTTTCTCCCAATGCCCATTTTATCAAGGCTGACGCGAAGATGATGTCAGCCGAGCTCCCGTTATCAACTAGAACCCGATGAACTGTTTTGTTGGCCACAATTGCGCGAACTACCAGCGGGTCGCCACGGGGCAGTTTTCGCATCCTCCATCCGAGTCGAGAATGTGATGGACGTGAGCCGAAAGTCACAGAAGCTCAATTCTCTTTGTATTTCCCCTATTTCCGCTGTCCTGATGCTGCGCAGATGGGCCTTCCGAGCTGAACTAGACTCTCCTCCTCCTGAGATCACATGGATTTCTCCAAGGGGTTGCTGGTGCTGAGTCGCCGCTTCACCGAGGCTAGCATTGCTGAAGCCAGCCTCGGTTGGGTTTGATTCGGGCTTGACCGAAGATATGAACCGCCGAGGTATCCGCGCCGTATTAAGTAATTTCTATTTATCTCTCTTTAGATGTATACAAGAAACCAGGCGATGTCCATAGTCCCTACGAACTCGCACATTGTGTCGCCCTCACAAGTGATCCGATTTCATTCGAAAGTAGCTACCTCGAACTCGTTTCGCTTTGCATTTATAGACCTGGTGACACCAGTCCGCTCGTGGGGTGAAGCGTCGCGAATAATGTCGCCGTTTCTGACGCGGCGGGACCTGCATTTCATCTTCTCGAAAGTTGCCGCTTTGGGATCGTTTCTTCATTTTTCGAGATCCTTCGTCACTTTGTTCGGCTTCGCCTGCTGCTTGTCTGTCTCCACTTTTCTCTTTATGAGCGGGAGGAGTTTCTTCTGGATATGAGGGCTTCTTCTGCTTATATACTTCTCGCTTTGCGAGCACTCTACTATGCTTCAAGCCAGGGTTCTTTTCAGATGGAAAACACGATCTCTTCGACGCACTCCTAACCCAAAGAATGAATGCAAGGATTGCTAATTTTTCATCTGCATGTCTATCTTTAGGGACTCTACAATAATCTTGCACTGTGACTTCAGACCTTCTTGTGAGCCCCGCTTGACTCACAACGATGGTAACTCCTGCTTTCGTACGTCCCCGCCCCCCGACGAAGGAGACGAACGCAATGGATAGTTCTCTAAATGAAGAGATTGATGAAGGTGGAATTCTATTGAACTGTGCTAAGGTTAGGTCTTTAGCTGCAGAATTAAAGTCTCGCATCGTACGTGGTCCCGATACCCATGCAACTCTATTTGATTTTGTAAGTATTGAGGTGGTTTAATTCGATCTTTGATTCCATCGAACGCTTCCACTTCAGGGCACTTGAATTTCAATAAGGGGGGTATGAGCACCCCAAGGAAGGAAGGGTGATCTGCCTTGCCGTACCAAGGTGTCCATAGTGTCTCCCGGGCGCCCTTAACCACCTCCTTCACGGGCCGAAGTTCTTTTGCCGCGACTCCTAAACCTCCGCTCCCAGCGATCGCTTCTCCCGCTCGGCCGAGGGTGATGTAGTTCTTCGCCCTCGACATGTTCCGAAAGATTGCCCGCTTCTCTTCCGCGCCACTGTGGTCCGTCAGGCTCGCCTTCACCGATTATTCGCTTTCGGAAGACTCGAGAATGTCGTGACCGTACGCTCTCACGGGAATGTCGCACCTCCCGCCTGCCGTGTTTCTCGTGACGCAGACCGCTCGTAAGTTGCTCTAACTTCTATCAGCGCGATCGATCCAGGCGGCGCTTCCACTTCGCTCGCTGGCTTGCATTGCTTCTATCGCCCTAGAGGTTCGCCGTCGCCGGTGGATTCTCGCATCTCGCGATCGGGCGCCGCTTCTCGCCATGTCGTTGATACCATCGCGAATCGAGAAATCAGCGAGATGAGATAGAACCGCCGTTTCTGGCCGTGCATCGCGCTCAACCGATGATGCCTTTTTCAACCTGAATCGGGCCGGAGCTGCGCGGGCCGCCAGCCGACCCATTGTTCAGGATCGACGAGGCGTCTGTATCGGCCCTGACGAGCAAGCAGATCGCGACACCTGCTGATCCGCAGCTCCTAAGTAGCACTCCTCTACAAGAACAAAGAAGAATTCGGCGAGGGGGCATGCATGACGCTCCAGTCTGATCGATTTCTTTACGAGAGAAAGGGTTGCTAGAGGGCGTATGTGTTCGCGTATGAGTATCGTCTAAGAGTCACGTACCTTTCATATTTGGGGTAGTAGTATATTTATAGTAGATGTTCGACCAGTTGTACTGTAACTAGGATTTGTTCCCATTGGATGGGATTTTCTTATCAATATCGGATTTGGTAATGGATTTAGAAAGAGCTGTTTATTTGGGATAATCTTCCTTCCTTATTGGGGGGAGATCCAACTGGTGATGATCATGTTATTATTTTCTTTTCCTTACTGATAAGATTTGGTTGGATCGGTAGGATGATATCTTTGTTAGGGGGTTATTATTTTGTGTGAAATCTGGTTGAGTTTAAGTCTGAACACCCAAAAATTCATCAGATCGTCTTTAGTTCTGTGGGCCGGGCGCCCGTTTAGGGGTGTGAGATGCGGGGGCTGGGTATTGTTAAGGCATACCTTAACACAGGCTTGGTGGGTGGGCCTTTCTTGAGCCTTTTCCAAACCTATCAATAAATAGAAATATATATATAACATATATATATATATATATATATATATATATATATATATATATATATAAAATTTATATTGAACTACGTGACCAGCTCCAATTTGTTACGTAGATGACAATTAAGCAAATATAGTTTATATCAATATTTTATTTTATAATTTTTTTTTTTTTTTTAATCATAGTTGACTATTCCAACAACAACTTTATCATTTAAAAAAATAAAAATATCATGATTAGTTCTTTGACAATTATCTAGATTTTAAATTTTATCAGAACCTTTCTTCCTCCTTTATTTCTTTCATTTCTCTGTTGTTCTCCTTCTCTTTTTCTGGCGATGACATTAGGACTTGGAGAAAATCCAGTGATTTTTGCCTTATCTCTTCTCCTAGTACTCCATTCTACTCCACAACAAGTAACCCTCATATATTGGACTATTTTTTGTTGAAAATTTCTTACATTGCTGCTTTTGTTGGTGTATTTTGTTGATAATGTAGTGATAAATATTTGAATTTAGTTCTTATTTTAATATTTGGGAAATCAATAGTTGAAATGATTAAGAAAATATGTCAAAATGACCTCTATTTTTTTTAGACATAAGATTCTCTATGGTTTCATTTGGAAGCTAGAAAATGTTAGGGAAAGAAAAAATAAGCAAATGAGGAAAATAATTTTCCTCAGTTTGAATCTATGGAAAAATACAAAAAATGGAGGAAAAGAAATGGATTTTGTCAAACATTCACCTCTCCCTTTTTTCACATTCGTTTAATTTGGGTTTTTCAAACTGATCATTTGTATTCTTATGTTTTTTTTTTTAATAATCCTCTTGTTATTGTAAAAGTAAGGTTATTATGGGTATGTTCGGTTATGGAAAATCTTAAGGAAAGAGGAAAAGAAAGAGAGTGAAAAGAATGGGAAGGAAAAAGAAATACCAGAATTAATTCTTAGATAATTTAAAGGAAAGGTTTTCTTTTCTTATTTTGTCGATTTTAAGGGAATAAGCGAGAAAAATTTATAGGATTTTCTTTAAATTTTCTCATATTTTTAGATCTCATCTAAACTTGAAAAGGAAATAATTTTGTTTTTAAAATAATCTTTTTCTATTTCAACATGAAAAAGAAATAAAGAATAAATATATTCAAGAATTTTTTTGAAGGATAATTAAAAGTATTTAGAGAATTATATATGTTTAAATCATTTAATATTTGTATACCAAACATTCTTTTGCTAATTAGTAAGGAACAATACAGCTGCATCCAAGGGTTAGAGGCTTAGGGCGGGTTTTTACATTTTTGAAGAAATTTGGAAATTTTTGGCGAGAACGATTTTGAAAACACAAAGAACATTATTTTGATGATCTCTTAAAATTGTTATTCTCAATACATGATAGATAAAATTGATATAAGGAATCTACTTCTCCAAGTTGGTGTTCAAATGAGGAGATTATGAATAGAAATTTCGATACGAAAATGGTTTCTACAAAATGCTAATTCCACTATAGTGGCAATACCATTTGGAGTTTTTCTAATTGATCACACTAGTGTTTTGATATTTCTAATTCTAAGATTTTTGAATCATTAGTAATTTAAGAAAGAATATCCTCTCTTAGAGAACCCATTTTTTATCAATCATAATTCAAGAAAGAGGAATCTAACTAAAGGCTAGAAACCCTTCCTTTATCTCCTTAATAAGATTCATATTATATATAATTTTTGATTTTGCAGAAAAAAAATTGATTTAATTTGACATAAACTAATATTTTGGAATATCAGCTTTTTAATTATTTTTAAATTATATTATCCTTTTATTTTATATCATTCTTTTAAAACTGTTTTTCAAATTAATCTTATTAATCTTTTTTAAAGAATTGTCCTCACTTTAATTTTATTCATTTTATATTTATCTTTATTGTCTTTTTTTTTTTTTAAATATTTTTTGTTGTAAATATTCAAATACAAATTATTCAAATGAAATATACACCATATATTATTTTAGGGAAATTATTAATTCAGAAGTGCCTGATTGCACCAATAAGAATGAAAATAGAACCCAAATAATAGATATTAACTTGAAATGTACTATCTCCATGAAATTAATAAAACCATGCACTTTTTTAGTAACTTTTGGTTAAACCCTAAATTATTTCATTATACTTCCAACAATTAAAAAAGGACGGTACTGATAAAAATAATTTTTTATTTCAAAAGATTAAAAATAAATTTCAAAAAAATAAATTTACACTTCTTATTTTTGCTTAATTTTTCTATATAATTTTAAATAAGAAAATAGATCTCTACCCTCTTTTCCTAAATTTTCACGAATAACCAAAAACAAAGAAAAGTCTTATATTTTCCTTTCCTTCCTGCCCTCCTTTCAATTTTCCCCCATCATTTTAGTATTCCAATACATATCTTTATATCCATAATTTTTAACCCCTAAATTTTGAGACCATTTTGGCCATAGGTCAAGAATAATGTATCAGTACTCCACTATTCTAAGTGATATGTTTATTACAATGGAAAAATGATGAAATTAGAAACAAATGGAAAATATGCTGAGAACAAAGTTATCATTGTGCCTTTGGATGTACCGGTTGATTGCACGTTTAAATAATTGGATGATATGATATACTCAAGGACAAACATTGACAAACAAAGGTTCAAATCAGTCCTCAATTGTAAGTATCCCATGAAAAGTGGAAATAGGTTCCAACTTTGTCTAATATGGGATGATAATAGTGTGTATCAAATGTTGAAATTAGTTAACACAACAGGCATGAAGGAAATTGAATTGTATATTGAGGTTGTTCGAGTCAAGCCACAAATAAATCAATTTGTGGGTGCCAACATAGATTTATTGGTTGTAGGAATTGATAATGTTATAGAATTGGACTATGGTTGTGTTTAGTAAGCGCTCAAATACCTATGTTAATAGATGTGAAGTACGAAGATGTGATGAAATGTGAAGATGAAAGTTAATATATCAGAATCGATGAAGATGGTGATGATGAATCTAATGGAGATATAGATGTTCAAGTTGATGGACATGTTTCATCATTCCATACTCTTAACCAAGTTTTGGAAAATGAGCAAGGGATATATGTATCTGTGGATGCGGCATCTTGTGATGTATCAAATAACCTAGATGTTGAGGTCTCAGATGAGTTATCCTATTGAGTATCACTGCTTTTATAACCTTAATTTGAAAGTAATGGAAGGGACCAGCCCAGTATCTTTATTTCAAGTGATTGGACTCCATGGGTGAAACATACTACCAGATACTTAAGTGGAGAATTTGTAGTTAGCCAAGTTTTTAATTCCAAATCTGCTTTGCAAAGATTTACTCAATTAAAGCACACCAAGAGTTTGTGGTTGTTGCATCCTCAAAAAAATTGCTAGTTTTAAGATGTAAGAAGGCTGAGGAATGTTAATGTCCATGGAAGCTTCGTGTCATGCTTGTGAAAATTACTTATTTATTTGTTATCAACAAGTATAAAGGGCTGCATACTTGTGTCAAAATCCTTCATGAATCGGGGACCAAAAATCGTCAGGTTGGAACAGACTTGATTTTCTCATATCATTGCAATTATTAAGGCATAATTCACTTTGTCTGTATCTACTATTCAAGCAAGTGTGATGAAGAAATAGAATATATGAAATCCTCATACAAAAGAAAAGGTGCTTGGGGGAAAGCGCAAAAGCGCTTAGACACTTTGTTGGTGACTTTGTCAATCATAGGCCAGGTTACCACGTTTCTTAACTGGACTTAGAGTAAGCCGTCCACCAGATGTAATTTAATTTGGAAAACATTTGATAGTAATATGCCAAACACCGATATATTTCAACTCGTGTTCTAGTCATTCAAGCCATCTATTGAAGGGTTCAAACATTGTCGTCCCGTACTGAGTATTGATGGTACACATTTTTATGGGAAGTATAAAGACACGTTAATGATTGCTATGGGGTGTGATGGAAATAATTAGTTGTTTCCATTGGCATTTTCTATTACAGAAGGCGAGAATATTGATAGCTAGGGATGGTTCTTGGCATGTATTAGAAACAGAGAAACTCAATGGATGAGAATTTGTGTTATATCTTCTATGAACATCAAGTATTATGTGAAGCTTTTGGAGTGATCCTCTCTCAAGTCTTAGGTCAAATTTGAACCATGCACTGTCTGAGATTGCATGTGTCATCTTGCAAGCAATTTTATGACTAAGCAGATAAACTCTTGAAGAATTTAGTGCAATAGAGTGGCTTTAAGCGCTTAAACATCGCAAAATTCGTAGGCATATGTGGACCCATTTTGCTATTATGCGTTTCATAAGCTTTCAAAAAATGAGACTAGTTTTTATTTTTAAAAAACCATTTTAGAAAACGGTTTGGAGTCGCCATATTTTTTGTTTTTATTTTAAAAGGAAAACAAAATAAGAAGAAAAACCCTAAATATGACTCATGATAAGAAAGCGGTGCAGGGAGAAGAAACCCCGGGGTCTGGTCGGAATTCCGGGTTATCAGGAAGGTACGATGGAGCGTAAGCACCTACAAGCCCAAGTGGATCTCTACTAAACAAACTAAAGAAGAGAAAGAGAATATCAGAGGTTTGAGCTAAATCAACTAATGAATACCAGATAAGCAATAACAATATAAAAACATGCAAGACCATCTCTCATCTAATAATCAAACTTGGTGATAAGGAAAAATGTGTGCCAGACCGAAGGAAGGCGTATGTTATAAAGCGTATCAATTGGGAAACAATGTTAGGTGTATTTCATCTAAACTCTTCACATTCAGTGAAAGTTGGATTATAAATCATATGTCAAATTATTTATTAAGAAGTAGATAATAAGACCCCACAAGCCCATTTATATATTACACAATTAACTCCCAAAGTTTCTTATTGAATTTGTAGAATTAATAAATGTTTGAGATTTTACTTTGAGAAAGCGGGGTTTTTCGAAGTGAGGAAGTTTTGAAAATTGGAAGTTTGAAATTGAAATTTGAGGTGAGTTTTTTTAGGACTTGAAATTTAGAAATTAGAATTTCAAAATTTGAGGCCCCAAGAGCAAATTGAATCTTGAAATTGAGATTTGGAATTTTGAAATTGATCGGCTTAGATTTTGAAATTATGAATTTTGTAAATTTTGAAATTAGAAATTAGGCTAGTGGAACTTGAATTTTGAAATTATGACCATGATTTTGAAATAGGAAATTGCAATTTGAAGTGGATCATTCAGAAAATTTAAATTTTATTCTGATTGGGAGGACTGACATAAAGTGTTGATTTAGAAAATGAAATTTGAAATTTGGATACTTAAATTGAGAAATGGAAATTCGAAAAAAATTTTTTGGGGTTTGTTAAATTAGGAATGGTGATAGTCCGCATATCATTAAGGAAAACAAGCAAAAAAAAAAAAAAAAAAAAAAACAACAAGCAATTTTTAAATAAACAAAAGCAACAATATAATTACAAAATAAAAATAGCCATTCTCTAGACCCAGTGACTAATATCTTTAAGACCAATTAAAAATAAATAAATAAAAATTAACTATATAAAGAAGAATAAAAGAAAGTCAAAGAAAAACATACGGTAGGCGAATTTGGACCACGATGGACGACAATATATATTTGAGTGCATAAAGTTGAGATGATATCCCAAGAATTCTTTGTAAAGATTTCCTCAGGCACTCGAACTTTTAAACTTTGAGACCACTTAGGATCCCCACTCCAATGTGGGAAGACCTCTTTTCCTTAAGAAAATTTAAGGAGGCCAATGTAAACAATTATATAGACCAATGCATATTAATTTCATTCTCTGAAAAAATTTGATAAAGACCTGCATTTAGGATTATAATATTTTTTCGATTGAACCAGCTTTGTGGTTTTATGCCTCAAAATGGGAAATTTGCTTTTATAGGGAAGGAGGCCTCGAGCACTGCGTAGGGATTTACGTGTGGGATTACTCCCCTTGAAGAAAAAATCTTAAGCCTCAAAATGTGGGACTCATAACATCTCTTTCCACTTGTAATTTTCAATGTGGGATTGTCTCCCACAAAAGAAAAAAGATCCTAAGCCTCAAAATTTGGGGTCTACAATATGACTATAATTGGGAGAATTAATTCGGAAGCACACCAATGGTTGGAGGTGATCCCTCTTGAGATATGAGCACTTTCACATGATGGAGGTAGAAGATATGGATAGCATTGCATTGTCATTCAAAGTGATACCCATAGCCGAGTGTTCTTAAAGGGCTCGTAGCTTATAATAAATGCATTAGTTCGATTGACCTTTTTCATGCTTAATAGTTTACTTTGAGCTGAGTGCTTCAGATTAGGCCTGGGCCATGGTTAAGGTTGGATTCACTGGAATTATTCTTTCTGGTCATCAGGGATAGGTTACATTATCAGAGTCAAGAGCTGGTTGAACATAGCGCCTTAACCTACATGACTAAAAATACCGCATCCAAGTAGGTAAGCCCGCCCATCATCAATAGGTTTTTCCATGTAAGTCATATCATAGCAGCATGTCAGCATGTTTAACATTGATTTTCGATTATTTGTTCAAGGCTACTACCTCTGCAGTTATCTTATGATACTTGAGCTTTCATCCATATTCAAGTAGAAGATGAGTGGCCTCTTACCGCAGTGGTCCCTGCGATTGAACTTTACGAGTCAATGAAACATAAGCAGTGAGCGTCCCTAAATCAACTAGTTGCATAATGAAATGGACGTTGGGGATGGGAAAACTATTATCACATGTGGGCTGTGCAAACAACCGGGTCACAATCGCCGCTCTTATAAGAATAGGAATCAAGTTCAGTTAAAGATGTGATGTAACTCAAATTTTTTTTTTGTAAGGCAATTTGCCTATCATGATTATAGTTGCTATGTATAAGACTTATGAACAAATATTTATTTTTTGGATTATAAAAGACTAGTGTACCTTATTTAAGTAAAAGAGACATCATTCTTGTACGTGGTTTTTTTTGTTCATTGCCTTAATAATTGCATTCATAACTATGGTACTAGTATCTCAATGTTTTTTGTTAATAATTATAGTGTCTTTATGTTATACATTTACATATATAGGCGTTAGAGGAGAAAACTAAATGATGTAGATCCTTAGTTCATTTAATCTTGAGTATTCTGAAAATAGACATAGGTCTCATTTAGTAGATACGGAGTAGGTATATATTTTATTAAATATCAACTACTATTACATATCGTTGGTGTAATGTATATATAATCAATTCTAAAATTGATTTCTTCGTTACTTGTTGTTCCAGGAGATACTCAACGCTTGCCAACAGATGAAAGCCTTCATCAGTATGTGAGTGATAGATTAACGTATTTGTCCATATGTAATCCGCTCGGGATTCTATGGTATATGTCGCATGGGCCACATCATGATCGATTAGCCACTCATCACTAGTCTCGTCGAGAGATGGAGGCTTGAGACACACACGTTTCATGTACCCGTCGGAGATATAACGATCATGTTACAAGATGTTGCTATCATCCTTGGGCTCCGTATCCATGGACCAGCAGTCACTAGGACATGTGTGTTCAATGTGGCGAAGTTGTGTCAGGAGCTGCTTGGTGTCATCCCACGCTCTGATGCTCGCAAAGGAGCCGCTATCTCCATACAGTGGTTATGTGACTAGTTATCCACCCCAGCACTTGATGCAGATGAGGTCACTTTAGAGCGAAGTGCGCGTGGTTTCATCTTAGCATTGATGAGATCCTTTTTGTTTGCGAACAAGAAGGGAGTGCATGCCCATCTATGCTTTCTACCACTACTACGAGATTTGAAGCAGACTGCAGCGTATAGTTGGGCTAGTGTAGTACTAGCATAGTTATATCGAGAGTTATGCCAATCCGACTTGAGTTTATGAAGCGCGGTATTAGCACTTGTAATTGCAATTTATTCTGAGTGGCTCCATCGAAAATTTGTTTTTATTACATACACATTCCTTATACCACGACACATTATTAATTTGCTTACTTTTGTTTATTTTTATTTAGCTGCGGTGCTTGGGAGAGACTTCCGTGGTGGCCTGATTTAGGCCTCTGGTGCATCCAACACTTCCGGTCGTTCATACCTTACAGTAGCAGCGTTGATATCGTCGATAAGGCGTAGTTAAGGTGTCCCGCGATGAGATGCACCCGGATGAGAAGCCGATTCTCGGGCCCATAGGGTATTCTAAATCAACAAAATTTATAACCTAATACCTCATACTACCGTAGCATTGCTACTATAGTATGGCGGCTCTAGGATCGTCCACAGTGATGGGTTTTCTTCGTAGAAATGACTAATACTGAGGTTTACATTGGTGATTATAGTTTGGATATTGGGATTGTGATAAAAAGGGGTTGTTTTTAATGGTTATCACTGAAAATAAAACATATTAGAATGTGGAAATAGGTTTCTTGAAGTATCAGGACACTAGACTTAGGTTCTTTAGGAAAATGAAGGGGCTTCCGGGTCTTTACCTTGTATTGGGGAGGATAACATATAGTTATCTCTCAAACCGGATCTTCATTTAGTTATAAAAACTGACCCTCCTTAAATATCTTTGAAAATGGCATTCACTGGCCATTAATGTTTTCAGTTGGTAAAAACGCAAGTCTCCTTGACTCACCTTCCAATGGGTCATAAATGATAACTAAAGATAATCACTGGATCTAACATTAAGCATTGATAGACATGAAAGCTTACTGACCAAACTCAAAATTGATTCGAAGGATCGAAACCTAAAGTTGAAGAAGACGATGTGCTTGGTGAATACCCATGTGAAAAACATGGAAACCCTTAGTTCACCTTAGGATCCTTTACCTAGTGGCCTTCTACTTCAAGGAGGAAGGGGTTTTAGCCACTCATCCTCTGAGAAATCATCCTCAGAAGGTGTTTGGCTAGTGAGAAAAGAAAAGAAAATGAGAGAAAATGAAAGAAAAACAGGAGCTTGTTCGACAAGCCTCCCAAAACTTTTTTTTAACCAAAAAGCTAAAAGCTAAAAAGTTTTCTAAAAACTTACTCGTTACAAAGTGTTCTTTGGGTATTATATACCACCAAAACAATACAAATTACCAAATTGACAAAAAGCAAGAAACTATTACATAGGGATAATTTGGGAAGAAATCGAAAGAGGATAAAGGTAAAAATAATGGCAGAAATTTCGCGGGTTGTGGTCTGCTGACCTAAATTCATGACCTTATAAGGTGCAACCTTTAAGAAATTCCGCCTTGAAATTAGTAAGGGCTTTCTGCCATTTTCTTCTGTTATAGGTTACCATATACGGTTCTACAACTCTGAGTTCAATTGATTTCTTCCGTAGCGGCGAGGATCCTAATGTTTAAATATATAGCACAGAAGCTTAGAAACTACAAAAGTGTATAAAATTTGATTAGAAGCATTACTAGGTTCTTAGCATTATAGCTAGGTCAAGTTTGTTTGATTACTACGCGAAAAGGGTGCTCCAAAACCCGGGGTGTTAAGGTATGGAACAACGTATTTGGGTAGTAATCACTTCACTGTCGACACAATCACTGAATTCCTTGGCATGAGAAGAAGTAAATAAAGCAAGATGAACTATATATATATCATGAAAAAAGATTTTTTTTTAAAAAAAAAAGGATAATACTTGACTTTCAACAAGGAGTCACCAAAAATCCTACCCACAGATTATCTTAGAGAAGTGTTGCAAATTCAAGTATCAAACTGAGTGTCAACTCTAGAGGAACCAACTTGAAACCTTCCACAAAAAACCTAAGTGTCGACTTGATTCCCAGTTTTCAAATGTAATTAAGCTCTAAACTATTCCCCACACAACCTGAATTATTTTCTATGCCTAGCAGACTAACTAACCTCAATAGATCAAAACCCAATTTTATTTCATAACTATTTTTGTGTTCTAGGGGTGCAATGCTGAGGGAATCAAATTCATTATTGTCCATGTAACGGGGGTCCACCGATGACTCCCAACCAATTTAGGTTTAGGGAATCAAGTCATAAGGATTTCTCAACCACTAAATCTTCAGGTTTCACCTCGGACTTTTAATAAGCTCGAAACTCTAGCACCTACAGAGTGCTAAGCTCACTATATCAACCACATAGCAGCATTGGAGTTGAGCAGCTCCCCAACAGGTTGGTTTAGAGACCTTAGAAACTTCCAAGACTTCGCCATGTCACCCCTCGGACCGCTAGGGTTTAAGGCAGTAATCTAAATTTTTCTTTTCTTTTTGTTCTTACTTTTTTTGAAAGACTTATTGGTCTTTTATTCAGGGGTCCCGACCTATTAAAGGTGGTCAAAAGTACTAGGCTAGATTTTTGCAGGGCTTAGGAGGCAAGACAGTTTTTCATCTTATAATTGAGACCTAATGTGCATAGTGTGTGGTTAGTTCAAAGTGGAAGAAATAAAGTTGAGGACAAGAATAATTTCAACAGTTCATCAACTCAAACAAGCATAACACCATTTTAACATCAACAACATTGGGACAAGACTTCAATTTCTCATATAGTAAGTTGAGCATTACAAAATTTTTTTTTTCTGTAAATGAGAAATTATAAACAATAACTAAAGCATGTGTTGAAAACTAAAAACATATACTTGTATTGTAAAAAAAAACAAACTAACCAGCAAGTCATTCAACTTAAACAAAACAGACTTACTCAAAACATAAATGACACTTCCTTCATTAACTCTCTCCCTAACCGAATTTGAAATTGTCCTCAATGGAAATTATGGAGAAACTTAATGAGAAGAAAGTGATACTACTCGTAGTGACATTGGAGGTGGAACCTCCACATCCTCATCCTGACGACTGACGGGAGGCGGAAGGATGGCTTGTTGAGTGGAAGCGGCGAAGCTCTTTAGTGGGATTTGGGGCCCGAAGATGTCATTGCTATTTGTTGTTGGAATGACCAGGTTTGTAGGTGGTGGAGCTTGTGATCCTACGTAAGCTCTTCTTTGTTGGAGTGAGAGGTATAGGTGGCAAGCCTAGGTGTTGCTGAACATGAGCAAGGATGGTAGTATTCTGAGCAACGATGGCTTCGGTTCGAGCCATCCGCTCGGCTATAGCAGCTTGTGCAGCAGCAAAGGACTGAGATGTAACCTCGAAATTGCGGACAACGGTCATGATGGCAAGAAAATCCTGAGTAGTGATGTGGATAGATGCCACTGGTGGTGAAGATGAGCTAGAGGGCCCATTTGGAGCCGGTAAAGGCTGAGAGGGTGGAAGAGTGTCTTTGCCGAGGCACAAATTAGGCGGGCACTGGAATGATGGGTACGGTGAAGGCATATGGACTTGTGGGGGATCTATTTGGGGATTTACCTCAACAGGAGGATATGCGGGAAGATGAGGGGCCCCGGGCACAAACTGCCATTTCTCAACGGTAAATGTGGCCTCGCAAACTCAACGACGCTCTTGATGGGGCTCAGCCGGAAAACCTAAGTGCTTCAATACATGAGAGAGCAACCTTGAAATAAAGTAGTGGGGCTGGGTCTATAAGAGGCTTTTCTTGAGGTGCTTTCTGTAGATTTTCTCCTCGAAGTGAAATATGGATGTCATAATAAGCTCCCAGGGAGGGAGTGCTTAAAAGCCTTCAAAATGCGATATAGGGCAGCTATCTAAGATGGCGCCCTTTGGACCACATGCGAAAAAGAACAAATTGGACATAGCTTGCAGTGGTCCACCAAAAGTATCTATGTTGGAAGTGCCCTGCGGAATAAAATGGGCCCGATTGATGTGTCTTAGGAGAGGATCGGACCATCCCTCAAGGCGAAAGGATGAGGCCACCTATAATTCTGGCTGAATTGGCGGGGGCCGCTGGAAGGTGGCGGTAGCGATATGGTGCTTTCGAAGGATGCGACCATCAATAGTGAAGTGAATAGAAGTGGGGTGGCCCTCACCTCGGGACGTCATGGTCTGGTAAAAGTCAATCACTACTCTCAGATAGAAAAATCGGCGTGGCGTCATAAACGACTCTAAAGAGTAGCGCTGAACGAGCCCCATCGAATCCCGAAGCTCCAGAAGATTGGAAAAAGTCGGGATATCATATAAGTGTTCATTGTGGAAATCCTTATTGTTGTAGTCAATGTTTCCTTCTATTGGAGCACGGGAGAAACGTGGCCTCATCACAATAGAGAGAATAGAGTCAAGTGACAATGGAATGTTGGCTGAGGCTCCCGGAGGTGGTGGAGACTGCAGAGGCACCTACGGTTGTGACTGTGAAGATTCTTTGGGGCTAGAGGTTTTGGCTTGCTTGGGTGGAGGTGGGTACGTGCCCAGTTGTGGGTGAGGAGGGGATCACCAGCGGGGCCGCGAGAGGACCCGGTCCGCCCAGTGTCATACAATACCTTGTGAGATAAAGCGGGGGTAGCGGCACAGGAGGTGTAGCGGGCTCCTATAGGATCGGTAGAGTAGTACGGCCTTGCCGAAGCAATAGTGTGCCTTAGAGCGGGGAAGGGCCTCGCACGGTGTTGGGATGATGAACCGTGGCCTCCTCGGGTCTTTTCCATGATTGGAATGGATGAGGGTTTTAGGAGAGGGAAAGGGTTTTTGCGGGGAGAGTTTCACAAGGAAGAGTTCAGGAAATGAGGAGATTGATTTTCACGGGGTTGTAGCAGCCACTGAAAATCACACTAACAGTTTATAGCATGTTCATGAGTAAAAATAAGTGGGGAATTATATTTTTTTCGGTATTAAATGACTAAACAAAAAATGATAAATCCAGAGAGAATTTTATAGGAGCCAAATAAGTGAAGTAAAATGTCAAATGGGGACCCCGGGTCCTAAATGAAAGTGTAATATTAAAAATGTGAATAAAATGAAATAGAAAGTGAAATGAAATGTTAAAATAGCAAAAAATGATTAGAATTAATGGAAGTAGCCAAACATGGCTTGTACTATAATACAGGGATAAGACCAATTTGGTGTAGAAAGCCATTTTCACATTTGGGCATTCCATTTGAGAGAAAAGAAGGCTAAAGGGATTATGGAGAAAGAAAGATTGAGTACCAGTGATTTTGTCGAGTAACCAAGGGTTTAAGAGATCAAAGTGGAATAAAAGGATCTTTGGGTATTAGAGAATCAAAAGATTGAAAGTATAGAAACCAAATCCTAACTTTTCTTTTCTTGAGTTGGGTTGATGAAAACCCCAAAATTTTTAGATGAAACTGTTTGTATTGGTTGTAAACAAGTTTTGGGGGTTGCTCTAAGTTGTGTTTGGTTGTTTTGATTGGTTTTGAGAAATTTTTGTATAAAGGAAATGGTGAGGTTTCAAAAGAGTTGCTGTCAAATATTTTTAAAAACCCTGTTCTTGTTTTGGCTATAGGTTAAGTTATAATCATCAAAATGGAGTGATTCCAATTGGTAAAGAACCATAAGAGCTAGATCTACAAATGTATAGAAGGGACTAGGAGCAAATTGTAGCCCTAAGGCTCCCGAATAGGGGTTTAAATGTGAGTTTCGGGTAGCTCATAGGGTATGCTCTGTTTTGGGTGTAGTTGCGATCATTTTGGCCATAAGGTTGGGTTTCCACTCATCCAAAATTGAGTGATTCAGAATTTTTGGATAAATTCTTCTGAAATAATTTAATTGGAAAGTATAATTAAACCTTAACCCCAAAGTCTTGAAATACCGTCAAAGTGGAGCTATGTGCAAATTATGTTTTGCAAATATGAGTAGTCTAGATGTAAAATGCAATAACTTGAGTTTTGGTGATCCAAATTGGATGATTGCAATTGGAGAAGAAACCTTATAACCATATCCTCAAATTAGTGAAGGAACCATTACCAATTTATGGAGTTAAGACCCCAAAAATAGAAAAATAACCGGAGGTAGGTGATCAATGGTACGGGCATATCGACTAGTTTTGCATTGATAAAATTCCGTAACTTGAGTTTGGGTGATCCAAATGAGATGATTCAATTCCCTAATAAAAGTAGGCTCGCCGACTATCATTTTCTTAAAAAGCATTAGAAAAATATGGCTCATGTGTCCCCAGAAAATTTTGCAGAAGTGAAGGAGTATTGGGTAGACATCAGCCTGGCTCAAAATCCTAGAATGCCTGATTGATTTTCTTTGGGTTGTTATTTAATTGTGACATATTTGTGATGGATTAGGGGTTGAGTGACAGGCTTGACCCAGAATGGGATTCGAGGATAGGAATCGAGCGACAACCTTTTGGGTTTATTCTTCAATCCCTCTCTTGTTTTTCAAATTTGAAAGTTTGACTTCACCCTTGCTTTCATTAATTTGAAATTGATTGTGAAATACTATGAAATATTGAAATGATTTATGATAAATTGCATATTGATTTGTTTTAAATTGATTTGAGACCCATTGCGAAATAAATTGCATATAAAAATTTTACATATTATTAAACAAATTATTGTATCAAATGTATATACCTTTATTATACATTGTATTGAATGATTTGAAATGCCAAAAAATGTGCCGTTAAATTCGGGTGAAGGATAGATTGGTATACCAATAAGGGTCAAATTAGCAGTATTGTGTCGAATGTAATGAAGTGTCACTCTGATGTAGCCAGGGAGGCAATCATCGTGTTCCACACAGTGATTTTTAATAACTAGTCAACGACCCGGAGGTGTTGCAGTGTTCATAAAATCGTTTTATCTGCAGGCATGCGACCAGCGGGATTTTTGCCGGTGATTAAGATTATCCTATGCACCGAAACCATATGTTAAATTCGATAAGGGCAAAATGATAATGAGATTGAAAAGTGCACGATTTGTGATTTGAATGATTTAGTGCATACGAAATTGCATAACTTGAAATGACCAATGAATTGTAATTGAATGTAAATGAATATATATATATGTATTGTACTACATTGGTTATTGAAAAATGTACAAAAGTATTGTTTTATAAACATTGCATGAATTAATTTAAACTGAAATGAAGAGAGAATTGTATAGAACCAATAAGCATGAAAATGCCGCACGTTATTTAATCTTCCCGCCGCGGTATCGAGTGAGCAATTACGAGGGCCAAGCTTCGCGTTGTCAGTAAAGATCGACCATGCATTCATGAAATAAGTTTAACCATTTTGTATAAACTCACGATTTTATTTTGTAAATGTTTTGATGTGAAAACTACAATATATTTTGTAAATGATCTTGCCAGAAAGGCATATAATGTGTATGTTTAAATCTTGAGTTTATCCCAAAAAAATGATGGAGCTATAATGTTTTGATGTATATTATTATATATATTCTCACCGGTAATATAAAAGGCGTATTTTACAACCATTCGTATCGGTAGCGCTGGACTTTACATATTATTTTGGTATCAAAGCTATAGTTAAATTGCTATAAAAAAAAGAAAAGGGTGTTACATATTATTTTGGTATCAGAGCACAAGTAGCATGGAGCTATGGTATTGAAAATGTATTTGTATTTGTATCGGTGTTTGAATATATCTTAAAAGTAAAAGTATTGATAGTGCAATGGACTCTACAATTATTTTGGTATCAGAGCTACAGTTAAATTGTTAGAAAAAAAAGGGGTGTTACATATATTTTGGTATTAGAGCATAAGTAGCATAGAGCTACGGTATTGAAAACGTATTTGTATTTGTATTGGTGTTTGAATGTATCTTAAAAGTAAAAGTATTGGTAGTGCAATGGACGCTACATTTTATTTTTGTATCAGAGCTTAGGTTTTCTACAAAATGATTTTGAAATTTTTGTAAATGATTTTGAAATTGTTTATGATATGCATTGCATTTGCATATAAAGGATGACATAACTCTGATGAGGATATTGTCGGTCTTAATAGGTAAGCATGGAAATTTTAGGCCCCAATATTGTCGTTGTTAATAGAGTCTATAGAGATTGTCCCATTAGAATACGAGAGTATGAGTTTCAGGGAGATTTGATCGAGTTGTCATTTAGAGTTTGATGCAGGAGAATGTAGGGATGGATTGGTTGTCGACCTTAGCGTGGTAGTTGATTATCGAATGAAGAGCCAGGGGCAGGCGGAGAGTGACTTTTATCGGCCAGAAGTCGAACCACCTCTCTCTAATCAAATATCCACCACTCTTTGCTAGAGCGATGGTTCGAAAGAGTGTGAGAAGCCTGCCAGCTTATGTGATGGGTACAAAAAAGGCATAGCCTGGTTTTTGTCGAGGACATCCTAAAGTTAGTGACCATCCGGATGTGTTCGGGAGGAATTGCAGTGCTATAGAGAGATTGAGTTTCGCGATTGAAGCATTGTTAAAATTAAACATCAGGCATCCATTGCAAGTATAGAATGGCTCTAGTGGGTTAAAAAGAATTGAAGCAGGTTGCGAGGTGTTAGAAAAGTTTATTCGTCCAGTGTATCACCATGGGAGCTCCGATGCTCTTTGTTAAGAAAAGAAAAATGAGTGCGAAAACCCCGGTTGTGTGTTGATTATAGGCAACTGAACAAAATGATAGTGAAGAACAAATATTCGTTACCCAGGATTGATGACTTGTTCGACCAATTGAAAGGTGCAAGTGTCTTTTTGAAGATTGACTTGTGATCTGGGTATCATCAATTAAGGATTAAGGATGCGAATGTGCATAAGATGACGTTTAGAACGTGGAATGGACATTATGAGTTCCTTGTAATGCCGTTTTGGTTGACAAATGCTCCAGCGGCTTTCATGGACTTAATGAATCGTGTTTTCCAACCGTATGTAGATTAGTTTGTCGTGGTGTTTATAGATTACATCCTTGTGTATTCAAAGGATCGGGAAGATCATGATACACGCACCTTAGTAGTGTTAGAAACCTTGAAAGGCAATTATAAATATACACCAAGCGAACCAAATCTTGAGATTTTAGTTGAGGAGAAGTGTCCTTTCTTGTACACATTAATCGGAAGAAGGAATTCGAGTGGATCAAGGAAAGATAAATTGTTTATTGAATGAAACCAGAAATTGCACGGAGTCGTAGTTTCTTGGGATTGGTAGGTTCTTCTGAAGGCTGTTAGGGGTTTTTCGATGATGCGGCCCCAATAATGAATTATCAGAATGTAATTTGAATGGAGTGAAAAGTGTCAAGCCAGCTTTGAGTTGAAAGCATTCTTAATCGAAAAACCTTAGAGTTCACTACCTGACGACTACGATAAGGAATATGTGATTTTTAATATTAAGTAGCACCACTAAAATGGACTTGGATGTGTCATATGCGCGAGGAGGGTAAAGTGGTAGCTTATGCTTGAGCGATTGAAGCGCGCAAAAGAACTACCCTGGCCATGTGATTTTGGAATTGGCGCTATTGTGTTACGTGAAAATATGGAGACATTATCTTTATGGAAAAAGTGTTTCATCTACATCGATTCACGTGTCTTAAGTATTTGCCCACGCAAAGAGAGCTTAACTTAAGACAACGTAGATGGATGGAATTGATCAAGGATTATGATTGCGTGATCGACTATCATCCCTGAAGGCTACAATGTAGTAGCAAATGCTCGAGTAGAATGTCAAGATAAACACTTCGAGCATTATGCCTATTCGTCACTATTAGCTCCACTCGCAATAGTAGCTTTGTAATTAGTAGCAAAAGGATTGCTGAATCGAGTGCTAGAGGCACAAAAGAATGATGAGAAAATTGTTGCAATTATAAATCAGAGTAGAGGAAAGAAATCGAATTTATAAAGGAATGAGGATGGATTTGTATTATGCATCTAAGTTTGTGTGTACCAATGATGATGAGTTGAAGAAATCCATACTTGAAGAGGCACGCAGGGGATCTTTTGCTATGCATCCTAGTAGCACGAAAATGTATCAGGATTTAAAGACTTCATACTGGTGGTCTGGGATGAACAGAGATGTATCAGAATTTGTGACCAAGTGTATGGTGTGTCGTAGTGCCATGGCGTGAATCTGTCTTCTAACCATTATCGCGCAGCCTATTAAAATAATTCGAATGAAAGCCAACCAAATCGGCCACATGATCGACAGAGCGTTACGATCTCGCTCAATGCGGTGATCGATCGACAAGTCACTTACTTCCTACCCGTGAAGAACCACTATGCACTTGATAAGTCGTCGAGATTTACATAAGGGAAATAGTTCTATTAAGATGGAATTCCAGACGATCATTTCGTATAGAGATCCGAGGTTTACCTCAAGATTTGGGAAAATCAAGAAGAGGGCTTAGCACTCGATCACTTCTCAAAGACAACTTTCCATCCACGTACGACGGACAATCGTAGAGAGTGATCCAAGTGTTGGAAGATATGTCGAAGCTGTGTGATCGACTATGAGGGTAGTTGGGATAAACACATTCCTCTAGTTGAATTTATGTATAACAATAGCTTCCCACGAGATTGAACGGCGCCTTACGAGGCTTCCTTACTTAAGAAAATGCGTAACACCATTAAGGCTGATCGGTTAAGCGAGAAGAGTTTATCGACCTTTATTTGATTCAAGAAACTAAAGAAAAGGTGAAAATAGTTAGAGAAAAGTGCCACGGATAGGCAAAAATCATATGCCGACATGAAAAGAAAGGACATTCGATATGAGATTGGCGAGAAAGTATTTTTGAAAGTATCGCCTTGGAATAGCGCACAGAGATTCGGGAAAGGCAAGTTGGAGCCCTAGGTTCATTAGGTCATATGAGGTGATAGAGAAAGTGGGTCCAGTGGCATACAGATTAGCTTTCCCTCTAGAGTTGGAAAATATCCATAATGTTTTCCATGTGTCAATGTTGAGGACGTACAAGTCAGACCCATAGCATGTAGTCTCTTCAGAGACGATTGAGCTTAGACTGGATTTGACATATGAAGAAGAGCCAGTGGAGATTTTGTCTCGAGAAGTGAAAGAGTTGCGGAACAAATCCCATTGGTTAAAGTGTCGTAAGAAACCACAAACAGGAAGCCACCGAAAGCTAAGAAGAGGCGACAATAATACCCTAAACTGCTTCTAAGGAAGGTAATTTCGAGGATGAATTTTTTTAAAGGAGGGACAGAACATTCGAAAATACCCTAACGGTTTTATAACATGTTCAGGGTGTAAAATAAATTATATTATATTTTTCCAGTGTTTAAATGGCTAAAAACGAAAAATGATAAAAATCCAAAAATTTTACAGGAGCCAAATAAATTTAGTAAAAATATCAAATGGGGACCCAAGGGTCCTAAATGAGGAGTGTAATGTTAAAAATATGAATAAAATAAAATGAAATTGGAATGAAAGTGAAATGAAGTGTTAAAATGGCAAAAATGAGAAATGGGAATCAATGGAGTAGCCAAACATGGCCTTAGCCATGTAATGGGATTAAAGACTATTTTTGGTCTTAGAAAGGCATTTTCACATTTGGGAATTTCCATTTTGAGAGAGAAAGAGAGAGCTAGGGCTTGTGGAGAAAGGAGATTGGTGATTTTGTCCAAGTAACCAAGAGTTTAAGAGATCAAGTGAAAGAATGATGCTTGGTATTGAAGAATCAAAAGATTAAAGGTATAGAAACCAAACCCTAACTTTTATTTTCTTGAGTTGGGTTGATGAAAACCCCAAAATTTTTAGATGAAAGTGTTTGTATTGGTTGTAAACAAGTTTTGGGGGTTGATCTAAGTTGTGTTTCGTTGTTTTGATTGGTTTTGAGAAATTTTTATATAAAGAAAATGGTGAGGTTTCAAAGGAGTTGTTGTCAAATATTTTTAAAAACCCTGTTCTTGTTTTGGCTATAGGTTAAGTTATAATCATCCAAATAGAGTAATTCTAATTGTTAAAGAACCATAAGAGCTAGAGTTACAAATGTATAGAAGGGACCAGGAGCAAATTGTAGCTCTAAGGCTCCCGAATATGGGTTTAAAGGTGAGTTTTGGGTAGCTCACGGGTATGTTCTGTTTTGGGTGTAGTTGTGGTATTTTAGTCATAAGTTGAGTTTTACTCATCCAAATTGAGTGATTGAAAATTATGGGTAAACTAGACTTCTAGGTAACAATTCTTAATTCAAGCGTTAATTAATTGTAACCCCCAAAGTGCCCAGAATCTGTCAAAGCAGAGCTATAAAAGAGATTTTGTTTGCAAATTAGAGGTCTAGATGTAAAATGCAATAACTTGAGTTTTGGTGATCCAAATTGGATGATTCCAATTGGAGAAGAAACCTTAGAAACATAGCATCAAATTAGTGAAGGAACCATTACCAATTTATGGAGTTAAGACCCCAGAAATAAAAAATAATAGTAGGTGTTCCAGTGATCCAGGCATATCGACTAATTTTGCATTAAAATGTCGTAACTTGAGTTTGGGTGATCCAAATGAGATGATTCCAATTCCTAATGAAAAAAGAATCATAGAGCTATCATTTTCTTAAAGAAATCATGAGAAAAATATGGCTCATGTGTCCCTAGAAAATTTTGCAAGTGAAGGAGTATTGGGTAGACATCAACCCTAACCAAAAATCCTAGAATGGACAATTGATTTTTCTTTCTTGGGTTGTTCTTTAATTGTGATATATTTGTGATGGATTAGGGGTTGGTGACGAGGAAGCTTGACCCAAGAACGAGATTCCGAGGATAGTAATCTAAGAATGACAACCTTTTTGAGTTTGTTCTTCAATCCCTCTCTTGTTTCAATTGCGGAAAGTTCGTTCCACACTCTTCTTTCATTGTTTCAAAATTGATTGTGAAATACTATGAAATATTGAAATGATTTATGATAAATTGCATATTGATTTGTTTTAAATTGATTTGAGACAACCGATTGCGAAATAAATTGAGACATGAAAATTTGCATGAGTATTGAAAATAAATTATTGTATCCAAATGTATATACATTATCAGAATTGTATCAATGATTCAAGACCCTTAAAAAATGTTAACCTGCTGAATCTGCCATGATTATCGACATACTATCAGCGGTCAAATTAAGAAGACGCGCCAAATGTAATGAAGTGTCACTCTGATCCGTAGCTCAGCGAGACAATATTAGTAGTGTTTACAAAATTGATTTTTAATAACTAGTCAACAGCCCAATGGGACCGTTCTGGTGTTATAAAACCGATTTTATACTAGCATGCAGCCCAGCGGGACCGTGCCGGTGATTCGTTATCCTATGCACCGAAAGCATAGGTTAAATTCGATAAGGGTCAAATGATAATGAGATTGAAAAGTGCGTGATTTTTTATTTAAATGATTTATTTATATTTAAATTGCATAACTTGAATTTGGACCAATGAATTGTAATTAAATGTAATGAATATATATATATATATATATATATATATATATATATATATATATAAATATATATATGTATGTATGTATGTATTCTACTACATTGTCATTGAAAATATACAAAGCATTGTTTTTATAAACATTGGATTAATTTTGATTTAAACTGAAATGAAGAGAGAATTGTATAGAACCACTAAGCATGAAAATGCTTAGCACGTTGTTTTTGTCATCGCACAGGTATCGAGTGAACAAGTATGAGGACAAAGACCGCAGAGATTTAGAGTCAACGTCAAAGCTTCGTGGTGTCGAAGTAAAGATTCGACCATGCATCCATGAAATGGATTTGACCATTTTGTATAAACTCTGATTTTATTTTGTAAATGTTTTGATATCTAAAACTCTAATATATTTTGTAAATGATCTTATTGAAAAGGGCATATAATGTCATATTGTACAAATGTGGGATTTATCCCAAAATGGTGAGCCTACCGTAAATGTTTTGATGTATATTATTGAGTATATTCAATGATACAAAAACGTATTTGTATTCGTAGATTCGCAGCAATCGACTTTACATATTATTTTGGTATCAGAGCTATAGTTAAATTGCTATAAAAAAAGAAAAGGGTGTTACATATTATTTTGGTATCATAGCACAAGTATCATAGAGATATGGTATTGAAAACATATTTGTATTTGTATTGGTGTTTGAATATATCTTAAAAGTAAAAGTATTGGTAGTGCAATGGACGCTATAAGGTGGGGGTCTTCTATTTATGAGATTGATGAATGTAACCGTTGTGTTTCAAGGGACCAGGAGTTAATGAAGGAAGGAATTTCGAAGGTTTGATAATTGTAGCACAAGTTCACATGCCTGAGGAATGGGGGGCTCAGAAAATCAGGCAGAGTTGCGAATTTTCGCAACCCTTGCAAAAAATCCTATGAAATTAGGTGACCTGCGAATATGCTCTGCGAAATTTCGCTGAGCGAAAATTGATGTGAAATTTTGCAGTGCAAAATGTACTGAAAAACTTTTGGGTTACAGGGGTTGTGAAATTTCGCAACCCTTGCGAATTTAACTATGATTTTTCTTCTGAGCTTCTAGATCTCTCCCTGCTTCAGAAAATTAGCACAATCCTGCAAAACAAACACAGGAAAATTCAAATAAAAAGTAGGAAAATAAAAAGAAAATTTTGAATAAAGAAAAAGAAAAAGAAAAATAAATAAAATAAAATAAAATAAAATAAAAGATCAAACAAAAAGAAATGGACTCTACATTCTCAGGGGAGATTAGGTCCACCCACTACCATTCTTCAGGTATTTTGAGGCTCACAGGGCGGAGCCTTTTCACTGGTCCAAAAGGGACTCCAGATAAGGCTTACAGGGCCATTCACTTTGAAAGTTTGGCTCTCATTTGAGCTGAAAAGTTCCACTACTCCATTGGGATAAACTTGATGAATGGTGAAAAGACAAATCCACCTGGACTTTAGTTTTCCCGGAAAGATATGAAGTTTAAAATCATAGAGCATGACTTTATCTCCTTGGCGGAAATTTTTTCGAGCCACCATCTGATCATGCCATTTCTTAGACCTCTCCTTGGCAATCTTGGAGTTCAAGTAAGCGTCATTCCTTAGTTCCTCTAATTCATTGAGGTCAAGAAACCTTTAGGCTCCATTTTCTTCCAACCATGTTGAGCTTTTTAATTGCCCACCATGCCTTATATTCAATTTCCACAAGGAGATGGTGATTCGCACCAAAAGGGGTAGCATCATGCATAGGGTAGAGATTTGGTGCTTGGAATAAAAAACATTTATAAACCTAATTCCTCCTATTGTCACAGCATAGCTACTACAAAGATGGGCTCTAGGGTCAACACGGACGGGTTTTCTTCATGTATTTACTTTCAATAATCGCTCATATTAGCATTTTCAATTTAGATTTGGGGTTTTGATAAAAACCATGAGAGTTGGTGATTTGCAAACTTAAAATAAAATAAAGTAAAATGTGAAAAGAACTCCTTGAAGCCTCGGGCCACTGGGTTTGAGGTTCTAGGGCAACTAAGAGGTCTTTGGTCCTTTTTCTCACGTTGGGGAGGATGACCTATAGTCATTTCCCGAACAAGATCTTCATTTGGCTATAAAAACCAAACCCTAATAATATTCCTTTTGAGATGTAGCATTTATTGGTTATTAATGTTTCCGGACAGTGAAACTTTATCCCTTGATCTACCCCATGCTGGAAAATAAACATAATTCAGAACGAAGCCTCATGGATCTTAATAATAAGCATCCACTGAACCCTAAAAGATTGCCAAGTACTGATCAATCAGGATACATCAAAGGGGTTTAAACCTACTGTGAAAGATAGAAACATAAATGACAATAACTGCTTGCGTTAAAGACAAGAGGACCAGCAGTTTACCTCAAAACCCTAGCCTAGTAGCCCTCATCTTCAAGGATGAGGGGGGTTTAGCCAACCATCCTTTGAGTTGTCATCCTCAAGGTGTTTGGTAGGTGAGAAAGTGAAGGAAAGTGAAGGAAAATAAAGGAAAGACAAACAGGCGGGAGAGCTAAAAGCTTTCGCGCCAAAATTTATCAGATATCGTGATAATCGTCTCAGAAAAGCTCCTCACCGCCTTATACCGCTTCAAAAACAAGGGAAATTACAAAAATGCATGAATTACCAATAAAACAAAGAGGGTAGTTTGGGAAAAAGTTACAAAAAGTGGTCAAAATAGGGTCAGTTAAGTAAAAGAAAAGTATTTCATACAGCTGATGAGCTCACTATGCCATAAATTTTCACACCCTCTTCGCAAATCGGTTGATTTTCAGCTTTTTCTACTCTTCTTTCCTTCTGATTTCTGATCTGCAATGTTGAGTTCGACTTGAATTCTTCATGCTTGGATCGATTCAATAAATTTGGCATTAATAGCTTGCAAAAACTACAAAATTAGCCACAAAATGCGATTAGTAGAATAGCTGGGACCTTAATGTGAAAATCGGGTTAATTTGGTTGATTAGTACACAAAAAGTGCTCAAAACCTACAATAAATAGGGCTCAAAATATCACTTTTTGGGCACTAATCACTTCCCCTAACCGACACATTGCTAGTCCCTTAGAAATGAAAGAAAGAAAGAAAGAGCAAACAAAATAATAACAAATTTACTGCTCAAAAACAGATTTCAAAAAAGTACTGTAAGGAAAATGCCTAACCCTCAATGAGAATCACTAAAACCCTGCCCAATAATCATCAAAGAGAGTGAATTCCATACAAAATTCAGTATCAAAAGAGTTTCCTTCTCTAGAGAATCAACCTAGAATTTCCACCAAAATCTAAGTGTTTATATGATTAGTTTTCAACAATAAACTGTCAAACTGCACTCTCCCCCCAACCAAGCTATTGCCACCACCTAGGACACTAACTAACCTAAATAGATCAGGGCCCACTCTTATTCCAAAATTCTTTTTGTGTTGTAGGGGTGCAATGCTAAGGGATCGACCTTACCAAAGTCCAAGTAACGGGGATCCACCGATGACTCCCAACCAATTAAGGCTTAGGGCATCAAGTCATAAGGATTTTTCAACCACAAACTCTTCAGGTTTCACCCCGGACTT
Source organism: Tetrastigma voinierianum (assembly GCA_016808115.1). Taxonomy (NCBI): domain Eukaryota; kingdom Viridiplantae; phylum Streptophyta; class Magnoliopsida; order Vitales; family Vitaceae; genus Tetrastigma; species Tetrastigma voinierianum. The sequence goes on from JAEQBH010000804.1 coordinate 442,555, forward strand.
CGAATGACTTTGAGACTCTAGCACCTACAACTTGTTAAACCTCACCCATCCACCCATGTAACGAGCACTAAGTCGGTGACTCCCAACCGCCGGTTTAGGGCAATCAAGCCAGCACTTTTGTCATATACCCCTGACCGTGCTCTCAAGTTTCTGCAAAGTGATAGCACTTTTCTTCTTTTTCTTTTTCTTTTTGTTTTTCTCTTTTATTTTGGAATAATGGCTTTCTTTTCCGGGGTCTTAACCTAGTTTCTTTGAAGGTAGTAAATGAAACTAGATAGGCTTTCAAGATTTAGAAGGTTAGGTAGTTTTTTAGCTTAATGTTGAAACCATATAAAAACACAAAGGTGGTGATTACAAAAGTGGAAGAAAAGGTTGAAAGAACTAAGAATTTAACTGATTTCATCCACTTTAATTAGCATGGACCCACCTAACATCAACAAGAGATGATAATGTTTCACTTTTTCAAATCAAGAAGGTGCAAAACACAAAAAATGGGTGTGTACTTTGAACCGGTAGTGTGAGTCAGATGTGTATAAGAAGATATATGGCTATATTTTTCGACTTTACAAAAATAAACTAACAGCTTCACAACCAAAACAAACAACTACACAAAAAAAAACTAAACAACAAGTCATTAATCTTCACAAAAAAAACTTGCTCAAAATAGCCACAAAACATAAATGTAAAAGCCACTTCCTTTGCTAACTCTCCCCCCAACCAAATGTCTCATCAGTTCTCAATGTTTCTAGGATTGAAAGTTAGAGAAGGAAGTGCTACCTCAATCGTGAGCGCTGGTGGTATGTCATCCTCTCGCATGGGCAAGCCGAGGAGTCACGATGAAGTCGAGGAGAATCACATTACGATGTCGAAAGGCAGTGTGCATCGATTAGAGATGCGAGCGCACCTGTGTGACTCCTCAGATTCGCAGGAGGATGGTGTGGTTCAGGCAAGCAAGGAGGTATCCAGAGCTGAAGGCCCTTTTATGGTTCTGTGCAAAACGATGATGACGTGACTAAGAAGGTGCGGACTGCATCCATAATAGCGAGAAAATCCCTAGTAGATATGGAGATATGCTGCAGTGGTGCAGCTGATATATTAGGTCCATCTGACGCTATAGGAGTTAGAGGTACTGGAGGTGCAAGGGATGTAAGGAATGGAGCAAAGGATCGTTGAGCCGGTGGTGGTGCACCGGTGGGTTCCTCCGTATCCTCTCGCAAGTAGATGGTCAACTGTTATGTCCTTAGCTACGCCCCGAGGTGTGGAGGCGCCGAGCACTGGGGGCGCACGCGCCACCAATAGTGTAAGGACGTCCGTGTAATCTCGACGGCGTTCCAATCGAGGTTCAACAGGAAAACCCAAATGCTCACCGGCATAGTAGCTCAAACGTGAGAGGTGTGCAATTAACCTGATCGTGCTTTACAGGTACCTGGTCTCGCGTCGAACAAGGATGTCATGAAGAGCCTCAAGAGGCTGAACCAATAACCTTCATAAATGTGGTATAGAGCCTCTAGAATAGCTCCTCTTGTCGCATTATGCAGAGTGGAAGATGTTGGACCACAAGATGTGGGTCGATATGAGCATACCTCAAGAAGATGTCTCCGTAGTGCATACACCCCGTTATGCTACGTCCTGGATAATATGCGAACCATCTCCCCTAGGCGGCAGTCATGCACCGTAGTCGCACCGAAGCAAAAAGATAACAGGGAAATGGAATGCACCGGCACATCTGCAATCAATTGTCCTCGCGACCATCAATCGAGAAATGGATAACAATGGGATTAGGTACTCTCCTGGATTTCATGGTATGGTAGAACTCGATGACCACTCGAGGGTAGAAAAACCGGTGTGGGGTCATAAATGGATCCAAGGAGTACCTCTGCACTAGCCACATAGAGTCTCTCGAGCCTGGATCTTTGTAGCAAGGCCTGGAAGATCGTGTCAACCACATGCAAGTCCCTAGTACCGTAATCGACTTCCCGTAATAGGGTCAGTAAAGGAAGATGGGTCAGCTGATGATCGAAGGAGAGATCCGCAGGGAGATCTCTAGCGTGGCCCCGATTAGGTCATGGAATAGGGCCCCGGGTCCGGAACTAGAAGACTCCCCAGCCGTAGGTATGGACTTTCGATGGTCGCGATGAGCGTGAGATGGCGGAGTAGGCCCAACCCTCGTGTCATACCTACGAGGTGTGTGAGCAAAGAGGGAATGGGTAGGCAGGGATGCAATAGCAAAGAAACAGTGAGGAGGTAGATTCAAGCCAACTGTGGGGTGGAGAGGAAGAATTCGAGGCCTAAAACTGTGCCCTCCACGGGTCCTGGCCATGCTTGGAATAAGGAAAAGATAGAGAGGGTGGAGGATTTCTACTACACCTGAAAAACAAAATACCAAAAATTATAAGAATGTGCAAATGAAAATGAGAAATTGCAGTCATAACTAAGCTACAACTAAAACTTGGAATAAACCAAATAAAATTCATTAAACACAAAAAAATGGAGTGGCATTTCAATCTCAGTGGAGACTAAGCTAAGTCAAAGTAGCCTGTTTGATTTATGGAGGGTCAAGGAGGGGGGTCTCTCTGTCTCGCCAGGCTACCATAGGGCTTTAGTCTCACCATTGACCCGTGAACACCGGTTGTCCCTCGAATTAAGCAGTCCACCGATCCATATCGAGATAGACTCGATGGATGATGAATGGTCCAAATTCATCTCGACTCTGAGTTTGCCCGAAAAGAGGTGGAGCTGGAGTCATCATGAAGACCCGGGTCTCCCTTGCTTGAAGTTTTTGTAGGCTATCGCTGATCATGCCACTTTCTTTAATCGTCATTCGTAATCTTTCGAAATAATTAAAAATTACCTCACTCTTCTAACTCATCGATAACAAGGAGCCTTTAAGGCCAGCCTTCCCATATCCAGTGTTCAGCCTGACGCCCACCATGCCTTATACTCAATTTCCACAAGCAGGCGACATGCCTTGCCATAAACTAAGCGATAAGGGACATACTCAAGGAAGGTCTTGTATGGTCGGCTCAGATGCCCGCGCGAACCAATAGCTGAGAGACCACTCCTTCTCGGTTGTGAGCTCACCACTTTCATCAATACTGCTTTTGATTTCCCCGCTGACAAGCTCAACTCGACCACCGGTTTGAGGACGGTAAGAGGTGGTCACTTTGTGTTTTACACCATATTTTTAATAGAGGTTCTCGTGCTGTTTCATGGTGTGAATATGAACCCTCCATCACTAATTATGGCCTCGGGGATCCCAAATCGGAGAAGATGTTCTCCTTCAGAATTTCACCACCTGTGGCTCATACTTCCCACAGTGGCACCAAGCTCAATCCATTTCTCGACACACATAAATCGACTCCCACCAAAATATAGGCATATCCAAACGATGAAGGAAATGGTCCTATGAAGTCAATACCCCAAACATTGAATAAATCAACTGCCAAGATCGGGTTCAGAGGCATCATGTGACGATGAGAGATTTTACCTAATCTTTGGCATTTGTCGCATTCCCTACATTTGGTGTGGGCATCTTGGAAAATAGAAGGCCAATAAAACCCAGATTGTAGCACCTTCATGGTGGTTTTCTGGGAAGCAAAATGACCTCCACATGCATTCTCATGGCAATGGCTGAGTATCCCTTGTTGTTCTCCCTGAGGCACACATCTTCTGATTATTTGATCCGCACAATATTTGTACAATAAGGGCTCTTCCTCAGTAGGAGGAATTTTTTGCAAAAAACTTCCCTGTCTCAGGCCTTCCAAGATGTTGGTAACTCTCCTGTTGCCAAGAAATTGGCAATATGGGCATACCATGGGGCATTCTCTACTAGGAGTAGGGACTCCTTAGGAAATTCGTCATTGATTAGAGGGTTGTGAGTGTCATGTGCTATTGTTAGTCTTGAGAGATGATCCGCAACAACATTCTCCATACCCTTTTTATCCCTAACCTGCAGGTTGAATTCTTGGAGAAGGAGAACCCATCTGATATGCCTCGCCTTAGCATTTTGCTTGGTGAGTAGGTGCTTCAAAGTCAAGTGATATGTGAAGATGATTATGTCCGACCCAACCAAGTAAGCACGAAACTTGTCCAAAGCATAGACCACTGCAAGCAGCTCTTTCTCTGTGGTGGTGTAATTCCTCTGTGCCTCATTCAACGTTTTGCTTGCATAGTAGACCACATAAGGTTTTCCTTCGTCTCTCTGCCCGAGAACTGCTCCAATGGTGAGGTCGCTTGCATCACACATAATCTTGAAAGGTAACTTCCAGTTAGGGGCTCTCACTATTGGTGCAGTGGTTAAGTAGGCCTTGAGCTCCTCAAAGCTTTTCTTTTTCTCGCAAATTTTCATCCCAAACCGACTGGGCATCCTTCTCCCAAAGAGTTTATAAAGAGGTTGACAATTCTGGAAAATCTTGATGAACCTCCTGTAAAAGCCTGCATGCCCTAAGAATTGCCTCACATTTTTCACATTCGTGGGAGAAGGCGGTTTGGAAATCAATTCAATTTTTTCCTTGTCAACCTCAATTCCTTAGTTGGAAATAATATGTCCCAGCATAATTCCTTGGTTGACCATAAAATGACATTTTTCCCAATTCAGCACCAAGTTCTTCTCAATACATCTATACAAGACAGTTTCCAAGTTGATAAAGCATTCTTCGAAACTCCCTCCATAGACTGTAATATCATCCATGTAGATCTCCATAATGCGCTCCACCAAATCACTGAAGATACTGAGCATGCATCGCTGGAATGTGGCAGGGGCATTACACAAGCCAAAGGGCATCCTTCAGAAGCATATGTGCCAAATGGGCAGTGAAGGTGGTCTTTCCTGCCTTCGCAGCTAAATTCACCCTGAAGTAGCCCGAATAGCCATCCAAGAAGCAAGAAAGGGTTGCAAGAAATTCTTTCGAGAAGCCGGGTTCATGAAAGCGGAAGTAGAAGTGATCCTTTCTCGTCACCACAACCTTCAGGATCAATACATACCCTCCAACTTATGGTAAGGCGGGTGGGCATTTCCTCTCCCTTTCATTGCAGTTACCCCCGATTTTGGCAACCCGGGTTTGACTCACCCAAGTGCCACGACAGGGGGTAAATGATACCGACTTGTAGCAATTTTAGACTTTTGGCATGTACCACTTCCTTCTCATGTGAGGATTCACCCTCCTACTTGGCCGGCTCTTACCGATTTTGCTTTTCCTCCAAATAGATATGATGTGTGCAAACTGCTGGGCTAATTTTTAGGTTAATGATTTTCCACCCAATAGCCTGCTTGTTCTCTCTGAGGATGTCAAGCAGGGAGGATATGACAACTGGGCATTGCTTATGTTCTTCCAGGTATGCATATTTTAGTTCCACAGGCAGAGGCTTGAGATCTAGCTTTTGAGGCTCATTGATTCCTTCCTCCATCAGCAAAGGTAGGATATCTTCCTTCTTTCTCCATGGCCTCTGCAGACAAGATGTCTTCGGGTTCCCGTGAGCCTCTTCAATACCAGATAATTCTCACCAACACATCCCACCGCTGTTGTTCAGCTTGTTCCTCTAGGATAGTGTCAATTATGCAAGCCTCCTCTGGACCCTCTTCCACTGGTTGCATATGCTTTTGGCTTATGTGGAAGATATTGAGCTCTAAAGTCATGTTCCCGAATGTAAGTTGCATAACTCCATTTCGGAAATTAACGATTGCATTGGAGGTGGCTAAGAATGGTCTTCCAAGGATGATAGGCAACATACTAGTCCCCATCGCAACGGTTATGTATCAAGCACAACAAAGCTCCATATAGATAGTAGAATTTGTTCATTTATTAAACATCCTCCACATCGCCTTGGTATCTTATGGATCTATCCAAGTGACAATGTGATGCATGGGCTTAAGCTCTCCCAAACCTAGTTGTTTATACATCAATACAAAAGAAGTCGACATTGGCTCCCCAAGTCTAGCAATGCCTTTCAATACACAAGTCCGATATCGATGGCAGTATAACCCGATTCAGATTTTATCGAGCCCTGCATTGAAGTGATGGCACTGACTTGTTATGTTAGGAAGGCCTTCTTGTCGACATTTAACCCTCTTCACCGCAAGTACGTGTCCTTTAAAAAATTTGGCATAAGTTTGAACCTCGTTTGATCATGTCTAGTTACAGATGTCGACTCACCCGCCTTAGCACTTCTAGAATCCCAAATTCTAGTTGATGGCCTCTCTATGCTTTTTAGTGCTTCGAGGAAAAGGTGGAGGTGTGCTCTTTCTTCACGTATTCTCTTTAATCACTAACTCCTCCGGTTCTCGCTTCTTTCGTCTCATGGCCTTCTTCGCGGGCTTAGTGGACCGGTCGTCAACCTCCTTTCCACTTCTCAAAGTGATCACTTCCTTGACTTCACCTATCCTGGGAGTTGGTTCACTAGAAGAGCTCAATTCATGCACTCCTCTGTGGATCGGTCGGCCTCGAGAGGGAAATTTCCTTTCGTGACTTGTCACTGGGTCGTCATCCTTGAAATTGAGTACTGCAAGTTGTCAAATTTTTGGGAAATTTCAGACTGCAGGTTCTCTATTTTCCTTGCTCAACGTGCCTTCCACTCGTATCAATCCTGGGTTAGCCCGGTATTCATTGCCTAACGCTCTTCCACATTGTGATCATCACCACCTTGCCTCAAGTTCATGATACTACTAACCCGGGGGATGATGATGGTGGTGGCCGTACAGATGAAGAACCATACTGTTGCTGTGCAGTAGGGGGCACATATGGTTGAGGCTTTAGCTTCTAGGAGAGGTTAGAATGGTTCCTCCAGCTAGTGGTTACAGGTGTGTCACGCATATGGGCAGTGGTCGCGGCTTGTATCACTCACAACATTAGCATGCTCAGCCATCATATCCCTTACTGAAGGAACAGTTGGGTAGTGCTCTCCTTGGTGCTCAGTGGACTGACAAATGAAGCAAGGTTGGATAGGCATAGATGCCTTAATCACTACTCGCACCTCATGGTGATTTCGCATTTCAAGCTCCTCTAACCTTCTAGCCAAGGTGGATAGCTTTGCCTTCATCTCCATGTCCTTTGTGAGTGAGTACATGCCTCCCCTTGAATTGGCTGCAGGTCTCATCCTTCGCCTATGGGGTCATTCATCCCTATGCTTCGATGTCCTACCACATACTCAAGAAGTCCATGGCTTCTCTCGGATGTTTGCTCATGAAGTCCTCTCTCACAATAGCTTCCAACAACTCCGTCTACATAGCAGGACATTCCATTATAGAAGTGATTAACTGAAGATCCAAGTATCAAAGCCATGGTAAGTAAGGTGCATTGATTGTCTCTCAGGTACCTTTCCAACACCGGTAGAATTTTCATTTTCTCGTCGCAAAGGTGTACCCTGTCTCTTCAAAGTATTGGTTTTATAGGTGTTGAAGAATCCCTTAAAAACTTAACAGATATTCCCCTAATCCCTAATTATCCTACCATTGTTGAGCCGCATTTTAGCCTGTCCTTCGTATGCAAGAGGAAAAGAACTTCGCCTCATCAGTCTCACATTGGAGATGTCCTCTTTAAAGGTATTGCATACTCGAATTCCCTGATGTGTGAGTATGATTTTCACTCTCCATTCCATGGAAAGGGATCAGAGCACAATGTGGCTTGATAATTATGTCCTCGAAGGGGCACAATGCAGGAGGGTGCACTACTGGAGGATGTGGAGGCGATCCCTCATTGATCTATATGCATTGGGATTTCGCGGAACCCTCGCTGCTTTGTCGCCCGTGGAGGCTCAATCCACCACCGTGTATCCCTCACCACGCCGTTTCAGGGAGCATTGCTCATTTCTAATTCGCCTATCAGTTCCTATCCCATTGTTGCATAAACTCCTATGAAAAGAGCACAAAACACAACAAGAGACAAAACAAAACAAAGTTACCAAAAAGGTTAATAAAGAAGTAAAAATGAAGATATAAATTGTATATGGACAAGATGTATCAATCAACCTAACAAAGGAACCTGGCTGTGGAAATACCAGTAAAAAACAAAAAGGTTGAAAATTCACCAACATTTGTGATGTGGATCGCAAGTTCAACAACCTGCCACTTCTTGCACTCAGCACCATCCCCGGCACCACATTTGGATTCGGGTCAAAAGGTACAAAGCATCATGCATGTGGTAGAGATTTGCGCTCTAATAAAAAACATTTATAAATCCTAATTCCTTCCTACTGTCAGTTAGAGTAGCTACCATTGCGCTGGTTCTAGGTCTAATTAGATGGTTCTTCACAAATGATTAATAGTTGGCTTAGATTGGTGACTTTCAATTTGGATTTGGGGTTTTGATAAAAACCGTGAGAGTTAGTGATTCACAAAATGCACAAGTGAAATGTGAAAAGAACTCGAAGCCCTACCACTCGGGCTCAGGGTCTCTAAGGCAACCTGAGAGGGTCCCCATCCTTCCTCAAGAGAGACGAATCTATAAATACTTCCCGAATCCAGATCTTCATTTGGCTATAAAAACCTAACCTATAATAATTTTTCAGATGTAGCATTATTGGTTACATCGTTCTGATAAGAAATGATCCCTGATCTACCCTACAAAGGGAAAATAATAAATGGTGTCTAACAGCCTCAAAGATCAGCAATAAGCATCCACGAACCCTAAAAGATCGCTAAGTACTCTGGCCAATTAGGATACATCAAAGGGGTTTAAAACCCCACATGAAAGATAGAAACATAAGACAATAACCGGCTGCGTTAAAAAACAAGAGGACCAGCCAGCCACCTCAAACCCTAGCCCAGTAACCCTCATCTTCAAGGATGAGGGGGGTTTAGCCAACCATCCTCTAAGTTGTCATCCTCAGGGTGTTTGGTAGACGAGAAAGTGAAGGAAAGTGAAGGAAAATGAAGGAAAGAAAAACAAGTAGGAGAGTTGAAAGCTTTCATGAAATGAAAATGGTCAGCACGTGATAATCGCTCATAAAGCCTGACCGAAAGCCTTATATACTCGCTTCAAAACAAGGAATTTACAAAATGCATGAATTACCAATAAAACAAAGAGGGTAGTTGCAGGAAAGTTACAAAAAGTGGGTCAAATTGAATGGTGCAGACAACATAAAAGGAAAATTTTAAACCCTTCTCTCATGACCATTTGATTTCTTTCTTTTTCGCCTTCTTCTCGATTGATTCGCAATGTTGAGTTCGACTCGAATTCTTGTGCTTGGATCTATCAACAGAATTTTGGTACATTAGCTTGCAAAACTACAAAATTAGCCATAAAATGCTTATTTAATAATTTTAATCTTAATGTGCAAATCGTTATTCGATTGATTAGTACACAAAAAGTGCTCAAAACCTACAACAAATAGGGCTCAAAATAGCACTTTTGTGCACTAACAGATTGACATGTTTTCCATAAACTAGTCAGACACGGGACATCCTAAGAATGGTCTTGAAAGTCGCTTTTATGCCTACACAAAGTGAGTCTAGTAGCCCCAAGTGAATTCACCCTTTCTATCAATTCACCACCTTTATCAAGACGATCTTAATCTCCCTGTTAGCTAGCTCCACTTGTCCATTGGTTTGAGGATTGTAAGGAGTGGCTACTTTGTGTTTCACCCCATATTTGGCTAGAGGTTTCAAAGGGGCCTGCTGCGCAAATGGTACCCCATCACTGATTATGGCTTTGGGCACTCCAAATTTGGAAAAGACATTCTCCTTTAGAAATTTAAGCACCACTCTGTGATCATTTGTTTTACAAGGAATTGCCTCAATCCATTTGGACACATAATCAACCCCCACCAAGATGTATGAATATCCGAAAGACATAGGGAATGGCCCCATGAAGTCAATGCCCCAATCATTGAATATGTCTACCACCAAAATTGGGTTCAAGGGCATCGTGGTTACTGGGCGAGTGCTTTCCCGAGTTCCGCATCGATCGCAAGTTCGACACATGGCATGAGCATCTTTGGAGAGGGATGGCCAGTAAAAATCGGATTGCAGGATCTTCATAGTTGTCTTTTGTGAAGCAAAATGACCTCCACAGGCATTTTCATGGCAGTGGCTGAGAATCTATTGTTCATCTTCAGGCACACACCTTTTGATGATTTGATATGCACAATATTTGAACAAAAATGTTTCCTCCCAATAATAGGAATGAATTTCAAGTAAGAAGTATTTCTTTGTCCTATGCTTAATCAACTGACCCTGTTGCTAAATAATTAGGGCAATATGAGCATACCAGGCATTCTCTTACAAGCAAACAGAGACCCTCGTGGGAATCCATCATTAATGGAGACTATAGAGTCATGAGCTATGGTCAATCCGAGAGGTGATCTCGTCAATACATTCTCCACCCTTCTGTCTTTGATTTTGGAGATTAAAACTCCTAGAGTAAGAGAACCTAATACCTCATGTTTCCTCGCCTTAACATCTCGCTTAGTTAATGTGTACTTCAGCAAAAGTGGTTCCAAAAATATCAAATGAATGACCCCACCAAATATGCTCACCTGCCTAAGGCGACTATCACAAGCAATTTCATTTTCTCTGTGGTTGTGTAATTTCTCTGTGCTTCATTCAGAGTCTTGCTCGCATAATAAACCACGTAGGGCTTTCCACCTTCTCTCTTCCTAAGAACAACCCCAATGGTAAAATCACTTGCATCACACATTAGTTCAAAGGGTAATTACAATCAAGTGCTCTCACTCATAGTGCAGTAGTTAGGTGACTCGAGCTCCTGGGTTCTTCGCACCTTCCATCCCAAACAAATTTGGTATCCTTTGACCACAGTCACGAGGGTTTTGCAATTTTTGAAAAGTCTTTAATAAACCTCATGTAGAAACCTACATGGCCATGAATCGTAGATCACGGCTCTTTAACATTTACGATACAGAACTTAGAAATAAGCTCAACTCGCTTTATCAACCTCAATTCCTTGTTGGAGATGACATGTCCAAGGACAATTCCTTGATTTGTACATAAAAATGGCACTTCGCTACACCTCAAGTTTTTTTCTCGATGCATCCGCTTTAACAGCCTCTGTCGCCAGCACTCTCAAAAGTGCCCCCATATATGGTGATGTCATTCATGTACACTTCCATAATGCGTTCCACCATATCACCGAAGATACTGGGCATACACCTTTGGAAAGTGGCAGGTGCATTGCAAAGGCCAAAAGGCATTCTCCTGTAGGCATGTTCCAGCGCGCGGAGGGTGGTTCTTTCTGCTCTCCACGTATATCATCGAAAATATTCGGCAAATGCATCTAGAAAACAATAAAATGGGTGCCTCGAAACTCTCTCCAGAAGTTGATCAATGAAGGGCAAAGGGTAATGGTCCTTCCTTGTCACTACATTTAGCCTCATGTAATCTATACATACCCTCCAACCTGTGGTAAGGCGTGTAGACATATCTTCTCCCTTCTCGTTCTATACAATAGTCACCCCCGACTTTTTAGGTACAACTTTAGTAAGGGTCACCTGTGGACTGTCTTCAAATGGGGCAGATAATGCCATCAGAATAATTCTTGTAACTTCGCTACCTTCAGATGGGATTCAATTGTCTCTGTGGTTGCCACATCGGTTTGGCTTCCTCTTCCATGTAGATATGATGAGTGCAAACTAAAGGGCTAATTCCCTTTAAATCTAAGATTTGTCATCAAATGGTTTGTTTGCACTTCATAAGGATTCCAAGTAAATTGTCTTCCTGTGAGGCATTTAAAGATGAAGAAATAACCAAAGGGTATTAGTCGCCCTCTTCCAAATATGCATATTTCAATTCTATGGGGAGGGGTTTGAGATCAAGCTTTAGGGGCTCTTCCTTCTCTTTGTCTCTCTCAATCAACAAGGGGAGGATTTCTTCCTTCTTTTTCCAAGGATAAAAAGTAGCACATAAATCTGATAGTTCATCCAGTTTTTTAAGAAGCTCTGCCAGTTCCTCTATCAATTCCGCCTATAGCTGTAGCTGCTCACACTATTCTTGCACAATGGTGTCAATCAGACTCACCTCTTCTAGGTTTTCTTCCTTGGGGTGAACATGCTTTTTGCCGAGATGAAAAATGTTGAGTTCCAATGTCATATTGCCAAATGTAAGCTGCATAACCCCATTTTGATAGTTAATGATTGCATTTGAGGTAGCCAAGAATAGTTTCCCAAGTATGATGAGCACATAATTGGCTCCTTCAGCTACTGACTTAGTGTCGAGAACAACAAAGTCCACTAGGTAGTAGAATTTGTCCACCTGCACCAAAACATCTTCAACAGTGCCCTTGGGAATCTTCACTGACCTATTTGCTAAAGACAAGGTGATGGTGGTGGGTTTCAATTCTCCTAGCCCCAGCTGCTTCTAAACTGAGTAAGGTAACAAGTTTACACTGGCTCCCAAATCCAACAATGCCTTTTCTACACAAGTTCCCCTAATGCTCACTGAAATGGTAGGACACCCAGATCCGTGGTACTTCACCGGAGTTTTTAATCGATGATCTAAGCACTCACATGCTCAAAAGACTTTCTCATTCACATTTAGTCCCCTTCTTTACAAAGGCAAAAGTCTTTAGAAACTAGGCATAGGTTAGAACTTGCTTAATCATGTCTAAGAGGGGGATGTCACTTTCACCGCCTCTCAACTCTTCAAGAATCTCATTGGTTGGTCACCCTTTTTTCCTCTACAGCCGAGGAAAATGGTGAGGCATGCTCTTTCTTCTATCATGTCTTCTTGGTCACTATTTTCCCGACTCCTCATATTGCCCTTCTTAGCTTCATCATGGTTTGTAATGTTTGCTCAACTTTTTACTCACTTCTCAAAGATAACCTTACTTCATCAATTTTAGGAGCAATTTCACTCGAGTCAACTTTTTCATGAACTCCCTTGGGGTTTTGCTGAGTTTGTGAGGGGAACTTCCCTTTTTCTTGCACTTGATGTTGATTGGTCAACCTAGAGATGAAATAATGTAGGTTGTCAATTTTCTGGGCAATTTCATTATGGAACCCATCTATTCTTTTGTTCAAAGTGCTTTCACAAGAGCCACCCTTCCGATTAACCGCACATTCACTACTTATCGTTTCTTCCACAAAATTACCTTCCACCTTGCTCAAATTTAGAATGGCTTGTTCAATTGGAGAGGTTGATTGTGGTTGTGTTAGCTGAGAAGTTGAAGCATATTATGGAGGAGCAGGAGGTGCATATTGTGGAGGTTTTGGCTTCCAAGAGAGATTTGGGTGATTTCTCTAGCTAGGGTTGTAAGTGTTGCCATATGGTGTATTAGTCGATGGTTTAAATTGACCAACAACATTTGCTTGTTCCACTAATATCTCCCTCATTGTTGGAATAGTTGGACATTGTTCTCCCAAATGTTCAGTGGACTGACAAATGAAAATGGCTTGTTTGGCATAAGAATCTTAGTCATTGCCTTCACCTCATGCTGGTTTTTCATTTCCAGTTCTTCCAACCTTCTAGCTAAGGTTGAAACTTTAGCTTTCATGTCCATCTCCTCTGAAATAGAGTACATGCCACCCCTTGTACTGGGTTAAGGTCTCATTCTTTTTATCTCCCTTGGATTAGGCTCATCCCAACCTTTTGAAGCTTCAGCTACATAACTCGGGAAATCCAAAGCTTCCTCTAGATGTTTGCTCAAGAAATCCCCTCCACACATAGTATCTAGCAGTTGCTTCATGGTAGGAGAAATTCCATCATAAAAATAGTTGACCAGCAACCATGTGTCAAACCCATGGTAAGGACAAGCATTGAGCGCTTCTATATATCTTTCCTAGCATGCATAGAATTTTTCATTCTCAATAGCTGAGAAAGTGGAAATCGCCTTCGCATCGTTGTTCTGATAAGTGGGAGAAGAATTTCTTTAAAAATTCAAGCTTCGATTCGAATCCGCTTTGAATGTCTTCGTCGCAAGGAGTTTAGCCAAATTCTTGGCTTTATCCTTCAATGTGAAAGAAAAGGCTTATTCCCATTAACCATTGTGACGCCTTCCCTAAAGTCGCAAACCTCCTCAAACTCCCTCATGTGCGAATAAGGGTTCCATGCCATGAAAAGTGGGAAGGAGTGGCACCAGGTAAGGCCTAACAACCATTTGCTCAGTTGGAGGCATAATGCAGGAGGGTGCACTCATCCGAGGAGGGTGTATGTGATCCCTCATGGATCTATATGCATTGGGATTCCTTTCCCCTCCTTGTTGACTTTGTTATTCTTCTCGTGTGGATATTCACCTGGGGTTTTAAAGTGCAGGCACAATCTCGTAATTTGATTCCCCGTATTAGTGATTTTTACTAATCAGCTCAATTCCTAAACCACTGAACATAAACCTCATATGAAACACACAGACAACACCAAAAGAAATAAATGACCTTACCAAAGGGTTAATGTTAGCTAAAAAGAATAAAAATATATAAACAGTGAAATGAAATTAAGTAACCTAGCAGTAAACTGCTACAAAGAATGATAAAAGAAAAGAAATTCACCAGAGCTTGTGATGAGGATCACAAGTGTTCAGTACATAGTCATTTGCACTAAGGCACCATCCCCGACAACGACGCCATTTGACTCGTGGGCCCATAGGGTATTCTAAGTCAACAAAATTTATAACCTAATACTTCATACTACCGTAGCATTGCTACTATAGTATAGAGGCTCTAGGATCGTCCACATGGATGGGTTTTCTTCGTAGAAATATTCACACCGGGAGGTTTACACCGTGATTATAGTTTGGATATTGGGGTTGTGATAAAAAAGGGTTGTTTTTAATGGTTATCACTGAAAATAAAACATATTAGAATGTGGAAAGAGGTCCTCAAGTATCAGATTACCAGTTTAGGTTCTTTTAGGCAAACGAGGGGGCTGTCTTTTACTCATATCAGAGGATAACATATAGTTATCTCCAAAACCGTATCTTCATTTAGCTATAAAAACTTACCCTCCTTAAATATCTTTGAAAATGGCATTCACTGGCCATTAATGTTCTCAGTTAGTAAAAACACAAGTCTCCTTGACTCACCTTCCAATGACTTATAAATGATAACCAATCTACCTCATCACGATTCAAGATAAACATTCAAATCTAACCACAGCTTACCAAATACCGAATTCATTCAAGGTGACTATGACCAAAAAACCTTAAAGTTGAAGAGAAGAACAATAATGACAGTGAATACCTACGTGAAAAACATGGAAACCCTTAGTCATTTTAGGATCCTTACCTAGTGGCCTTCCACTTCAAGGAGAAGGGGGTTTTAGCCACTCATCCTCCGAGAAAACATCCTCCAAGGCTGTTTGGCTAGTGAGAAAAGAAAGAAATGAGAGAAAATAAAGAAACAGAGCTGCTCGACAAGCCTCCCAAAAATTTTTAACCAAAAGCTAAAAACTAAAAACTTTTCTAAAAACTTACTGCTATTAAAGTGTTCATAATATATACCACCAAAACAATACAAATTACCAAATTGACAAAAGCAAGAAATTATTACATAGGGATAATTTGGGAAGAAATCATAAAAGAGAGACAAAAAAGTCAAAAATAATGGCAAGAAATTTCAGAGGTCAGAAATTTGCAGTCCTCGCGGGAATTAGCCTTGCAAAATTCACAGAACCTGCGAATTCGCACCCTTGCGAAATTGGCAGGGCTTTTTCTCTCAAGTCATTTCTATGGTTCGCTCCGGTTCTACAACTCTGAGTTCCAATTGATTTCTTCATGCTTGAGTAGGATCTCTATCTTCAATATATATAGCCTCAGGAAAAACTAAGCAAAATTGCCATAAAATTTGGATCATAAGCATTGCTAGGTCCTTAACATGCCAACTGGGTCAATTTGGCTGATCACTATAAAAAGTGCTCAAAACCCGAAGTGTTAAGAGTATGGAACAGAACTATTTGGGTAGTAATTAGTTGCAGCTGAGCCAGAGCCAACTCTTCCATTGGGGTGTTGGTGGAGAGTACCTTTGACATGGGTGCATAACCCATTCGGTGTACTCCTTCTATACCAAGATCAGCTAGATGCACAAACTCTTGATCAGGTAATGGTATATGTAAATGTAGATGGTTCTATTGTAATTTGATTCATATTCACATCAACATTATTGACGTAAAATGTAAATGTGTAGGTCTTGTGGCATCCATACGTCGGAGAGTTGGTTGACCAGTTACTAGATATTTGCTTAGCTGATCAGGAGATTTGGCGGACAATGTCACCGCTTATATGTTTTGGGGCTAAAAGTGGCATCGTCTAAAGTGAGTCTTACGCCAGTTTGGGCTACACCAAGAGATACCTCCATCTCACTCTTATGAGCAACAACTACATAGAGTGGATGCACGTGGACGACTTCGGAGAGATTTAGCAACATATCATGCTTGATGCATTGCTTTATAGGATGAAATGACATGACTAACACAGACCTTCTCTTATCGCAGTATTATGACTCCATTATCCATATATGCAATGGTATCATCGTATTACACGACATTTTATAACACCACCACCCCATAGGGATGGTATAAGGTACCATACTACAACCAAAGACTACTCGTATTTCGTAAAGCTGTAGCCTCGCGATTCCCAAAGTGTTTTTCAAATTTGAATCAATAGATTACGTATTTATAATTGTTTGGTTGGTTATTTTAGATCTCTGCCTTGGATGACATAGCTAGTCGATCTCATGGGGCTACCACAGGATTGGTGTACGACTTACATCATATTACTAGATCATTGTTACACTAGATCGGAGAGGAGCATCGTGACATATCACAATCGGGAGGCATCTATCAATGCACCATCTATTGACCTCCTGTCATCCACTCTGGGCTTGTATACAGCCTATTCAAGGTAGAGGGAGAAGGAGAGTTGATTGACGAGGTCATGGTCGAGATGGTGGGCGAGGTCATGGTCGAGATGGTTGGTGAGGTTGTGGTCAAGATGGTAAAGGAGGTCGTGGTACACCTGAGCTGACATTGCCACCATTATCACCCAAGCCCATATTTGCACCCGATACTTCCATACGCCCCCATACTTACCCATCACCTGATACTTTTCTACCCCCACAGACTTACGCATCACCTTCCATACCCCCACAAACTTACACATTAATCGAGACTTTCGCTCCACATGTCATCCCACCATTATCACCCACATCTCCCCCTTTATAGACCACATCTTTACCATCTTCGGTGTCGCCAGAGCCAACTTCCATGGTAGAAAATATCACCTTATCATCTCTAACTTTACCATGCCTACATTGTCTCCCATCGATGAGACCATGGTTGATTTTGTATCAAAGTTGGGTGCACTTCTAACTAGGCAACCTCATGCTCCATGTACCGCATTCGAGTGCCGATCATCGCTCCGCCGGCTGCGTAAATTTCCGGGTTGAGATTGCGGGACCCTATATCATCGATTGTGATAAGCGATGTCACAGAAATATAAGGAAATACCGTCTTGTGGGACTCGTTGATATATGTTTATATTTGTATATATTGATATTTGTATATTTATGATTTAGTTTTATATATGAATCGAGTTTCTTATTCTTGAATTTGTTATAATTTGGATGCATGTGGGTTATGATTTATATATATATTCTTCTTTTTCGATTGCAAACTTTGGTCATGTCAGCCATTTTAAAAATCAGTGAACGCCCGAGCGATTACGTATTTTAAATTGATAATGTCTATGCTTGGATAAAACTTGTGAAATAAAAATAAAACAAAATGTTTAAAATAAAACTTGTAGGTTTTATTTATTTAGGATTTATTAATTTAGATATACTTCTTGTGAAAATTTAAAAATATTTACAAAAATATTTTAAAATAAAACCTTCCATCCTTCTTCACTCTCATTTCTTGTCTTGACCCGACTTGACTTCCCCATAGCGACTGCATATGGTAGCTTGGCTCAATAACACTCTACTAGACTACTACCATTCAATTTCTATCCATTTATTGCAAAACATCAATGTTTTAAAAACAAGATCACTTATCGAATTGGTGATAAGTGATCGATTCACTGTTCAATGATTGGATCGGTGATCGAACCGCAATCAAACTAGTGATGTCATAAATATAATTTATGTTTTTATTAAAATTCAAAATATTTTATTTAAAAATTTAAAATACATAATTAATAATTCAATAATATTTGTTTTATCATTTTTACAAATATATTAACATTTTAAACATGTATAGAATAAAATATGAATAATATTTAAATATAAAAATATATTAAAAAGGAAATATATTTATATATAATATAAAATAATAGATATTGATTACATTTTAATATATGGACCAAGCAAAGGCTTATGCGTCCACATTCATTGAACCTAAGGTTCCCTAAAAAGTAATTTAATAATGACAATAAATTAATAATTTACATAAAAGTAAAATGGTTAAATTAATGGCGGAAGGTCCATCGTCATTATAAATTTAACTTTATTTTGAGTGATATAAATTTAACTTTTTAAATACCCAAAAAAATATCGATTTTTTCAACCAAATAAATATATTAAGACAGTGGCCAACCCAGGAAATAAAATCACAAGGGACATAAAAATTTTCATAGGGTAATTGTAACACAATAATTGAGGAACTTATCTCTAAAACAAAAGTTCTTGGTTCAAACCTCATTAAAAACAAAATTTTCTCAAATTTTTAGGGGGAATTTACCCCTAAGCCCAAGGTAAGTCCGCTCCCATATTAAGATAGGGGCACCAATAATAATTAATATTTACAAAAGATTATGGAAAAATAATTGGCTCTAAGGGCTGGGCACAGGAGTCCTAATCCCGAACCCGTCGATTGTCGGTGGGCTGCTCAAGCGAGTCGTCACGTGCCGATCGAGGGACAGATTAAGAATGACTTGTTAGATTAATTTATTAACTATGGACTAAGCATAATTATATTACAATTTTGATTATAATATTGTGCATGTTACTTATGAGTAATTTATGAGACGGTTTAATATTAACTGACTATGGGTCCATGGTTCTATTTTCTCTTTTGCTTTGGTAAGCTTATTGGATAAAAACCCAATTCTTCTCTTATGCTCTATGTATAAGTAAATAAAGCCATAAAATTTAATAAGAGTTTGGTAAAACACACTTTGAAGAGAAGAAATGAACTATCTTCAATTCTAACATTTTTTTGATTTCATCCCTTACAAATTTGGGAGACTAATGACAACCAACAATTATGGATCCATGCCAGGTATGTTATCAACCAAGTACGAATTGATATGTTTCATTTGTTCAATAAAGTTTGTATTTTGTAATTTATTGTATTTTGATTGTTATTAAATTATTTTGGGTTTCATAAATGCTTTTGATCTTACACAATAATTTAACAAATGGTATTAAAAGCCATTTTATTGACATTAAAGCTGACAAATTTTTTTATATTTTTTATTAACGTTTGGATTTTGTTTGTTTCAATTATTTGTTTCGAAACGAATCTATTCGTAATTAATTTTTCGTAAGATCAATCAAAGAAACATTTTTTTTTGTGATTGACATTAATGGTCGTGCCCTTGATTTATGTGAGATAATCATGAATTTTTTTTTCTTTTATTTGATTTGTTTATCAAATTGCTTTGTATGTGAACATAAAATGGGTATAAGATTTCAATAATATAAGTCTTTCCTTTTTTTTTTATTTGGTTGTTTGATTGTGAATATCAATCATGGTTTACGAGAACAAAAGGAAAGGATATCCTTTTTAATCCTTTAATTCATTACATGATTTGAGAATATATATATATATATATATATATATATATATATATATATATATATATATATATATATAAAGGTTTCTTATTTGAATCAATCACAATTTTTTTTTATTATTTTATTAATTGATAATGACATTTTCGGATTTCTTATAGAAATTATATTTTTATGATTTATTTATTTAAAAGTCACAAATGTCGGAGATGCTTTGTTTTTTGTGGGATCAAGTTATTTATTTATTTTAAAATCTTTTTGTTTTATTAATGGTTGGAATGTTAATAGAAAGAATATAAAATTAGAAACAACTAGAATCAGATCCCATTAAACATTAAATTAGGTTATGGAACAAAAATCAAATTTTTACCCAAATGAAATATTTTTTATTGTTTCTTTTTTCATAATATTATCTTAGCAATTTATGTTTGTACTATTTATGATTACTTATATCATCATATTGTAAATAAGGCTATTATTGGTATTATCCCATTTGGGTGAAAATTGATAAATATTGAATGCTTGTGGATTTGCCTCTTGTAAGTCCGAGCATGTCGAATATTCTTGGAATTTATGTTGCAACTGTTAATTCTCTTGTCTTGCACATCAATTTTGCTAAGATTCATACGAATAGTGAAGTTATCATATCGATGACTTTATTATTTAGTAAAATGTTTAGTTTTATGAAGAGATTTCATTAAGTGCCATGAATCGTGTAATTTTACCACCCTATCGATGGGAAATTGACGCATTTGGTTGTGATAGTTGGTGAATAGGTCTTACTTGTGTTTGAGTCTTTTTTATTTTATAGACTTTAGTATTTGGTGACCATTTTTGTGGGTCATTTGGTTAGCCGAAGAATGAAACAATTTACATGTCTTTGTTTACATGTATTTTTGACATTGGTATCTTGTTTATTCTTTGACTTTGAGCTTTCCTTAGTTCTCTGTCATCACGAAACTTAATGAGACTAATTACAAGCAATGAATTAAATCTCTCATGATGAAGAACTTGGCCTTGAAAGTTGAAGCTCCTCCAAAACCCACGGCTAAGAGTTCTACAAATGAGAAAAAAATTCTATAAGGACTGAGAGTATTCTAATAGTTGTTGTTTGATGATTATGGAGAATAATATGGAGAATTCCATTTATGCAAACGTTCCCAAGATTGAGAATGTAAAATATTTATTGTATGCTATTAGCAAGAAATATACAAAGTTTTCAAATAATGAGAAAAATGAGCCATATGATAATCATTGAGTGAATGTTTGTTTTGAATTCAATACCATTGATGTGTCATTTGATACTTGGTGGTTAGATAATGGTGCTACTATTCACGCTTGCAATTCTATGCAAGCGGTGATAAGTAGAAGTCTAACTAGTTTGGAGCAGTTCGTGTACATGGGAGACGATACAAGAGTCAAAGTTGATTTTTTGAGAGTTGTTAGATTGCTGCTTAGTACAAGAAACTTTTGGGAATTGCGGGATGTGATGTACATACTCTCAATCAGGAGAAATTTGATATCAATACCTATTTTGGATAGACTTGGATATAGTTTTTTTTTTTTTTTGAACTGAAAAAGTTAATTTATATCGAGACTCTTTATTGATCGACAATGAAACACTTTGTGGGGATCTTTATAGATTAAGGTTGTATAGTTTGCTTTCTTTTCTCCCTGAATGTTAATGCGTTACTTGGCACGAGAGTTTGAAATTGAATGAAAGTCTTATATTCTTTCAGCATAAGCATTGGATCACCATTACGAGCCGGAGAATATCTATTTTGATAATGATCTTGAAGTACATTGAGGCGAGAAATTGTGTTTAAAGGAACACGGTTTTATTCATGTACCTATTGCTTCCGCTCCAATCTCTATCCTTGTTGTTGACTGACATCCGATGGCCCTCGCGATGATGAACCCGATTGAGGATGTAGATCTAGTAAGCGCACGAGAATGTAGCCTAGTAGCGCAGATGTAGTCATAGATATACCCTTAAGGAGGTCAGAGAGGGCGTGTAGGACCACAATTTCAAATGACTACATTGTCTAATTGTAGGAGCATGAGTATGATGTGGGTGATGTATCAGATCCGACTACCTATAAAGAAGTCATTATTAGTCCTCAATCCAACTTTTAGATCGATGCCATGAAAGATGAGATGACCTTTATGTAACATAATGAAGTGTGGAGCTTGGTAGATTTGTCGGATAAACAGAACCTTATTTGGGTGCGAATGGGTGTTGAGACCAAGCCGCAAATGCCAAGGACGAGTAGAGATATAAAGCAAGATTAGTGGCTAAGGGTTACAGTCAACGGGAAAGTATTGATTTTAAGGAAACCTTCTCTCACTAAAGACTCTCTACGTATTATTATGGCTATAGTGGCTCATTTTGATTTGGAGTTGCATCAGATGGATGTGAGAACAACTTTCTTGAATGGAGACTTAGTTGATGATGTTTACATGTCTCAACCTATTGGCTTTGAAGAAGTTGGTAAGGAACACATAGTTTGTAAACTCCAAAAATCCATTTATGGTTTAAAGAAGACTTCTAGGTGTTGGTATCTCAAGTTTGATGAAGTTGTCACCGCCAATGGTTTAAGGAGAACATTGTTGATCAATGCATATATATGAAGGTCAGTGGGAGGAAAAACATATTCTTGGTTTTATATGTTGATGATATTTTTCTTGCAACCAATGATACTGACCTGTTGATTGAGACAAAGCAATTATTATTTAGCCATTTTGATATGAAGGATTTTGGGGAAGCATCTTATGTCTTGGGCATACAGATACTTCGTGTTAGACTTAGTGGCATTCTGAGATTGTCTCAATAGACGTATATTAAACACATTCTAAAAATGTTCAATATGCAATCATGTTCTTCTGGTAAGACACCAATTGTAAAGGGTGATAGATTTTCCTAAGGACAATGTCCTCAGAATGATATTGAAAGAGATCAAATGAAAGCAATCTCTTATTCTTCAGTTGTGGGCAGCTTGATGTATGCTTAAGTATGCACACATCTTGATATTGCTTTTGTTGTCGGCGTGTTGGGCAGATACTTGAGTGATCCTAGTCAAAGCCACTGGAAAGCGGTAGAAATTTTGAAATTATCTTTAAGAGTGCAAGGGATCTCATGTTGACATATCGTGGCGCATCTTAGGAGTGGTTGGTTTTAGTGATTCCGATTATGTAGGTTACGTGGATGATAAAAAGTCTACTTCTGGTTATATCTTTATGATAGCTGAAGAGCTGTTTCGTGGAAAAGTGTTAAACATACACTTACAACTTCTTCTACTATGGAGGCAGAGTATGTGGCTTGTTATGAGGCTACTAGTCATGCAATATAATTGCGGAACTCCATTTCAGCTTTGGAGGTTGTTCACTCAATTTCTAGACCGTTGAAATTGTTCTATGATAATTTCGCAACCGTATCTTTCTCTAGGAACACTAGGAGCACTTCTCGCTCCAAACACATTGATGTGAAGTTCTTTTTGTGAAAAGAAGTTGCAGTTCCTCATTCCAGGTTGAGCATACTACATTGGCATGTTGCGAAACCACTAACGAAGGCTTACCTATTTGTATGTTTCAAGAACACGTCACCTGTATGAGATTGTTAAGAGCCTAGAATCTTTGTTTTAGTAGGAGTTTTGTCTTTTCATGTATTTTGTAAGGAAAACTCATATTTTTTCATTATTATATGCACATTTTGACGTTGATCATTATCTTATGATTTTGTGTCATTTTGATCAGATGAATGACAAACTGATGTTTTCTCTTTCTATTGAATCAATATTATTGTCATTGGAATGCTTTTAGATCAATAGCGCTTGATTATGTACGATTTATGGATCTGTAGGACACGATTTCTAACAACCTAGATCACCATGGTAGAACATAAACAAATATTAATGGAGAAAGACTGTAAATTACATACCTTTGGAATCCATGGATCTCTTTCTTTGTTGATGCGGAACCAATGAAGAATTTTGCAAAGAAGGCAGATCTCAAGATCTCAAGATCTTCTCCCAAGCGACCACTGGCTGGCTTTATGAGATTGCGATCACTTCTCCCGAAACGTATGAGAGAAAGCGTATGTGATGAAAATGTATCCTTAGCGTTTGGGAGGGACTTGAGCTTTCCTTACGTAGGTTCTGACCACGGGCCCTCATAACGGGCGGGCGAACCGACCCACGCACTAGCGGTCCATATAATTTGTTAAGAAGCCCAATAACCTCCGCCCAATTAGACCCGAGGTGGTCGGTTTTAATTCGATTAATGAAGCCCAGCAATGAAAACCTTACACATTCTCCCACTTGGGCGATATTGGAGTGAAACAAGCGTGTGCGCCCTGCTTATATTGAATTCACAGAGATTTGTCTTAATAGTCAATCCACGATCCCATAAAGTCTCGAACTTGAATCATAGCGGTAATTGCATGTCTTCACATGACATTCCGTAGTCCGCGAGTGCTTTCAACTACGTATGGATTCAATGGCTAGTGTGTTTAAATGGACAATGCCTCATAATGAGTGATACTTCATGTGTTATCCATTTTTGTTAATCAGGTCTCTCGCCAAGTGTCGCAGAGCACAGTGTGTCAGGAAGGAATATCCATTATGGTTCCAACGAACTTTTGTATATATGTTACCTTGATAGGTAACTTTAGCAATGTGTGTGTAACAAAATATGCTATTGAATATGTCAGAATGCCCCCATAGCCTTTATTCAAGAGTTTACACGATGCCTTGATATTTACAACAATTATATGTACTCAACTCGATAAACCTACATTCACAAATACCTTATTGAATGCAAAAGAGTTGAGAAGTCTGAATTCCAATTATTACAAAAATGTAATGTAATTGAATTCAACATTAGAGCAACTTAAAACTTAATAGCTCCCACTAATTCACGATTATCCATGATGCTCCTAAGCCCATGTTAATGACATATCCGTTCAAATCACACTTAGAGGCGAAGGCCTTTAGTTAAAGCGGATGTGATCATATCGCCAGTTGATATGTGCTCGCATTTATAACGTCACCATTTTGAACTTTTTCCTTTATGGTCGATTATTTGGCCTCCATGTGTTTAGACCCCTTGAGACCTCTGTTGTTGTTAATAAACAGCAACTGCCGAGTTCTTGTCCTAATACAATTATGTGGGCCTATGCACAAAATCAAACACATGATTAACTCCTTATGGGTTTGGACCCAATTAGCGAGTAGTTCTGGCCCGAAAAGCATGCTACAAACTCGCTGCATGGTAGAGGATGCAATTAATTTACATTTCTCACTTTTTCCATGATCACCTCCTGCTAACCAAAGATATAACCGGAGTTGTTGGCTTCTTTTAAATCCCGGCTTGACCGGCAAAGTGAATCTGAATACCCGACTAGGCATGGAGTCACGGGCATGTTGTAAATCAACATATAGTCTTTGTCCTCTTGAGTACATATAGCCTTCTTGGCGACAACCCAATGATCATGTCTGGGTTTGGTGATGTCTGCCTAGAAGTCACATTCAAAGAGCAATATCGGGCCTAGTGCATACTTGAGCATACATAATGCTCCGAGTGCACTAGCATAAGGTATATTCTTCATTTGGGCTTTCTCTATATACGAATGAGGACATTGTGATAGACTCAACTTATCACGCTGGTGGGAGCAATTCTGTACATAGTGCATGTTGAATCTTTCTAAAACCACGATCAACATATGCCCTACAGGATAAACCCAATGATGCCCAGGCAGTCATAGAATCATTACTGGGATGAAAGGCCTTATGGTCGTACACCATATCAAAGTTGTTGGCGACTGTCCGTTTGTCGTGAGTAGACCAGGAGTCATTGCCTTTACCCAGCGGATATCATCACATAAATTGGGAAGAATGATTTTCCTCCCCTTGACCTTATGTATATACATTGATCTACTTTGTTTCAGCAAAACCGTATGAAAGCAGCAACTATAGAAACTAAAGTACCATTATGCAGAAGCTTGCTTGAGACCATAAATAGACTTTTTCGGTCTACATACAAGTTTACACAGATCATTTGTCACAAAACCTTCGGGTTGCATCATATAGACTTCTTCATTCAAGGTCTCCATTGAGAAAGGCGGTTTAACATCCATGCAGAGCAACTCCATATCAAAATGAGCAACTAATGCCATGATCCCTTACTGAAGAAAGAATCTTTAGAAGAGATTGGTGAAAAGGTTCTTGTAGTCTCATTCTCTGAGTGAAACCTTTGGCTACGGTCACGACACCAACGCTGCAATCTTTCCTTTATGGTCCTTTTAGTCTTATACACCCATTTGCGGCCAATGGAATTACATGACCCCTTCGGAGTAATTATTAAGTTCCCAAACTCCGTTATGCCTCGTAGATTGAATTTCATCCTCTCGTTAAAATCGACCCTTGATTCGTGAGGGAATGACTTGACTTCCTCATAAGTTGTGGATGGAGTCACGGAACCAATATCGTGATCTTGCTCTCCTATATAGACTAAATGGTCGGTGTGGTATTGGCGATGGTCTGCCGCTAGTGGATCTCCTTCTTTGGGTAGTAATAGCCACATTACTTGCACGAGCCTTGATGAACCGTTTAGGGTACATGCCGTGGCGGGATCCCCAGTCTCAACGGAGTTCAAAATGGTGTGTGGGAGTTTCCACGATTCTCTGTATGGGAGGAGATACGGAATACCACATTATATCGTCTTATCATCCTGATAGTGCGCGACGGCTACTCTCTTCGGCCACATCAAACTCCAAAAACTTAGGCATGCGCCCAGTTCCACAATTCTTGTGCCTCCATTGGATCATAGAACTATATCCTTCGAATGTTAGGGTAAGATACAAAATAACACCTAGTGGTTCACGAATTCCAACTTACTTAATGTTGGATTATATAACTTTACTTCATGAGACATCCCCCAAACAACCAAGATGGTTTAAGCTAGGCTTTCGCCAGTCCATAACTCAAAGGTGTTGAGGCAAACTTGTGACACCGCGATTCAAAATGTACAAAGG
Source organism: Tetrastigma voinierianum (assembly GCA_016808115.1). NCBI lineage: Eukaryota > Viridiplantae > Streptophyta > Magnoliopsida > Vitales > Vitaceae > Tetrastigma > Tetrastigma voinierianum. The sequence continues at coordinate 469,256 of JAEQBH010000804.1, forward strand.
CACATTTTCAAAGCTTCACCATATGAAAACCGGGTAAATTTGTCCTACTTATCATACTCTTACATTTCCATAGGTACGATTGCGCCTTCCTGGCTATACCATTTTCTTCGGGACTCGGTGGCATAGTAAAGTGCCCTTATCGAGAATCCTCTAAGTGTTGTGAATGGCTATGCATTTGTCGACATCGCCATGCCCGCCCATAATACTCTCCACCTCGGTCGGATCCTAACAGCCTTTATGACTTTCGATTGTTTACCGACTTGATCCAGAAAAATCTTAGATTTTCAAGAGACTCGGACTTTTCTTTAATCAAGTACAAATAACCATATAGAATGATCATCAATAAATGTGATGAAATAAAAACTTCTGGGTTTGCAAGGTCCACTTATATCGGTATGAATGACTTCAACAAGTCGAACTACGGGACTGTTTCTTTCTTATCTTGGTCATTTTACCCTCTGTGGTCTGCTTGTATCTACAGTCATTTTAAGAAGCGAGGGCGAGATATTAGTCTTTATTAGCCTTTCTACTCTATCATGGGAGATATGGCCAGAAGTCGTTATGCCATAATGCATAAGACTCATCCTTGAGTAGTGGTCTCTTAGAAACGGCCTTTCGGTAGTATAAGCTACGTATGTCATCGAGATGGCTTAATCTGTGTAATCCGTTGGACATATGTGATGCCAACCTTATTTGAATTAAGAAATATTGAAATAATATTGCTCTTAATTTCAAAGAAGAATAATCATGAATCCAAACATGATCTTTTTGAAACTAAATTCCTTCTAAAGGAAGGTGCATAAAATATGTTTTTCAGCATCAATTTAAAACCCGAATCTAAAACTAAGATTCGTCTCACGAACATGACTTGACCTTTAGTTTATTTCCCGCAGTGAGCTTTGATTCATCCTTGTTTGGCTTCCTCGGTTTATGAATCCACAGCTATGGTAAATGCAGCATGATTAGTTTGCTCCACTATCAAGCCACGAAGCTGGATGGTGCCAGTTGATTTGGATTCACAAACAAGTATTAAGAATCATGCAGTAAGCCGCGCTTGGACATCCAAGCTTTGAATTTTGCCTGAGTCCTTCTTCATGTGACCTTTCTTCTTACAAAGACGTGATCACCATCCTTTTCAAGAATGTCTTCTTTGGACCCATGTTGTCATATTAGTAGGTATTTTCTTGAGCACCTTTATGAGTTGACTTTTGAACTTCTTATTCTTCCTCTTATGGGGACTTACGGCATATAATTACATATGCTCTTTAATCGCTATTAAAACTTTCTCTTATCTGCCACCACCCTTGCTATCAAGTCATTTCTTGGCCAAAGTTTAAATGCTTAGGAATTGGTTATCTTTTATAATCCGAAGCTCGGGTGGAAGGTGTTCGAGGCTTGATGCTGTACAAACAGCAGGAATGGTAACATTAAGAGCTTGGGCTTAGCCTTTAGGTCTACTTAGTCACGAGGGCATGTCTACCTTTTTTGGTATCATAAAATTCATTACTTCATGTTGAAGAGCTTTTGAAGAAGTGTTCGACCTCGGCATTGAATTATTCGTTTCTAGCCTCATGGTACCATCGTCTCATGCAGTGCAGTCTTGGCAAACCACTTTTCAAGTGTTCTTGTATGGATTTCTTCATTGTCAACAAGCAAGTCCTGTTATCTCTCCCGAGGCGGCATGGTCGGTTTTCTGAATTCAGTACTAGAGGTTGTGACATCTTGAAACATCCATTGTAAGCGCCATGTGAACCTTGCTTGACTCCATTCCAAATTGAAAATCTTTCCATTTCTTGAAATTCAATCCACGATAAGGATCTCAATTGAAATGGAATTACCGTCTCTGAAAAATTGGTAAAAATAAAACATAACAATACAGTGATCATGTGAATACTCATAGAGAATTACATACATCGTCACATAATCACCCTTTGGGCGAGAAAATATGACATGCGGTTGTACACTCTCCACACGGCAATGACCATGAAGACATATTCTAATCCTTGATGAAATCGTGCTGGGTGTATGAGCCATTAAGATCGGTCATTTAATTCGTACCGTCATGTATCCCTCCACGAACTAACACAAGATCACCTCCTTTGGAATTATGACCATCTGATAAAGCAGGAGACATCCACACAATATAGAGGTTGATATTTCTGAAATACAGTCGAGTGTGCCGGCTTCAGCGGTCCTAGCCAATTGAATTCTTGAAAATCACTCATACCAGGATATAAACTTTATGTATCACATTCAATATATATGTTATACGATTATATTGTTCGTCATTCATTAATGATCACTTAATTTAGTCTCTTACATAGTCCTTATGCGATATGTGCTTCTTTATGTATTTCCAAAACCATAGAAATACCATAAATACGTGAAAATACCTAATATCTTGGTGTACTTAGGGTTCTATCGTGTTTTCACATGCGCCAAAGCTTCAAACATGGAAAGTCTATACCACATTGTAGAATTTCGATCTGAATCTGCTGAGTACAAAATTGAAATACCCTGCACTACGCCTCATGGCAGAGAAAAGGTTAGTGGCGTGTGGCGGCGTGGCGTGTCTAACGAGGCTCTGGGTTGTGTTAACCGGTCGGGTTGGCCAGATTGGCGGGTGATTGGCCGGGTCGGCGTTAATGGGTGGTCGGATCGTTAATGGATTAATGGTCGGTCGTTGACCGTTGGCCGGTCTGGTCGTTGGCCGTTGGGTGGTCGGGGAAGGCCGGCCGGTCGGGTCGAGGGGAGTCGGTCGAGCGGGTCGTGAATGGCGATCATCATGGCGATCATGATCCCAGCCACGTCACATGACCGCGTCGGGAGCCACGTTAGCGACCCGCGTCGGCGACCACTAAGCGGCCGGGTCAACAAGCGGATCGGGCGGATCGGTTTGACGAGTCGATTCTTGACTGGTATCAGCGTCATCATGGCGTCGGTAACCGGTCAGGACGAATCGGCGTGTCAGCGCCCGTAGCGCCGTCGTCTTCAAGCGTGGCGTAGTGGTAGCGTCCGGCCACTTTCCGACGGGCCACCACGATGTGATCGTCGTCGTGTAGATTCCAAATAAAATATTTATTTTGATTTGTCGAAAAACTCGAAAAATGGGCGAGAATGCCCGTTTTTCATAAAACGAAAAAAATTTTTCTCCCAATCCCAGTATGTTTTAGTTCTAATCATGGTTGGCTCACGTGCCAAGCTGTAGGACACGATTTCTAACAACCTAGATCACCATGGTAGAACATAAACAAATATTAATGGAGAAAGACTGTAAATTACATACCTTTGGAATCCATGGATCTCTTTCTTTGTTGATGCGGAACCAATGAAGAGGCTGCAGCCAGATCTCTCAAGATCTCAAGATCTTCTCCCCAGCGACGCTGGCGGGCTTTGTAAGTTGCGTCAACCTGCCGGAAAAGCATTATGAGAGAAAGCGTATGTGATAGAAAATGTATCCTTAGCGTTTAGGAGAGAACGAGCTTCGCTAAATAGAGTTCGCGCGGGCCTCGCAGTAGTGAAGCTTGACCGCAACGCCTGCTTGGTCAGTATAATTTATTAAACCCGATAACCTCACTTATTAGACCCGGGAATTAGTCGGTTTTAATTGATGTGAAACCCTTAATGAAAACCTTACAGGATCCTCTTGGTGTATTAATTGTATATGATTGGTTATAACTATGTAAGTCTCTTGTTGAAACATTTGAATTATGATTTTGATTAGTAGCGTCTGATTATGTATGATTTATGCATCCTCTTGGTGTGTTAATTGTATATGATTGATTATGACTATGTAAATCTATTGTGATAACATTTGAGTTATGATTATGTGGTCAAAGTAGGAGAATGTTAGATTAATTTATTAATCTATGGACTAAGCATAATCATATTATAATTTTAATTGTAATATTGTGCATGTTAATTATGGGATGATTTAATATTAACTGGCTATGGGCCCATGATTCTATCTTACTCGCTTTCTTTAGTAAACTAGGTTAATTGCATCCTTGATTGTTCCCTTGTACTCTATATATATATAAGTAAATAGAGTCAAAATTCAACAAGGGTTTGGTAGAACACACTTTGGGGAGAAGGAAATGACTATTTTCAACCATAACCTTTCTTTGATTTCGTCCCATACTGATTTGGAAGGTATTGGCCAGTCCATGATTACAGTCATCTTAGGTATGTTATCTACGCAGTGCTTAATTGTTGATATCTTACGTTGTTTTGATAAAGTTATTATTTTATAATATATTTATTAGGTCATTTGATTATTGATCAATTGTTTTTTGAATCAATCAATACTCTTAGTTTTTACAAAATAATTTATCATGACTCTCTTGAGGGCCTTCCATGGACGTTGAACGGTCTATTTAAAACTGCATAGTCGAACAGTCTGCTCAGAACTGCATACAGACTTTAAAAGCTTTATAATATCCTTTACCTAGGTTAAAAATTGCTTAAATTTGGCTATCTAGCTGAGCTTGTTGAGTGTTTTAGGCAAAAAATTGGCTTTTTGAATAAGAAACAGTGGGGCTTTTGAACCATGCAGTTTCATGAAAATCGGCCGGTCCGATCGTCGATTCATGTGGTTCACTCTCGATTTGATGGGAAAACGATTCACAAAGTTAGATTAGACAGAAAAGGGATCGGTTGATGGTCCGATCAGTTAAACCGATCGATTCGATTTTTAAAATATTACAAAACATAATTACATATGTTGTTCCAAGTATGTAGCTAAATATAAATTGTTATTTTTTTCCATTTTCAATAAATTTTTATGTTTAAATGTTATACATATTTCATTTCATAAAATTTAAAATATTAATACAACTGCATGGAAATGAATAAATAAAATTCAAAATATTAAATTATATATTTTAAAATTTAATAAAATATAAATTATATATTTATTATATCACATGTTCATGGTTCAACCATCAATAATCCATGAACCGTGCACTAACTTAATTGTTTTAATGCCCGATGAGGTTTTTAAAATATTGACTTTATTTGACCTTAAAGGTTTAAGCTCATTAATCTCAATTTGGATGAAGCCTAAGTACTATTCAAGTGTAAAATTTTCATCAGTCTTTAAAATCTCTTTTAAATCAATGATTACTATACTAAGATTTAATCTATTGGATATTTTCAAAGTCCTACTAGAGCTTAGGAAATTTTGTAATCTCTAGAACATTAAATGATGAATTCTCCTGCAATTAATGATCGAACTTTATTCAATACTTCTCAGATTTCTAATTAATAAAAATTTTTCAGTGAAGAATAACTTATAAATTTTTTTTTTAAGTTGAGATGATATATTATAATATTTGATATCCTTGTAAACTATTGAACTTTTTTTAAGAATAAAAAAAGAAGTAAAGACCCCCAATCATTAAAGCATGTGTTATCTACCTCTTCATTTAAAATATATCAACTTGAATAGTAAACTTTTTGATAAGACATATATACCCCACATCTCTTATTCTATTGTAAGTCATGAAAGAGAAAAAAAATATCCTAAAATCTGATTGATTCATATTTTTGAAAATTATTATTGATAATAGTTTTTAAAAATATAAAAAACACTAGTTTGGTGTTATTTGAATTTACTATTTGTTCCTTAAATCTAATGTTTTTTGTGTTTGTCATAAAAAAAAAAGAAAAAAAAAATTAAACGTGCTCTTGTTTTTTAAAAAAAGAAGCAGTTTTCAAAAACCATAACCAAACGGGTTTTTAGCTTACTTTCTACTTTAACCCATCATTCTCATTTAGAGGGAGAAAAACTTGTCAAATCCTCAAAATGCTAAATCCTAAAATCTTTTGAATGTGAAAGACATCTTATGTGTTGGGAGAATGAAGCAAGATGGTTTATTTTGTAATGAGACGTTGTTGATTAATGAATCGTTTTGAAAGAAAAATACTTAATGTAATATCAAAGAAACCGTCTTATATGATGTAATTAAAATGAAGAACTTTTATGATTATTTTATGTTTAATAAAATCTGAAAAATGAAGTTATATTAACAAAAAAATCTATACATTAACATTGTTAACATATTACATTAATGTATAACGCGTGTTACAATTTAGAGAATGGCTTTAATTGAACGCATATGAAATGTGTTGGACTCACTGTGCAAACAAGTCACAGTACAACCAAAGGCATTAATTGGCCTTGATTAATATTTATCGTTTTGATGATTTAAAATAAACTTTAAAATAATTTTATTAAACAATCTTAATAATTAGAAAAGTAAGTTTTAAACCAATAATTTAAATACAATTTAACTTAAAATTAATTTAATTTATTAAATAATAAGTAATAAGTGTAACCAAATACCATGTTCCAACAAAAAAATTAAGGTGACTTTTTTTTTTGCTTTTTGCTTTCAATATTCAACTTGTTTGTTTTTTTTAACTTTTTTATGATTTATTGCTGATTTTTGAAATTTTTGGTTGAATGAAAAAAACCAAAATATTTGGTTTTTTCTTAATGCTTTTTTTTTTTAATGTTTTTTTAAAGAGAAAAATAATTTTATTGATTCAAATTAACAAATACATTAATAGTAACATATAATTAAAATCATTAAAAAACATAGAGAATGAAACAACATTCAAGTTAATCGCATAATGAATTGGCTCAAAGCTTATACATTTGATATTACTATTGAAACTAGAATACCTATAATTCTAGTTTTGTAAGAATACTGATGACCATTGATTTGATTTCTTATCGTTGATCGGATATATTTTACTTGTCTAAATCCCCCTCATATAAATAAACATCATAAGAAGATTGACTAAAACACGAATAAATAAATAAAAACCTAGATTTTGTGAAATAACCACTTTATCGAGGAAGAAAACGATGGAAAGAGGTGAGAGAGGTGATTTCACGTCAAGAATGGCAAAAAAAATCACCCCTCATAGCATAAAGGATAAGAGGCTAGTAGAAAAAAAGTTGAGATAAAATGAGGGTTATCTAGAAAGTTATTTTTGAACGTTTTTCCTATTAAGAAAAAAACTAGATATTATAATATAAGAAAATTCATATTTTTTATGATCCGATCAAAACTCTCATGATCCATTTCATGTTAATCGTTGACCTTCCCTTATGCCGGGAGTGCTTTGATTGAGAGGCCCTTGGCTTCATGTTGGCCTAGGCTCGGGGAGGAGTATTGCATCGGTTTTATTCATTTTCTTAGATTTTAATGGCTATCTTTCCCTATTCTCCTTCTCCGATGTCCTTATGTGTCTTGGTTGCTGTGTTCTAAGTCATTGGTGTCTCGGGGTGGTGGTGGGAGTTGTCCTATGCTTATGAGTTTTGGCTTCGTGCTTGGGTGTTGGAGGTTTAGGGTGGTGTAATGGTGATGGGGGGCTCCATGCTTGTAGATCTAGCTTCCCCTTGAGTCAGCTATGGTTCGAGTGGCATGTCGGTCGTGGTGGTCATTTGTCTCGGGTGGTTGGGTCACGGTGGTGGTGTTGGGTTCTTAAGGGTTCAATGGCCTAGGGGGCTGTGACTTGGTGTCCTTCGATTTTGAGTGTGGGGGGCTGTTAGATAGGGTTGAGTGGGCGTTGTTGCTGTTGGTCTTAGCATGGTCCCAGTCGTGGTGGTCTTCTTTGTCAAGTTCCCCTTGCGAGTATGTAGTCATTTATTGTTTTTAATTTTTTAGTGTTTTAGTTTGTCTGTCTTTGTTTGTTTTTGGTCGTTTGTTCTAGTTGTTTTATTGGTGTTTTTCACTTTGTCCATGGAACTTTGGCTTTTGCCAGTTTTGTTGGATCTATCATTTTGCTCAGTTCATTCTTAGGTGCATGGTGTTACTGACTTGGTTTGGAGCACCGTCGCTTGATTATTAGATCTTTAAAAGCAATCCACTATTTTGTGTGACTAAATGAAGGGTCATGATCGATCACTGTTCTTGGATTCTTGCTCCATCTTTATAATCAGCGTGATTTGCCTTTGTTTAGGTCATCTCCATCGTGAGATCTATACGGCTCTTTGAGCATCACTTCACCTATACAACTTTAACCTTTTTAATGGTTGAATAATTATAAACAAATAAAAAATAAAAACATATATATTATTAAAATTTTATTTTTAAATAAAATTAAAAACTTGATTTTTTTTAATAAAAATAAATAATTAAATGTTTAATTCCATTAAACACTATTCATAACAAAAGTTATATTAAACATTAAGTAAAAAAAAAACAAACTACACCTAAGTTTGCTATAAACATAAGTAAACTATGATTACAAGAACACCAGAACCTTCTATACAACAAGATATTCTAGGGGATATACCAGATTCATTCAAGATTTGAAAAGAGATGGTAGGAATTAACTAACACTAAATTATCATAATAATGCCTAAGTTTGCTATAAACATAAGTAAACTATGATTACAAGAACACCAGAACCTTCTATACAACAAGATATTCTAGGGGATATACCAGATTCATTCAAGATTTGAAAAGAGATGGTAGGAATTAATTAACACTAAATTATCATAATAATGGAATGGAAGTCAATTAAATTTAACAAAAATCGTCACATATTTAGGGGAAGGCCCCAGCCTTGAGGTGGATAACGTTGCAGTGAGGGAAAACGACAAAATGGAATAACTAAACGAGAAAAGTTGAACCAATTAAGTGTCTAGAGACAGAAAATTTTATTATTATTTCCTGAACAACCCCTGAAGTTGACACGCCATGCCCTCTGGCTATTATTTGAAGGAAAAGCCTTGTTGAGCGTGGATCTGCTTGATATGATTAAACGTCTGTTGTATATCACAAAATTGATATTAAAATAAAATTCACATGTAGATTTGCGGATCTGTCATTGAAACAGATCCCGGTAACTGGCCGTGTCTGGCCGTCGGATCTGGCCAGCGTGTATGACAGCGATCTACACTTAGTCAATCCTCACGGATGTGTGCGAGTCGATCTTCCGGATCTATCCTCGAGGGTGGTATGGATGTGTGTGGCGCGATGAATCGAGACGTAGAGCGAGATCTTAGAGCAATTTCGAGAGAAAAGCAAGAAGAATAGAAATATTAACTTTCTTTATAACATTACGTATACCAAATATGTATGAAAACTATTTATAAAAAGTCACCGAAGCCATGGCAATTAATCGAATAAGCGTTACGTATAATAAATTATATTTATTATAAATAAGCCAAATTCTTATAATAAATTATATTTATTATAAATTTGAGAATACTAAGTGGGACCAGAAAACAAAATTCTTCATGATAACTGTTTCTTGAAGTACAAACTTGGCGTAAGCGAAAGCCCATGCTTCGAAGCTTGTGTTACATGGTTAGAATTGGCGATATGAGGCTGCAGCTTTCGCGGTAGCGCGGGGATGCGGCGGTATTATTAATTAAGGCTCCTTATAATTTACCGGCAATTATCTAATCCAGTGCCACTCACTACTTGGCTGGTTGAACTCAAAAATTAATAATATTGATATATATATTAATTTCCTCCATTGTAAAATATCGATAATTAATTGATTATATTTTCTGTCATCAATTAGTGTTAATATGATTTAACGGGTTTGCTCTAATGGATCGAATCTTTGTTTGTGGTGAGCTTACGTAACATCCAGTCAGAAGCATGTCGAGAGGATATTTCATACAATTTCATTTTTGTTTATTTCATAAATGCTGGTAATTAAGCGATCACGTTCCCAAATCATACAGGTATTGGCCGTCGAAATAGGCCTCAGCGTATTGACAATTCAAAGACCGATAATTATTAAATTACCTATTTAAAATAAACTCAGGATTGAGGAAAAGCAATAATCAAATATCCTTGAGATTTAATTCCTTTCCTGCGAAATTGCTTTAATTAAATCTTACTTTGATCTATCAATGCAAAGCATAATCACAACATAATATTTTATAATAGCAAAGACCAGTTATTTAAGCTAAAATATTCTGATCCTAAATAAAGCGTCCAACTTTATTGATAGCGTGATCTTATTCATTAATTATGAGAACTTATGATCATGTCTTCCATGGGCGTATCCATATGACCATATCTTGCATAATTAATGCGGACCTTAATACGAAATATACTAGTGTGCACAAGGTGAAATTAATACGCTCGTGAAATTTTATTAACACGAGAAAAATACAATAATTTATTTGTCTTGCTACAAAGCTCAAATAAAAACTCCCACTAGTCACAACCACACCAAAGCCCGATGAGCCCAGCGACAAATGCATCGACGAGTCGAGAAAAGTATGAGCTGGGACAACATATTCGGAAGATATAATGAACCTTGTGCGAACTAAGCCGTGCGCCGGAAGCGTGACATATTCGGCTACGTAGTGGGATACGCTACCTGCGTGCAATTTTAATACTCCTCCAACGGGCGGCTCCACCATATAGTGTAAGCATAACCCGGTGGAGTTTAAGCAGTCAATATCCTTGGAAGTACGAGTTTGTGAAACGATGGTTTCTAAACTCCCCCTTTGGAATATACTAGCATATAATCTCTTGTTCTCCTTAGATACTTAAGTATATGCTTTACGCAATCAGTGTTCTTCACCCAGGGATCGGTTAAATCACAAGCTTACAACTCCACTGCATAACGAGATATACGGCTTTGGTACATAACATGGCATACATGAGACTACCTGATGAGGCATAAGGTATCTATATACGTTCTTTACGCTCGGGAGTTTTTTGGTGATTGCTCCTTAGAAAGATGAATTCCATGTCTAAGGAGTGAGATCACTGGAATTTTACTAATGTTAAGCGACAATTTTATCAATATAAGAGGCTTGAGATAGTGCAATAAACATTCTTAGGTCGTATAAGTTTGATTCGAGAATATATGGTTAGCATCTCCCGAGTCTTTCATATCATTTGTTTATGCAACCCGATCTTTTACACACAGCTGACACTTGTTTGTCGTTTAGATTAACGATATGTCAATCGTAAGGACTAGAAAAACTATACGTGCTTGGATTCTTTTATAAACCTGAGGTTCATCAGGGCTTTCTCAAAACCAAAAGAAGTAATGGCACGTCGAGCACGATGTTCCATGATGGATGCTTGCCCAAGTCCATAAATGGACCTTTGCAACTTACGCCACCATGTGTTCTTTGCGCTGGCACAGGCAGAAGCTACGGTTCAGCTGCGTGTAAGATGTCATCATTTAAATTGCCATTTAAAAGTTGTTTGACATCCATCTGCGAATCTAAATGTCGAGACTATGACTACATTAAAGAATCGGATAGATTTAAGCATAGCTCTTGGCGAAAAGTTTCTTCATAATCTATCCCTCTTTTTGGTATAGCCTTTTTGCCACGATCTAGCTGAAGGTTTAAGCCAAATACGATCCTCTTTTCTCTTGTAATTGATGGGATCATCTTATTGTCCAATAGCAATAACTTGGTAAGACTACTTTAGCGAAGACATATCTCGCGGAGCTTAAGCCTTACTCTATCCCTCTGACGAAGCTCTTGGTTGTGGTTCATTGTTCTGAGCACGTAAAGGTACTAGTTCCTCTTGTCACGGCTCTTGGATTCTGGTTCCACATGTATTGGATCTTGTTCCCTTGGTTCCTGTGCTTGTTCACCTTCGGGTACATTTTCCCTCTTTTGAACATGCATAGGAATCGGTGGTATTAAACAGCCTTTGAGTGGTTGATTTGTTCTTGGTGAGTGTTTCCTCGAATTATTTTCTTTCTTGGGTTGAAATTGCTTATATAGTCTTCGCCAAAAAAATTCTTAGTACTCATGATAACACTTTTATCAGGGTATAAAATAGATCCGCCTCTCGTTCCTTTAGGGTAACCCGACAAACATGCAAACCTCGTACGCGATTCCAACTTATTTGGATCCTTTCTTAAGACATGTGCGGGAGCACCCCGTCGGATATGGCTTAAACTGAAACTGCGCCCTTTCCCGCAGTCTGTGGGTGTCTTAGGAACCGTTTAGAAGGAACTAAATTCGAGGAAGATACACATTGCGGTTCTATGGCATATCTAACGATATAGGTAGAGATGAATAACTAGCATTGACACTCTACATATCTGAGTTCTATTCTTCTTTACGCAACTCCATTTCTTTGGGGTGTTCAGTGCGATAGTTGTGAAACTATCCCCTCTTGGAGTCGACGTAGAACTTAAACTCTCGGATAGGTATTCACCACCTCGGTCGGAGGGCCAAAGCTCTTTGATATGGAGTCCTAATTGGCACCCCACGCCTCCAGCCTTATACTCTCGAAATTTAGTGAAAGTTCGGACTTTTGGCGCATTAGGTAAATATATATATCTTGAGTAGTCATCGTAAAGGTGACAAAATATAATACCCTCTGCGGAACTGGACATTTATTGGTCGCGCACGTCGGTATGCACCAATTCCGGCGGTTTTGGTGCCGAATATCCTTTGGCTTTAAAAGGGCCTTTTGGTCATTTACCTTCCAAACAAGATTCACATGCGGTATAGGTTCAAGTCTAGGAAGTTAAGATCCGCACACGAGCCATGAATCTGTGGATTAATATGACCCTGTCGCAAATGCGAAGTGCGTTCATTTGAAACTTCTTTTCTTGGCTAGGTGATCATGCTTATCAACAATTTCGATGAAATTAAAGCATATTAGGACATAGGACTTAAATAATAAGGAGCCATCATCAAATCACGTACAAATAAGCGAAGTTGAACTTCTTATTGTAATAAAGAATTAAATTCCTTGTTAAACCTTGTTGAATAAACTGACTAACGAAATTAAATTCCTTTAAAATCGATACATATAAGCAGTCTACTAAACATAAGTCACATCATTATTGAAAAATAATTCTACTTGTCCTAATGCTTTAACGGAACATGTTCTCCGTTTCCAAGCCTCGAAACCTACATTTCTGTCGACCAAGCTAGTTTATGCGAACCCTTTGCAAAGTAACGAGACATGGTTAGTAGCTCCTGAATCAATGATCGACATCATTATAATTCTCCACTAAACAAGCACAGCCACATTCATTACATACCTTGCTTTTTGGCAATGCGAGGCAGTGCCTTGCAGGTGACCCTTAAATGTCGCTGACTTGGAAGGCCTTGCCTTCCCGGCTTCTTCATGCGCGGTGGTTTTGATGACGGTACCTGACCCTTACGCTTGTTCTTTCGCTGTTTTATTCTTTTCCCACTCCTAGGTTTCCCTTTGGGGCTTCAAAGTAGAACCCCGTCATATGAACACCGCCCGACTTTCCGAAAGCCCTTCTAAGACTTTCAAGTTCATGCATCAACTCTCAGAGTTAGGATCCATCTCTTGTCATATTATAATTAACTTTAAAACTGAGTAAAACGAATGTGCAGGATTCAAATATGAAATCAATTTGGGACCTTGCTCTCCATCTTCATCCCCAACACTTCAGCCTTGATTGAGATGTGACATCATTTTCGTAGACAATGATCCCTCACACTTCCTCTGGGCCATTCTAGTGTTCATTATGTACCTCTTAACTGTACCGCCTTAAAGAACTCTGTTGATCAGGTAAATATCTTATCGAGAGTCGTGATCATTTCTTCCACTCTCGAGATGAGATATCTCCGTCCTAAATGACTAGCAACACTGGCAAGAATATAGCAAAATGGAACCCGATATACTTGCCTTGTCCCAGTTCAAAGTCTTTTCACTCGGGTCGATGCATTTGTCATGCTCATCGGGTTTTTGGTGTGGTTAGACAAACTTCGCTTTTCAAAATCCGTAACAATGTACAAGCCGGGTTTTCCATTCACTATAATTATTTCCATCCATAAGCTTTTGACTCAAAAAATCATTGCAAGGTTAAATGATGCCATTTTCTGAAAAATACACACTAGTATATTAAAAAAACGTAATATCTTACAATAAACATAATCTTAAAATTTAGTTAATCCCAAAATCATTCTTTCTCGTTTATTGTAAACAATTATTTGGTTTCCATTATAAACACTACGCTGGGCAAGATATTTATAACAAACTGCTCTTGATCATGAAATGATTAAGATCCTAATTAAGTCGTTCCTGGTGAAAGACTGTGAGTCACAAGTTTTTAATTACTTAAATCCCACCTTCTTGTATTTAACTTTCCTAGATAATACATAATCATTTCACTCTAATTGTTTCCAAAACTTTGGGCACTTAATGTACATCATAGCCTCGTCAGAGGGTAATACTAAATTAAGTTTGAATGTTTTTAACCATTGTTTTTATTTCAAAATTATCTTTAATATCCAAGATTGCCGACGCTTGGTCGATCAATCTTATTAAAATTTTGAAACTTAATTTGAGTCTAATCCAATAAAATCCAACCATGTTTATCCGCTGGGGCATCACATGATCATTTTATTATTACCACAATGGAGCCTCCTTAGGTTTAAAATTAATTAAATTAATTAAAACCTTCACCATTCAATATTTTAAATAATAGGGATTTTCTAAAATTATTTCAAAAAAAATAAAATAATTTTTTCCATAATAATTATTAAACTAGATTATAGAATCATAATACAATTATTATGTACATGTAATTATCACGATGCAATTTATATATAATCAATCTATTCTATATGGCATGTTATCACATAAACATGTTATAAGCATTACAATTTTAAACCATTCACAAAAGCATTAATTAAATAACCCTAATCCATTGCCTTAAAAAATTAAAATTGGCCATTACAAAATATCCTGTTGTTCGCCCAATTATTTTAGTTTACAAAGGTACAAAGTGCCCAAAAACTAAAATAAAATAAACCCTAAAACCCCAATACGCTCTAATTCAAGGGCAAGAGTCCGTCAGTCCACCAAATCAAAAACCGGCCCAGGAAGAACCACCACTCCAGACGACGAAGCCACCACTGGTGAATTGGTTGTAACGACTAAGACGCGCCCTACGCCCAAAGACTATCAATGAGCGAGACCACGCCACCACCGGCCGTGTAGCTGGGCAAGTGGGATCTATTATTTTCCTAGCACCGCCGATCCGTCCGACTGCCTTCCTCCTCCTCTAACGCCACACACACGCTCGCATTCGGCAGGTCCATCTTCTCCTAGCTTCCAAATAATGAAGGGTGTACATTTACAGGATTTAAATTTAAAATTACAACTATTTTTAATTAAAAAAAAATAAATAAATAATAAATAAACCACAGAAGGAAACTCCATCTTATGACCAGCCTCCCAAGCACAAACCCAAAAAATTAATACAACTGTAAATCTACCATGGATCTAGGTGGCAAACCATTAAAATATCACATCCATTCATGAACAAAATCATAAATTAATGTGATCTAATCACGATCTAACAACAACAACTGAAGCTATATATACTAAATCAACATCAAAATTACACGCATTATCAATACTCAGATATTTAATATCTAATCATAGCATGCTCTCGATACCAATTGAAGGAAAACACACAATAGCGATTTGATTCGGGGCATGATTAAACATGCAACTGTATCTAAATTCAATATTAAATAAAATTAATTATTTAGATTCATAGATTCACAACTAGACTTCTAAACATCAGCCACTAACCAGCACCATCGCTGATTTCCATAAAGAATGAAAGACGCAACCAACGATCTACACCGTCCAATCTACAGACAAGAATTGCACCGGTCCGATCTTCCAGATCTATCCCCTCGTACCAGATGGATAAAAGCACATAACTGACCGACGCAGAACTCGAATCTGTAACACTGTATTTAAAACCAAAGAATAGAAATATTCTTCTTTCTTGCTCGCATTCTCAAAATACGTGATTAAAACGTGATTTAAGATAAAAAGCTCAAAGCAGAAAACCTAAAACCCATTCCATCGCGATAATCTGTCATATAATAAATTATATTTATTATAAATAACCGTTTTATAATAAATTATATTTATTATAAATTCGGTAATACTGCTTTAATTCCAAGCAGCCATTACAATCGTTAACACTATTCCCATTATTTTTCAGCCATCAATTTGCTGCCATCTCAATAATTCACATCCTTATCCATTCCTCCACGTCTAAAGGTGGTTTGTTTGTTTATCCAGCATGTTTCTATTTTCTGGCTTGAGTAGAAAATTTTTGTGTCCTTCAATTGTAATTTTAATAAATATATTTTGGATTTATGATGATTTTATAAAAAAATTATGTTAATTAAAATCTGATGATTATAAATTATAAGTTCATTTAATTAGTAAATAAATAAACTTTACTATTTAAACACTTTTTTCTAAAAGGCAATTTATGTCCTTAAGATCTTATTCAAATAATAATAAGGTAGGAAAAGATTATTAGAGATCCAGATTTAAATTTTTGAAAAAATAAGTTATTACAATGTAATATATATCATGAATATATGTAAATAAATAAATAAGAGGAAACTTTTTATTTAACTTTCTCAAATTATCATAACTATATAAACAAATTTTCGTGAGCAAAGTTTACAATATTGTATTTTTTCATAATTTCATAGTGTGTAATATTAATTAATAAGCCTATCATACATAATTCATATGATTGGAACGTTTATTGTTTTACACAAATATAAGAAAAGGAATTTCAAATTCGAGTCAAGTAAAAATATTAATTAATAAAAAAATCAAGAGAGGTAGGTCAATTAGTCAAATCATAGGTTTGTTCCCTACAAGTCACTAATTTGGACAATTAACTTTAACCTCTCGTGCAATTAGTTGAGATGTAAGCAAATATACATTTATGTACCTAGATTAAGGAATTATGAAATTTGTCAAAAAAAGGAATTATGAAATAAAACCTTAAGTTTATAATTTTTTAAATAATTATTTAAAAATAATTAGCACATTCTACCCTTTTGGATTGAAGGTAGTACAACAATCTCAACTTGTATAGCTAAACTGAACCTATTAATAACAAATTTATTTTAACTTATGTTGGCTGATACCAATATGTTACTTTTGATTTTAGCTGAATTGAAAACTCAAATGTTTTTAATTTTTTAAGTACAAACAAAAGAAAACATAAATTTAACCCTCCACTAAAATGTATTTTATATGTTAGGTATATCAATATTTCAAATATTTACAAACTTAGTGGCTGCTTGTTTTAATTTAACATCAATTGTTAACTTTCAAAGATTAAGTCAAGCTATTTTAAAATTTTATGACTTATTACTCGAAATTTAAAAAAGTTCTGAGTAGAAAGGAAATTTTTTACTTTTTTCTATTCTAAAAGTCACTACAAAAATAAGAAAAACTCAATTATTGTCCAACAAAAAAAAGAGCTAGCAATATACACTATTAGGGATGACAATGGGAGGGTTTTGTAAACCTTAATACGGAAATTAACATACAATATTTAGATCATCGAATTCAAACTCATCTCTGATAATAATAATAAATAAAAAAATAAACATATGGGACAGATAATCAAGCCAAGCACGTACCATAAAAGATTTCCCCGCCTTATAGATCTTAAACTTTCGATCTCTTCCCTTCAGCCATGTATCTTAAATCCTGATCTCTTCTTCTCCTTATCAAACTGGTGTTAATCGCTCGTAATCGACAAGAGCTTCTAAATCATACGGCGTATTTCTATATAACTTATCGATAGGAGAAGAGGGCCAAGAATACACGCTGCCTTCAAAAACCGCTATAAACGTGTAATTCGAATAACCTGCTCATATAATAAATTATATTTGTTATAAATAACTGCTCTATAATAAATTATATTTATTATAATAACCGCTCATATAATAAATTATATTTATTATAAATAAATCAGTTTATAATAAATTATATTTATTATAAATAACCGTTTATAATAAATTCTATTTATTATAATTTACCCACTCCATCAAGGGTAAATATCTTTTATAACAGTTTAAAGATATTGCATTCTTTTAATCAAGTTAAATACTAGGTTACCGTCACCCACTTAATTTTAATGGAAATAACATTCTCCCACTCGCCCACTAAACCGATTATGAAAACTATAATGCGATCACCATTTCAATAAACTCACCATCACATCCAAAATCATATACCATAATATCGACCGCTAGATCATAACGCGAGTCATGGCGGTCACATGACCATAATGTCATGTTTCCTTCCACGCACTACATCAATAATCCTTACTAACCTAAATTCCATAATGCCAACAAATTCAGACTTGTCTGGTCGTGACTATTCTCGTTTATCAAACAATAAACGGCACTCATAATCGAAAACAAGACAATAAACAATTTTAATGCGCAATTGCCACTACATAACCACCATTTACATAACCACCATTCATTATGGATTACCAAAAGGCCCATCCTACAACATGTTCTAAATATGCCTTTGGAGTAATCTCTTAGTTAATGGATCATCAACCATAAGTGTGGTCCTAACATTTTCACTGACACTTGTTGTTTCGAATTTTCTTTAACAACTAAATACTTTAATCCATGTGTTTCGATCCACTAGAAAATTTGCCATTCTTAGAGAAGAAAATAAATACAGTTATCACAATATATTCTCATGGCTTGAGCAATGTAGCCTGACAACACCAAGCCCCGAGACAAAATGCAACCATAAAGCATGACTTGAAGCTTCAAAAACAAGCAACAAACTCGCTCATCTGGATGAAGCAAGAATTTGGATTGCTTTTCACTTTTCCACGAGACGTTTCCATTTGCTAGCAACACAACTCGGAGCCACTTTAAGCTATCAAGACAAACCACCATAATCGTAATCCGAGTAACAACAACCCCTAATTGTCGGGATCTTTTATACGTGGAGCATATAATCCTTGTCTCTTTGTAAGTACTCTCATCATTTTTCAGTAGCCTTTCCATTGCTCGAATCTGATCACTTTCTTAAGATCTTTCCTAACATACTCTACAAAGAAAGCTGATATCCATCAGATATGAGCTCGAGCTGCATATCAAACTCTACACTGATGTGAGATAAGGAATTTTCTTCATTTGCTCCTCTATGTTATCTCTGCACTGTGATTTTACTTCTAATTTGTCACCTTCAATATAGGTGCAATAAATTCGATGAACATGGATCAGCATATTAAATCTCTTAAAACCCGATCAATATATCCTTTCGAGATAAACCTAGCACTCCTCGAGATCGATCCCTAAAGATCTCGATGCCAATAACATAGCTCGGGCTTCACCCATATCAACCATATGAAAGTTTTTAGAGAGATATCTTTGGTTTCACCACAAACCAAGATCATCATAGTGTTAAAAATATCATCCACATACAAAGGATTAAATATAAACTTGTTCTACTAACTCTTCAGATATATACACCGATCAACAATGTTCTTTTAAACTGGAAGATGTAATGGTATTATTAAACTTAATATACCATCGGTCTTGAAGCTCGCTTTTAAGACCGTAATGGATTTCTAATTTGTAAAACTAGTGTCATTTTCTTTAGAACCCTTCATTGCCCCATGTGCATATCTTCATCCAAATTTACTTAAGAACGCACTACATCCATTCGGATGTAACTCTAAATCAAAATGAGCTATTAGTGCCATGATGATTCTAAGCTTAATCTTTCGAAACTGGGAGAATGTATCTTGTAATCAATACCTTCCTCGAGTGAACCTTTCGCCACAAGTCCTGCCTTAAATCGCTCGATATTGCCTTTAAAGGTCACTATTCTTTTAAACATTCATTTGTTAAAATGACGGTTTTACAACCAGGCACCATGAGATCCCGCATTAATCGCATGGGCGACAGATTTCAACTCTTCATTCATAGCTTCCATCCATTACCAGAATCATCACTTTCCATGGTTTTTTGCAGAAAACGAAACTGGATCCTTCTTTCCTTATCCCCAATATTTCAAAATCAGATTCCAAATACACCACATAATCATCTCTGTAATGGCAGCAGTCTCCTTCTCTTTCGAGATCTCTCAAAGGTGCCATTGTGGGTGGCTCTCACAACATTTTCTCAATGGTAATATTTTCTGGGTGGTAAATTTAACTAACTCTATTATGTTGCTTCATTTTCCAACTTGTCGAACAAAATGAGGGACAATAATTTCTTTGAGGTAAAAGAGTGGTGGATATCCACTCTTATTTCTTCAACATCTACCTTTATCAAGTTCATTACTCCCACTAATTTCACCATTCTAAGAATCGCATTACCTGCTTCAACTATTCACACTCGTGTTAGACAATAAAATCTATACCCTTCGATTTATCCGGAGTAGCTAATGAAATATCTATATCGCCTTAATCAAGCTTTTCTCATGTGTTGTAGATTCTCAAGCTCCGCTGACAACCCCCATATATGCATATGTCTCAAGCTAGGTTTCAGCCACCATAACTCGAAAGGAGTTTGAACCAGCCTTACTAGGAACTCGTTTCAAGATATACATTGCGGTTTTTAAGGTTTCACCCCACAATGAAATAGTACGTAGAGTAACTCATCATGCCCTAACCATTTCCATTATTAATGTGCGATACGCCTTTCAAAGAACACCATTCTGGCTGGTGGGCGTTCCGTGCATTGTACTGAGCACGAATGCCATGCTTTTCAAGGAATTTGGCAAAAGGACCAGGATTTTGTCCTGATTCATCATATTTGCCATAATATTCACCGCCTCGATCTGATCTCACAATTTTAATCTTTTTATCTAATTGTCTCTCGACCTTTGTTATGAACATCTCGAAGATGTCAATGGCCTCAGACTTTTTCATGCATTAGGATAAACATACCATAACGAGATAGATCATCTATAAAGGTGATAAAATATTTCTCCCAGAAACATAATGTAGAGTGGTCCACAAATATCCGTATGAATTATCCTCAAGAGTTTCATTACTACAGGGCAATCTTCTTTGTATGTTTAGCTCGCTTTCCTTTATGCACCCACGTATACATGAAAATCCAAGAAGTCAAGATTTTGTAAAATTCTCCCTTCACTAACTTCTATTATTCTTTCCTCGTGAGATGCCTCAGTCTTTCGTGCCACAAGATTGAAGAATTTTCTACACTAAGCCACGCTTTGAACCAACATTTGAATGCAGGTTATTAAAGTTCTCAGGGCAAATTCATGATTCAAGGAAATTTTATATAAACCATCACATAAAATACCGTAACCAACCTGTAATAGAATTTAACATCAAACTTAATTGTCTCGTAACTCGAATAAAACAGTAATATCCAAAGAGCATCTAATTTGGACAAGGAAACGAAATTTGTGAAATAGAAGGTACATAAAAGTGTTTAAAGATCCATCCGACTTAATCTCGTCTCTAATAAGAATGAGCAGGCATTCACAACTATTACTCAACCTTGAGACTCGCTTCCCATAGAGTGAACTTTTCACTTTCCTTGGTTTCCCGGTTGTAAGAAATCGCATTAAATTAAATACATGAGCTGCGGTCTGGTAATCAATCCACCAAGCATTTGAAGGAACTCGCTTGAAGATCGATTCATAAATACAAAATAAAGATTTATACCTCTCTTCAAACCAAGCCTCGCGCTTGATACACCCTTCTTCACATGCCCTTTTCAAGCTACAAAGTAACAACTTCACCGTGAATTTTCCATCATGACTCGCTACCTTCCCAAAGTCCACTTTTCTTGTGTGAAAGTTCTTTCCTTTTGAGTCCCTTTCTTCTTCATGACTCCATGAGTTTAATTTTAATGTGGAAATAACAGGTTTGGGATCATGTCCTATCCGATCCCATTGCTTATTTTTTTTTTTTAATTCCCAAATTATTCATTTAAAAAATTAAACAAAGCAAGGACAGAAAAATTCCTCAAACTCGTCCGCTTACATTTTATTTTTGTTTTTATTTTTAATTTTAATTTTTTATATTTGCTTTTTATTTTATTATATTAAATTAATATTTTTCATAAAAAATAAAATATTATGAATTTATAAATTATTTATTAAAAACATTATAATAATTAACATTTATATTAAAGTATAAAATAAAATAATAAAAATTGTTTTTAAAATATAACTGACATGATTTATTATTATTATTTTGATACATGGTTCACATCATTCATTCATTCCGTTTCGCCCCAAAACAATTTATTTCTTTTCATTTCACTTTATTTTAAATTTAACTTAAATTAAACCATTTTTCCTCGACTTTCGAGATTTTCGTAAAACTGCTCATTGAAACATCGACAACTTATCACTGTAGTACTAAAAATTTCCGCTTGTCTTAATTCATCGAAACTTTTCTCGAGTCACTAGATTTCATGATGAATTTAACTACGCAGTCTCAAGCTACATCCGGGCATCTGTAATTTTCTGTTCCCGAACCCTTACGATAATTTATTATTTTTTATTAAAATTTTCCCATTTTTGAAAATTTCTAATTTTCTTATTACATAAAAGAATAATACTCAACCCGTCGAATTTGAGAAAAATAACTCCAAATTCGTTAAAACCCGATTAAAATTAAATTAAACTCAAGCATAAGAGCTGGCGCACAGAATCCCAAAATAATTCATCCCCAATATCCATACTCACTACCTAATTTTTAACAAATAAATAACTTAATACTTAATACTATTAAGATTATTTAAGATAAAGTCTCAAAAAATTTATTCAATATTGGGTTAAAAAAAATAAAACACCACCTTAGTGTTTTTTTCCTGCCCTCTCGGATGCACAAGGGTCTTGAGACAAGTGGAATAATTATAACCCCAACTGGGTGATGCTTTTCATTTCCAGGGTCATACATTTTTAACGTGTAAAATAATGCTGTTTCTATCATTCTTGTTTCGACGTGACTGTTGGATGTTTCCAAGGATACCTCTACGTTCAAAACTAGGGAAAAGGTAACACAAATGTTTAAAGTTTTAAGTGTAAGATGTTTAGTTCTAACATGTGTTTAAGCAGACGTTTCTTCATTTATGATTTTTTTAATGGTAAAGACATAGTTGAATTATAAAAAGAAACCTTAAAATATCTTAAGATCGAAAAAAAATTTAAGGATAAAATAAAATACACATATAAAATATGGGGCATTTATATATCTTATCCTTTTAAAATTAATATTTTAAAAATTGGATGGATAATACTAAAATGAAAAACCAATGAGTTCACGATTCACATACCGAACTACTAACAAAACCACAATCGAATCACATTGGAACCGAATGAGAAAAGTCATTCATCGATAGTCCAATCAGTCGGGCCCATCGATGCGATCCTATTTTAAAACAATGTGAATCAAAACCATCCTACAGTCACAGTCTTCCCTTGAAAAATATACACAAGATTTAATATTTCGAATCTTGTCTTGTTTTCAGATCGGATAACTCACCCATATGCCAAATCACCAATCCCCTACTTGATTGTAAAAAAAGTTTTGGAAGATATTATTTGAACAAGCGTATGATAGAGAAAGGTGGGTTGCCCCTTGGAGGCTTCAAAAGGCCGCTTTAAACATAGCCTTTAATTTCGGACAAGGCAAATCAAAAGCTTTGGTATGTATATATATTAATGGAGGCCGAAAGATTGAAGAGAGAGAGACAGAGAGACGCGGTGATGCGCTAAAGACAATAGTATTATATCAAAGAGTATATAAAGCACTTTAATTTTCTATTTGCTGTCATGGTGGTGATTCAGAGACTGGAAATGTGTATATCCCTGCTGAAAATGGTGGTTGAGTTTGTTCTTGTTTTCGCCGAGGCCGTCGGACTAGTCATCCACCACAATGCGACGCCGCTCACGGAGGCGAGCTCCTCCTCTGTTGCCAATGACGTTTCTATCCCTTTTCTGGGTTTTATCCTTTGATTTTTTTATGGGCATTGTATATGTTGAGGGTTCTTGGATTTTTCCATGGATGTGAATGTTTGGTAGGCGAGAAAGAGAAAGAAAGTGTATGTGTGTGTATATATATATATAAATATATACACATCTGTGTAAAGTAAAGATTAAATTTTGTTTTGGGTGAGCTTCATTTTCTGCAAATATATTTTGATGGTAGTTTTGGAAATAAAGTTTCAGTTTATGGGTACTGATTACTTGCTTGCTTGGTAATAATCATGTTGGGTAGATCAAGGGGAGGGAAAATGGAGTACAGAGAAAGAAAATATCAGGGATTATTATTATTGTTATTATTATTTTTTTCTGGGGAAGCTGATTTCTTTCTTGCTTGATATGGGTTTATTTCAACTGGCAGATTCAGCAGAAGAAAATAAATTGATTTCAGATGAAATTGAAGTCCCTTTGCATCATACTTTCAGATGGTTTCTTTTGTCAAGAATGGAAGACAGCTTGATATGAATTTTGAATAACTTTGAGCAAATTGCATGTATCAGGAATTTACGTATTTTCTTTTTCAGAAATTAACAGATTCTACCTTTGATGGATGATATGATATTATGATTCATATGAACAAAGCAAATCTTGGATTCTCCATGATCATGATTATTATATATATATATATATATAGATAACAACCCCTTACTTTAATAAAGTCAGTTTATTTTTGATAATTTTCAATGTGACGGAGTGAGTTTAAAGAAAGAAATGGTATCCAAGATCCTTTCCTTTTCCTTGGGAAAGATTAGTCTTGGTCAATTATGAAGTATTGCTACACGTTGCCTAACATGACCATTGTTATATTTATTTTGATTTCCATGAGGGGTGTATTTTTATTAGTATGCTAATCATAGAGGTGAACATGTAATCCACATTTCTATATTTGGAATTGGAGCCAATTGTAGGATTCCTTTGATGAATTGGCAATCGAAGAAAAACTAATGATCTGTTTGATTCTTATTTTTTTAAAAATACAGTTTTTGAAAACATAAAAAATATCCTTTTGGTGTTCTTTATTGTTAATCTGAATTTAATATTTTTGTATTTTCTCCCTATTTTTAAGAAAAAAAGGACCAAGTTATCCTTGTCCCTTTCCACACTAGCTGGTTTTTTTTCCCTCAATCATTCATAGCTGAAAATCCATGATGGCCCACCTTGTTTTGCTAGGAAATTAAGGGATTATCAAGCTTTTATCAATGCAAAAGTTACATTCCCATGATCTGTAGATGACATGGAAGATAACACCACGTTTAGGTTGGTCTCATCTTGGAGAGCCAGAAGCTTTTTTCAAGAGCAGGCACCATTGCAAGACCAATGGAGCAGGAGGGATAGACCAAAGAAAAAAGACAAATCAGAGTGGAAATCAACATCAGATGTTTCTTTATTGCCTTCATACGTTACTATGAGTTCCATCATCCAGGATTTAAATGCGACAATTGAATAGTGGTTCTTATGACCAGACTCTGTATACTTTCTCAAGAATCAAGAATCAAGATAAAAGTAAGCACCTTATCTTCACTTTATGTTTCCACCCAAATTAAAATTTGGCTTAATCTAGTATGGGATTAATCCTTAGCTCAAACTCATGAATAAAAGTCTAAATAGAAAGGGGCCTAGATCCATTTGAATAAGGCCATAGAAAAGTCTAGGAGTATTTATGAAATTTTTAAATGGAAGTCAAACAAAACTTTATCGTACAGAGACAATTATTTGCGACGCAGACTTCTCGGCGAATAAGATCTCTAATTAGACGCAGACAAATTGAGCACGTTCCGCCTATCGTGAGACGACGAATTTTCACAATGCCTTCCTTTAAATTAAATGGTTAAATATTTCAAGTTGAGAGTGGAGACTTGGGTAGCAAGTCAAGACGACTATAAAAGAAATCAAAAAACGAAGCAATCAATCAATCAAAATCAATAAATCAACAAATCAATCAACTTAATGTCAATCAACTCAATGTCAATCAACTTCAGCAAATCCTAGCTTTCAATCAGCTTTCACTAGTTTTAGCATTCTATTTCTTAGTTTTATCCAAGTTTATGTCAATTTTCTAGCACAATGTTATTTCATTTATTCATAGTGAAATCTCTAGCAACTTCAGCATTCTATTTTCAAGTTCTATTCAAGTTTTTGTCAATTTTCCAACACATTATTATTTTCATAGTGAAATTCAATGTTTACTTAAGCAATTTCAACACTTTATTTCCAAGTTTCATTTAAGTCTATCAAATTTTTAGCACCGTGTTATTTCATTCATTCTTAAGGAAATATAACATTTTTCTTCAACATTTAATTCCCGCAATATATTTCCATTCATTTTACTTTGATTATGGAGAATTGTCAAGGGAACCAAGAAGCTTATTGTCACATATATATTGTGTGCGAGTCCATGATCGTAGCTGAAGAACTAAATGAAGATCAAGCATGTTGATGATTTTAGGTGGAATGGTGAGAGTGCTCTAGAGGTGCGTGCAAGTGGATCGTGGGTGAAGCTTCTTCAGAGTTTAACCATGTTGACCCGATTAAGTTTGGGGAGCTTGTCACTAGTCTAGGACTTGACTATGAAGAAGAGTGTTGGCCTACCCTACATAAAGTAGTTGGGAGTTGGAGCTCTCCTGAAGAGCCTAAGGCAAGGCGAAACCAATCAACATAGAACCATGAAGTGTGGCGTGGTAAGGGTCTCATGAATTTATCTATGTGAGATTGCTGCACGGGTCGCGCCTCTGCACGAATGAGTAGGCTCGTGAAAAGTGGTATTAGAGTGGGACATAAGTTGCGAGTAGTAGGGTGTAGCATTCTGTTGATCTTGGCGGCTGAAAGTCTATTTCTCTCATGAAGATGCACAGTAATTAATGAAGTCGTGGTGGTTGAAGCTGCAATGATGGGGACCTATGTATGGATGGGTGTTCCTCTAGATCGTATGAGGTCGGGATTGTCTGTCGCAGTGCGAAGGGTGAATTCCTACTAGGGTGAAAGTCAAGGAGGTGTCATCGGGTGAAGTAGAGGAAAAAAAAAGACTTCCATGGCTGTGATGTCATTCGTGATGGATGTCCTCTGCCTGGGGGCATTATCATGGACCTTAAGTATTAAATGGCTTGTGGGGAGGTGAGTCTTCAAGGCGTAGACGGAAAGGTGCTCAGCATGAGGGAAAAGATATTAGTAGAGAATAAGCCATGACTTATCGAAAAGGCCCATCACCATAGTTGGAGAGCTTAATGAAGATCAAGCGTGTTGACGAGTTTGAGCGAAATAGTGAGAGTGCGCCAGAGGTGCGTGCAAGTGGATTATGGGTGAATATTTTTCGGAGTTCGAGCATGATGACTCGTTATGCTCGTGGGAGCCTGTTTCTAAATTGGGACTGTGCCTGACTATAAAGAAGGGTGCTACTACCACAAATTAAGGAGTTGGAGTTGTTTCCCGATGAGCTCAAGGCCTGTGGAACTACCAAAGATAGAGGCATGAAGTGTGGTGGTGTCGGTCTCATGAATGTGTCTATGTGAAATCATTACATGGGCCACGCCAACATGAACGACTGTGCTCGTGATCACTGGGTCAGGGCGTGATCACATGCCAAAAGGAAATAAAAAAAAAAAAATCTCAATAAAACCCTCCCAAGGATCTCTTGGGGCATCAAATTTGGTTCTATACCGAAGAGAGGGTGCGAGATTACCTTATGTCAGTTTCAAAAACCGATCTACTGGTTGGGGTAGCGAAGAATGAAGCGAACCAAGTCCTAGGTTCGCCTTTAACGGTATCCACACGAAGAGTGGAGCCGACAACCTCTAAGGCAATCTGCCTCTTAAGAAGTCCCTATATAGCCAAGTCCCGACCAAGAGGAGCCAAAACGTGCCCTCATAAAAAGGAGTTCTTGAAGAAACTCCTCTCAAACTCTCTTGAACGCTTTGAAGGGAGAAGAGAACAAAATGGCTTGGTGTTGTGTTAGTGTTCTTAGGGTTTTCCATAAAGATGCTTTTATAGGAAAACCTTAGCTTGTGAAATGTCTTAAATGCCCCTCACTTAAGGGATGATAGGCTACACACATCATATTAGCTCCACACTCTTCTAAGTGTGTGACCCATTAGGTTCCCAGTTATGTTGGCCACTTGATTCAACTATTGAATCAAGCAAATCATGAGCAGCATCTAACAACACATCATGACCCCCAATTGACCAGAGAGTCAGTGATCTAACTGCATACCCTTCCATAGACAAATACCGTGCAATTCGTCCTTTCACCAATCTATAGCCTACTCGGTTCAGAGCATGGATAATGTGTATCTCCCACTAGAATGGCTACGCCACATCTAGCCCAAGTGAGATTTGATCTTGTTCCTGAATTCATTACTCATCAGTTATGCACTTAAAGACACTCCTCATGGCATTTCCACTATGGCCAGAGATTTTCAAGTAATGATTCTGACAAAAGGCCATAGGTATACCCTCCATCTGTTAGGAGTGGTGAATCCTTTGTTGGCTACTCAATCACCTTCAAACACCTCAAGTTATACCCGACTATCATCCAAAGAGCAACCTCTAAGAGGCAACATGGATCGAGGTTAAAGCATAGAATCAACATCCAAGATATCCTTGAACACCTCAAGTCTAAGGATATTTGCATCATTGCTATGATGAGACAATCATCTACATTTAAATAGATAATCCATATGATTGTCTCATGATAGGTCTTCGATGTACTTAGCTACTCTTAGCAAGCATCCACATGTCAACTCTGATCAACTCATGATCACAGTCTATAAGATCTATTGCTTGATCCAATCAAGGAGTATGACATGTGTTAGTATGTTCGGATCAACAATGTTATGTCTCGTTAATCCTATGACTAAGGATAGTTTAGACACTAACATAATTGCACATGATAGGTGTAATACCTCGAAATACACCTTAGTCGTTTTTAAACATAATTAGGGTATATTATAAGTGCATGTTGAAATTTTTTGCAATTATTATTTTGCTAAGTGAGAAAATTTCAAAACCCGGAATTTGTACAAGATGTAAGGGTAAAAGGAATTTCGTTAAAAATAAGTGACATAAAAGTCATAAGATATGAAGATGAGATGCTATTATAGAAATGGTATGTCAGGTGCAAATAGAAGGGAGTTTGATGACCAAAGTGTAATAAAAGGAAAAATTATAATCAAATGGGATAAGACCAAGTTGGTCTCTCATTTGGGGGATTGGGAGGGCTTCTACATGAAGAGAGGAGAAGAGAAGAAGAAGAGGAAGAAGAAGAAGGAGAAGAGGATTTTAGGTATGGATTGCTATGGTTTTGTATGGATTTGTGAACATTTGTATGAATTTGTATGGTATGGATTCTTGGATTCTTGATCTAGTTCTTTGTCTAGAGTTTTGTTATGAGAAGTTATAATCCACCATTACAAGAGTTTGTGGAAGTTGTTGGGTCGGAACTTGTAGGAATATGTATAGATAAGTCAGAGTGAGGATTTCTATGGATTTGTGGAGAATCATGGGGTTATTTGATTTGGTGTATGAATATTCGTTGAGAGTTAGGAATCCTCTTAATTTCTCTTGTGTTTATGTTTAAGCAGAACCATTTTAGAGTTGTTTTGGGTGGATTTCATGGTAGGTTTTGATGTAGGATGGAATTGAGGGGGTTTATTAAAGAAAAGTGAGTGAGAGATGGAAAAATCTGCCATTTATGGGCAGAACCCGTTGTTGAATACATAAAAAGGCAACATTTATATCGGATTTTAATACCCTCATCTCATATTTTGCTCTCATTTTGTGTAAGAATAGGTGCCTTTGATTGTTCTCGTGTTTTTGTGCTTGTGCAGGTTTTTCGAGTTCCATGCACACTTTTTATAGGGGTTCGTGTCCAGAGAACGAATGTAGATCATTGCGTTGATGGCGTCACGGTGAAGCTCAGGAAGTGCTAAAGGAGGGGGACGACAGGAGGGCAAAGGGTACCCAGACACATACAATGGTACCGTGACCCACATGCAAAGAGCTCATCGGGTACGGCACTGCTAACCTAAGACGGCATTCCCCAAAAGCAAAGAAAGTTAATCCAGAGCCTTTTGGTACCGCATCATTAATTTATCGCACCGCACTAACATGTAATTTTTGTGAGACGGAGCATAATCAATCTCGTGCAAGGGTACGCTGAGCCACCACCACTCGAGATCACTAGCTATATGGCATTTAAGGAAAGGAAGGTGAGGAGCAAATGATTCTGTTTGGTTTTAGAGAGTGAGAGTGTTTCTTTTTCTCATATTTCTTTTTGCCAGTGGTTCACAGGAGTAGAGCAGTAGATTTAGTTTTTTCTCGGATTCGATTTCACTGACAAAATCTTCACCGGTTCATATAACTCGGTATTTTTCTTACTGATTTTCAGGCTTTTTGATACCCCAATATTGCAGTTGAAGTTTTATTTCTCAAG
This sequence comes from Tetrastigma voinierianum, assembly GCA_016808115.1. NCBI lineage: Eukaryota > Viridiplantae > Streptophyta > Magnoliopsida > Vitales > Vitaceae > Tetrastigma > Tetrastigma voinierianum. The sequence goes on from JAEQBH010000804.1 coordinate 499,475, forward strand.
TCTCATTTATGAGTAGTTTCTTATCAAATATGAATCTATTTCTAGTTTCAATGAAGTTCTAAACTCCCATGATGGGGTTCTAATGATGGAAAGTCACCTCCATCAAGGTAATAACCCTAAATTCCTCTTCAGGCTTCCACCGATCAGATGGCTCAGCACTTCAGAAAATCTTATAAAACCTTAGTTTGGTAACCCTCTTGACAATATATGAACTGAGAGACCTCAGACATCGTTTGTGCTTGATCGCAAATGCTAAGAGTCCAAGCAAATCGCTTTCTGAAATGCCGCTTGTCATCGCTCAATCGTTCTTCGTTTTAAAAGAGCTTTTAATGTAAAATTTTCCGTCGAAGACCATTAATCAATGGCTCCTAGATGAGATTGTGAATAAGAGGTGGGAAATACTTGATCTAAGAATGAGGAAACCTGAGAACTTCATCAACACCTTTTTTGCTTTAAAATAGTTAACTTAATCGACACTAATCAATCAATCACAACCCCCAGATTTTACTTTAAATGAGACATTCTTTGAGAATACTCCCTAAGGATCACCTAGGGAAAACCACTCTCAGGAAATGACCGTGGACTTCCAATAGTATAATGCTTGGATCTACCTTAGTTCCTACTGAATAATTTTTAAAGATAGGAAAGAGATCGGCATTTTTTTGGCACCGGGTACTGTGGCGTGTACCTGCACTCATTAGACAAAGGCAAAGTGGTACCAAAAGCATCGATGCTTTCCTGTGAGCTCCTCATTTGTACTCCTTGCATTGTTAAGCCCTAAATTGCATTAACGATAGTATCGAACTTAATAAATGACTAATGTGGTTCAAATAAGAATGAAACTAAGTGAAAACGCGAATGTACCTGTCACGGCAGGTTTAAATGCCCCCTATGATAATATAGTAAGTTCTTGAACACATATAATTGTAGGACTTAAGACCGTGATATCACGACACGACACCTCAAGCATGCGGGCGCGCATGTATAGTACTTCAGATTTCTCGACAGCGCGACGACATCACCGCACAAGACATTTGCGACTTCTTGCACTGACACGCGATGACACTCTCTGTCAGTGCTTCGACACTCCCGCTTTATGCTACGACACCCAGCACCGTGTACCTTCCTGGCACTTATCGCGTCGCGGTCCTTACCCATTTCTTATTACCGGTCTGTAGTCAAACAAATTATACGATAAGAGTTTGAATAACGAATAAGAGTAAAGTAACGGACATCATATGCTTGAATTGTAAATTTACAGGTACTTCGCATAAGTATAAGTTTTGTAACTCCTAATGAGATCCGAACAAGTATAAGTTTGTATAAGGCAGCATGTGTATAAGTTTGTTATATGAATTCATGAAAATTCTGATATCTCAAGCATCAGATATTTGTTATTTATATGTTCACTAGAAGTGTCACGCCGATCCTCGATCCGACCTCAATTATGATCCAAACCGAGTCCGAGGTGCTGGTAGATTTCATATAATCGGGACTCACGATCTATTCTCTTTATCAGAAATTAACTTCAGATCAGCAGTATACAAATAATTTCTGTAATAACAAAATCATTTATATATACAAAAGAACTACCACCGGGAGTGATGTCTATCAAAACTATACACTCTATACTCGAGTCCAATTTACTATACATGCATATTTGTTATTGAATATATTTTGTAGCAATCGAATACAAAATATAATCATATTCTTCATTGATTTATATCTTATACAAACACTTTTATACATATGTTATTATCTAATACAAATCATCGAGATCATGAAGCAGCGCCAAGGGAGCACCTATCTTTGAGATGGCCCGTGTATTACAGGTGGAGGTCCCGTCCCTTCAGCCTCCTCTTCGTGACGGCACGCATCGAATAATTCGCTGTTTACGCTTAAAGGATCACAAGCATGGACAACCACTTCAATGGTGACCATCACAGTTTATACATATGCATTGCATATATCTATACATATTCATAACTTTATTACTTATCATCTTTACATTCCTATTGCATGTCAATCTTTTCCATTACATGTTCTATGTCTCTTGGTATATCTCCTATCTATACTTATCGATTCTTGTTTCTATATTTTTGTATATTCCATATTCATTCTATAAACTTATCGTTTCTATGTCTTTGCATATCTCTTATCTATACTTACCTGTATTCTGCTTTCTCTATATTCTCCTTGTATACTTCATATTCATTCTATAACTTATTGCTTTTTATATCATATCATTACTTTTCAGATTATGTGAATTTCTATCACATCTTTCATATCTCCCTTAGGAGTGCAGAGCTTATACATTACTATCATACCATATACTGTCATAGGTTTTCATATATACTTTCATGTGCTTTCATATACTATACTTTTCATATACCTTTCTCTTTTATATACTTTATGTACTTTTCATGTGTTCATCTTTTCCCCATTTTATCATATGTCTCATATATAATTTTCTATATCATCTTGTACTTTACTTCTTATTCTTGTACTCAGATACTTGGATATCACATAGTAAGGCTATGCTTCTCATATTATGTCATATATTCTTACATCTATTTGCATATACTTGTCATTTTCTTTTATGTTTCATGTCTGCAAATACCTTAGAAGCGGATACGGGAAATAAATGTATGTACTCAAAGGTACTATCACTGTACGAGAAAGTGATCTCTATCTGTATATACCCAAAGGCATCACATCAGACGAGATGCTGACTTATGCCATGTAATATGTGACCTAAATGGGCCGATATACCCGATGTATCATCACCGCATTTAAGATGCTGACTTATGCTATGTAATGATCCAAACGGATCTATGTCATCGACCCAAACTACTGATATTCAGAAACTCTATGTCAAGAAGAATCGGTGGTCCTTATAGCATGCCTATCTATCCTAATTACCAAATCTAAGGTATTAACTATGTGTATTTTATGTTTAGTACATATCTCATGTTTCCGAATAATTATGGTCATCCGGTAATCATATGCGATATATACAATCATTTATTCGAATCTTTGCATTTTTCATATTTAAGATATAACAACTTATATACATATTTGTGCTTTATAAAGAAACTTATACTTGTTCGATCTCCGTAAGAGTTACAGAGCTTATATCTATAATGAGATACTTATATAATGCATTTGTACTTCTATCAGTCTTTATCTATTCAATGTTTCTAATGTCTTTATCTATTCATAGCCTTCTTAATCAAGCATTACTTGTTCATTCCTGTATTTCATATCATTTGTTATCTTTTCTGGTTATATGTAATAATAATCATATATAATCTATTTTTATTTGTATAGAATAATTAGGACATTCTTAGCCACATTATGTGTTCATAAATACGTCTTTCTCATGTTCATGTTCATGTTTTGTGTCTGCTTATGTTTCACATCATATCTATACTCTATGAACACATCTATACATATTATTGCATTTCCTATATTTTTCCTGCTTTCATGCCTGTTATATATGGTATTTTTATATACTTGTACAGATTTATTACATATGTATTCATACATCATTCATGTATTCTGTTTCCTCTAAGGATTCTATTTTTACTTAAATCTAATCATTCCAATCAATCATCCAAACTCAAGTTAAGATTTCATGCCAAACTAGTCGCTTGCCCATATTACACTATAGGAGCGCTGAAATACTCATTTTCAGGGGTCTTAACTCCATACCCGATGACCGGTTCTTCAGACTATTTGAAGCCAAGGTGCTAAGGGTTCTTCCAACTGGAATCACCCCAACCAGAAAGCACCAAAACTCAAGATATGTCCTAAACAACCGACTACTCTATGTTCAAAATGTAATCGTAAAATTTCAACATACCCCACTGAGTGACTTTCGCCAAATGTCTGCACTGAAGATACCATTTCGGATATTTGTTCTTCAAGTGTAGTTTAACCAAAACTCTAAATCACTCAAACGATAAATGACTAAGTTATACAAAACACTAACACCGGTCCAAAATATAACATCGGGTAATCGGGTAATCGACTTTGCACTCCAGATCGGGACCGTAACACATGTGGTGCCGGCACAAACAAAATTCACATTGTTTGGTACCTGCATTCAACCTCGAAAATGCCCGTAAATGGTGGTTTTTCTCCCATTTTTCCGCATATTTCCACCCAAACTAACTCAATACTAATACACACATCAAAAACCACTCCATATTCATCTTGTAACTCTGGTCTTACTCAAATCCTCTTCTAATATTTATCTTACTTCAAAACTCATCATGAATCAAGCCCCAAAACAACTTAATATGGGTCATAACCTATACATAAATCAAAACATAAAGATTAGTTAGGCTTGTTCTAGACCTAAACCTCAACATTTGTAATTAAACCATGAATCCAACTCAAGGGAGGATTCCATACTCTTCTTCAGACCATTGATGAGTGCTAAACACCTGGTGCCAAAAACCCGCGCTTGTCTTACGCTTAGCTGTATTTCATATTTAAATTAAGTATTATTTATGGCCCGATATCTGATTTTAGTGTATGTGAACCGCAGTGGAACGGGGTTTTGGATGCATTTTAATCGTATAGTGGAAGTGCATAAAGTTGATCGAACGCCGCTGACGCTCCCAACACGCGACGCCCTCACGTTGACCCAACGCCGCACGCGCTGGGTCAACAAATGTAGAAGTCAATGCAGTTAGTAACGCCGCGACGCTGCAACGCCGGACGCCAACTTTATTCCCGCCTCCATCATTAAAAGCAAAAGCGGACCGTTTAATTCAGGCATCGAGGAGCGCACGAACTAGGGCACTAAAATCGTAACAGCAATGGATTTCTTGATCTTCGTATAAAGAGCCCGTGATTTGTATTTTCTTTTGGATAGCAATCGTATGTTTTATAGATTAAAATAATCGTGTTCTCATATTCATCATGTTCTAGATTTATACCTAGGTGTTGTTGGAACCTCACAATATCAGATGGATTAAAGATTAGTATTTTATATTATTCAATTGTTTATAATTTGTTAACATCTGCTTTATATCTGTGATTCATTTACATGGTGATGTCTGGCCAACATTAGCGTGACTATACTGAAGATCCGAGATTCTTGAGATGAGGATACCAGGATTCGAGTAGAGCACTTTCGCTGATCTTAAATAGAGATATTCTGATCCCGAGGGTGGTAATTACAAGAACATTTAAGCATTTCGAGTATCGAATCAGGGGTAGAGATACACTCAACACTACTAATAGGATAGCTGATACACCTGAGAGAGGGTATTTCAGAAGTAAGACCACTTGTTACTGGCCAAATTATAAATAAACCGAATAGTATCATCTTTAGGAAATAATCCATCGAAAGTGGCAAAGTGAGATTGACAAATTTCAGCGTTTCCATTATACGTTAATTCAATAAGATCGATTAATTAGTTGAAATTCGGCATTAATAACTGGCCACCTAAAGCCAATATCCAGACAATATTCAAAAGCCAATCTCGTATTCAACACACTTATCCCCGTGGATCGATATCCGCACTATAGATACACTATATTACCGGGCTTAATGGCTGGCACTTATGCACATAGGTGCATACACACCACGCTTCGACCTATCAAATCCATTTAGGGTTTTAACATAACCCATTTTTCAAGTAGAAACAGGGTTGGAGATGAAATCATAACAAAATCCTCTAGAAAGATCAAATGCCAAACAAGGAAACTTTACATCTAAGGTAGTTCCATACAACCCAAAATATGTGATCCACACCTTAAACTTGGCTTCTTCCTTCTTCTTCTTTCTCCTTCCCTCTCTTCTTCTTCTTCTTCTTTCCTCTCTTTCTCTCTACTGTCACGTTCTCTCAAAATGAGACCAAATTTGGGCCCCAGAACAAAAGATCTCTCTCTAGGCTGCCTGGGCTCCTGCAAAACCCATTTTGGGTTAAGTTTTCATTTTATTTCACTTTAGTCCTTAAGTTCCTCTTGCAAACTGCCAGCACATTTCTATTTTTAACCCATAGCCTTCTTATCTTATGACTTCTATGTCCTTTAAGAAATTACATATTTACCCTTGTTTTATCCATACAAATTCCAGTTTCTCTTATTTCCCCGAAAATTCATATTTAACTTTTATTATACCCTAAACATGTCCGAAAAGTGCTAGGGTATATTTCGGGGTGTTACAGTAAGTGAGTATCAATGCATATGTACATGTATATAATAATAAATTTGTACTGTTATAGAAGATTAGCATGTTTAAACTGTAGGTATAGAGGAGGACGTCCGTGATCTTTTACTCGCCGCCACCGTACTCAGAGGGGTCCATCACTAGAGGTTTTCTCGCTTGATTATGTGTAAATGTAAATATACGCTTTGTATACGATATGTAAATGGGACTCAGGATCAGATGTATTGATGTTATAAACAATTCACTATCGTGGGTAGTTTTATTTTTGCATATTTGTATATGATATTTTGATTCGGGCTTATAAGACTTGAGATCACCAATGTCTCAAAAGGAAAGCAGCCCCATAGCCACGCTTCCTTCATCTCGCCTAAAGTGGTGACAATAAGAATCTTATTATCATGATCCCATCATGATTTCCTTCATGCTATGTGATATATGATGAACTTCATTAATTCAATTAAAGATTTATATAAATTCAATGTATGAATATCAAATTAACGAAGAAGCCTTTCATATTAAATAATATGTAGTGTGTACAATAAGTACTAATGGCGATTGCCTTTAGAGCACTTCTCTAACAAACTCCCACTGTAAGCAAGGCCACCACTTCATCTTATACTCGCAAGTATATGAGAATTATACTTCTTATGGGGAAGTGGCTTAGCTAAGAGATCAGATGCATTTTGACCAGTGGACATATTTCTATCTTTACATCGAGATCACCAAAGATTTCTCAAATCAAATGGCATCACTATGAGTTCTAGTTTAGACCTTTGATGAGACCGTGGTTCCTTTTGCTTTCGCATTGGCTTCATCGTTATCCCAATACTGTAGTATCGGATCAATAATGCAATGGACCACTCCTAGTCCATAAATGAACTAACTTGTCCAAACCGCTTCCTAAGCTGCCATCGGAAGCAACGATGTACTCTGATTCAGTTATAGAATCCACAATCATCTTCTACTTAGAACTCTTCGAACTAACTGTGTCATCATTCAATGTGAACATTTGGCCTGATTGAGATTTGGAGTCACCTCCATCAGATCAACAGTTTGCATCTTACTATAAGATCCCCATCTCTATTAATTAAGAATACATCCTAAGTGCTTCTCAAGTACTTGAGGATATTCTAGACAGCCACCCCTTTGACCCTCACTTAGGTCCAATTGGCATCCGCTGACTCGCAGCATAAGGACACACTGTCTAGTACATTACATAGCATACATGATTGATCCTATCGCTGAAGCATATGGGGTCGATTCATGTTTGTCCTCTCATCCTGTGTTTTGGACACATGAACTTTGAGAGGGTGATCCCAGTAAACATGTGGACGTATCCTCTCTTGGACTGCTTCATGCTAAACTTCTTTAGCATCTAAACCATGTATGTAGACTGTGAAAGACCAAGCAACCTTCCCGATCTATCTCTATAGATCCATATCCCCATTATTTAGGTTGCTTCTCTAAGGTCTTTCATGAAGAAAGTTCTTCGATAATATATTGACCAATTGTAACACTGAGACGTCATTTCCATTAAGTAACATGTCATTCACAAATAACATTAGGAACATGACTGCACTTCCACTATCCTTTTTGTACACACAAGGCTCATCCATATTTTGTGAAAAATCAAACTCTTTGATTATCTCATTAAATCGGATATTCCAACTCCTAGATGCTTGCTTCAATCCATAAATGGATCTCTGAAGTTTGCATTATTTATTGCCATTTCTAAGTGTGAAGACCTCCGGTTGTGTCATACACATATCCTTAGGTTTCCTTTGCGGAAAGCCTTCTTCAGATCTATTTGCCTTATCTCATAATCACAATGAGCATCAATGACAAGGAGTATCCTTATGGATTTCAGCATGGCTACTAGGCTTAAAGTCTTGTCATAGTCAATTCCTTGTCTTTTATGATAACCTTTAGCTATTAGCCTAGCCTTATAGGTAATCACATTACCTTCCATGTTAGTCTTCTTCTTGAAGATCCACTTTCACTCTATGGGTTTTATCCCTTCGGGTGGTTCAACCAAAGTCCATACTTGGTTGATTCACATGGAATCCATATTTGACTTCATGGCTTCAAGCCATTTGTCATATTATGAACTATTCAGAGAGTCATTGTAGGTAGTAGGCTCATCAATCTCTGTGAGCAATACGTCCCATTATTCATCGATGAGAAATCTATATTTCTTTGTGCTACAATGTGCTTGTGTTTTAGAAGGATCAGTGTAGACCCTCAATTTTTTCTCTCAACACTTGCATTTATCCTATGGGTGTCACACTCACCCATCGTTATCATATAACACCATTACGCTTTAGCTTAAGGCTTACCTCAAGCCCTAAAGCGCTTGTATGTGGTCCATTGAGTGCGTATAATTTACTCGTAGTCATCGTGGCTTCTTTTGCATATCAAGCATCTCTGCCATAGGAAGCAAGTGGGCCCCAAGGTTTTAATCTAAATCGAGTTTATTGGAGTATGCCTAATTCGGAGCACTTAGTCGCTTTCATCATATCTCCTATCCGAACTCGAAATCATGCACCGTTTCTTTTGTTGGATTCCCTACTCATTGAAGAATTCTCTGAAAAAAATTGAGAATTTTTTATCAATTGGATTGACCAGTTGGGAACCATCTCAGCCAGTTCAATGGATTTCAGTTGAATTTCATTATTCGAGCAGGTTCAAATTCGAAGCACCCGAGCTTGTTTTGGTCATATCTCCCTCATCCGGACTCGAAATCATGCAATGTTTCTTTTTTTGGATTCCTTACTCTTTAAGGAACATTTTGTCAAATTTTAAATTTTTTCTCAATCGTCTCGACCGGTTGGGAACCGGTTCATCCTGATCATTGTTACAAATTTGAAGGAGAATCGATTGGAGCCTACCTACTCGTTCAGCCCAAGCTCCATATCATTCCTAGGCACGGTTTAGGCCTAGCTAGGCCATTTTCTGTTGCTTGTAAACTCCACCTTGAGTCCATTTGATTCCTGCGGTTACAAGGGATAAATGTGGCCAGCTTTTGACCCCATGAATAGAGGAATGTTTATGGAGCTAGGGAAGTCCGAGACTGATTGGGGGAGTTCCCGGGACTGAAGGTATACAAAATGGAGTAAGCTCAGATGTTTATGAAGGAAAAATACAAGCAAAAAAAGTTGAAAAAAAGAAGGGGAGAAAGGAAAGGAAAAAAAAAAAAAGAAAATGGAGGAGGAAAAAAAAAAGAAAAAAAAAAAAGGAGTGATTCTCCAGATTCGGGTGAGAGTGCTCTCTCTCATTTTGAAGGGGGATTTCCTAAATTTTTGAGGGAGTGGATACCAGGTTTTGGAGGCAAAAAAGAAAGAAGACAAAGGGGGAGCAGCCGTGAATCCTACAGGTATGAACGTTGTGTGCTCCTCCCGTTTCCTTTGCGCTTGTCTTTGCTCTTTGATGTTTGCACCATTTTAGGGCACTAGGCATTGTTTGCTAGGGTCTCCATTTGGAGTCGAATTGTAATTGGGTTTGTTTTGCTGGGATTCTGACTCTTTGAGGAGAATTCTAAAAAATTTTGAGAACTTCTCTCAACCGATTGAACTAGTTGGGAAACCGGATCAACCGGTTCATTGCCATGTTTTCTAACAAATACTTGCGGCACTGCATTGCTCGATTGGTTCTCTCGTATTTGAGCTGGTAATTCGTTTTTTTTTGAATTCATGAATCTATGATGAGAATTCTGAAATTTTTTTAGAACTTCTCACAATTGGCTGAACCAATTGGGAAACCAGATTAGCCGGTTCATTAAGTTCTATTTTCTGGAACAACAGTCAGGGCACTTAGCATTGTTTGTGTCGGTTCTCACTCGTTTGGAATTATAACTGTACACCCTTTATTTTTTTGGATTCCTGACTCTATGAGGAAGATTCTGACAAATTTTGAGAGCTTTTCAATTGGAAGAAGCTGAACTGCTGTAACCTGATCATCCTGGGCCTACGCTATGTTTTTCTAATAGTAGTTAGAGTACTAGGCATTGTTTGGATCGGTTTACTGTCATTCAGAGTCGGAATTGTACTTCGTTTATTTTTTTAGTTTCCTTACTTTATGAAGAATGTTTTGACAAATTTTCATAATTTTTCTCAACCGGATCGACCGGTTAGGAATCGTCGCCCAAATTTGTCAATTCTGGTAGGGTAGTATGATTCTGGGCCACCTGGAGCTCGACTTTGTGAGTCAAGCCCTTTTACTCCAAATCAGTGTAGGGCTATGTTTTGGGTCTGAAATGGGATTTAGTCCAGGTTAATGTGGTTCCATTTTGGATTCGTAAGAATTAGGGTCTATCCGGGTCAAAGGGTGGTTAGTTAAGCACTAGTAATCTAGTGTTTTGTCGAGCCCAATTCTTTGAAATGAATAGACGTGTTTGTATAGCTGCACAAGTGTTATAACATCAATGAGTGGCTGAGATGCAATGTATGGTTTCTCCTGGTTTCCTTTGCTTTTGATATTTAATTTTGTGAGAATGTTGTATGCTGGAAATGTGCAACTAATCTTCCCCTACAATGCTTGGCTAGGGACCACAGGTATATGCTTTAATGTTGGGCAGTGAATTTCACATGGATGTTTAGTGTTTGAGTGTCATGCATGCTTGCTATGTTTTTTGGATAACCTTTGATGTAGCGTGTGGCCAGGGACCACAGGTATGCGTCATTTGCTCTTTTGGTTGAGTGTTCTTAAGCATGCTAGATTCTAATTAGGTGGGTGTGATCCAAGTTATATGTTTAGCCTAGGAGGTTATCTGATCTTTGACCCATATGCTCCCACATACCTAATTCACTAGTAAGGACCAAGTTCCGGCCCAAGGTAAGCTCATACGAGTACCTTCCCGATAGGTAACTGATCCCCAACCAAGAAATCTAGTTTTCTATGGACTGCTTCCCGACCGGGAGTCATTAAGGGTTTTTGTTCCATTTGATTTTCCTCGTAATAAATAAAAATAAAAAGTAAGTGGCGACTCCAAACACAACCGTTCCTCACTGGGGATAGATTTTTCAAAGCTCGAAAATCAACTCACTTTTTTCTATTAATAACGAGTCATACTGGCCCGTAGATCGAGTAGGATCCACAATCAGCTACTACTTCATCAATATGAATAACAACGTTAGATAAAGTCAATTGATCTGTGTCTGTTTGAGCACTTTGAACTTCACCAAGTTCATCCTATGCTCCCATTGTCTTCTCTTAGTGAAATTCTTTCTCTAAGAAAAATGTATACTTTGAAACAAACAACTTTTGCTCCAAAGTTTTGTAGAAATGATATCCAAAATTTCCTTAGTACATCCTACAAACAGACATCTTTCAGATTTAGCCTCTAGCTTGTCTGAGAAAGTTCGCTTCTTCTAAGCAGGACAACCTCATACTTTAAAGTGAGAAAAATAGGGATCCTTGTCAGTCCATATCCCATATGGAGTAACCACAACTGACTTTGAGTGTACCTTGTTTAACACTTAAACAATAGTCTCATGTGCATACCTCTAAAGTGACTTGAGTAGATTTGCCTTGCCTATCATAAACTTCATCAAGTCTAACAAGGTTTGATTTGTCCTTTTCACTACACTACAAGGTGCGGTGTGTAAGGTGGAGTCCATTTGGATAAAGTCTCATTATCCTGGAGATAACCCATAAACTCTTGGTTTAAGTATTTGCCTCTTGGATCTCATCTAAGTGATTTGAAAACTTCTCCCAAGTTGTTTCTTTGCTTCATTTATGAATTCTCTGAACTTTTCAAAGGATTCAGATTCGTATCTTGTAAGATCCAAGTACCTAAATCATGAACGATCATTGATGAAGGTAATGAAGTAGACGAAACCACTTCTGGCATTAATGGACAAAGGACTACAAACATCGGAATGTTTTAGGTCTAATGGTCCATAAGCATGTTCACCCTTTCCCATAAAGGGCAACTCGGTCATCTTTGCCTAACAAGCGAGATTCACACTTGTCAAATGATTCACAATCAAATGACCCTAACTCACTCACACCAGTAACCTAATCCGCCTTCACTACAAGGGCTAAGGCGACAATGCCATGAGTGATGATTTCATATTACTCCCTTTGCCTTTTTTATTGTCATTAACATTTAAAATCGATCGACATATCTAATATGTAAACTTATGGCGACCGGTGCCCACACGACCTCGCTGGCTTAGTCGAACTAAACTCCCTGGACGCTGCTTAAATCCATTTAAAGTCATTAATCAAATCCCTAATTATCGCTTTATTTAATTTTAGTTTCAAAGTGTCGCGACCAAACCCCGACTGACCTGTCATGGATTCAGTTTTGAGTCTCTATTACTCCACATTCCAATTATCTTATCAAAACATTTGGCTTATTTTATTCATTTTTAACAATTTTGTAATTTCGCTGGTTAATTCATTTTTTATGTTCATAAACATTTATAATTAACAAAAGATTCATAACGCTACATTTAACAAAATGCCTTTTACAAAAATAATGATCCAGTTCAAACTGTTTTACAAAATGTCACTGTTCGAAGAAATGGAGTATCAGATATTAATACATACCCGTAATTCTTCTACGACTCGAGTTTCCCGATCTGGGTCTTGCTTCGATGTCTATCACTCACTCGCGCATTGATAAAATAATACGCTAAGCATTTTCATGCTTAGTGGTTCTATACAACTCAGATTCCATTTTGTTCATATAAATCATGTAATATAAAATAATGCCTTTATACAATATCAGCAGTAATGTAAAAGATACTTATACAAATACACTTTCAATTTCCATCATTTCTCTTTCGGTTTATGATTCCACATACGGCTATAGAATCCACATCCACCTACGCATTCAGCTTGGTCGAATCCGCCCCGTTTGTCATTCAAGAAGAAGCAGGATTTCACATCTATATTACCGCCTCACATATGACTATAAGTCGACATTCACAAATGCATTCGCTTGTCAATCCCGTCCCGTTTGTCATTCAAGAGCAATGTGATTTCTCAAGATTCAATATTACCGCCTCACATATGACTATAGAAGTCGACATTCACGATGTGATCTGGGCCAGAATCCCGTCATGTTTGTCATTCAAAGAGCAATGTGGCTCGCGATTAGACAACATATTATTCCCTACGACGACCAATGCATTAATCTGGCCACGCTGGTCAACCAATAACACGTTTCAAATCAATTTATTTTTATGCAATGAATTCGCTTGTAGCTCAAATACACGCATACATGCAAGATATTTGTCAAACATTTCAAATACTATTCATTCGAATCGAGTGACATATATGCATATTTCAAGAAATAGAGAGCAATATGGAGAATAAAGAACGGTGGTGAACAAACTAGGAATAAAGAACAAGTATAGAACAAACCAATTATCATTCCGTTCTTTTCTCGATGTCAATCCCAGTCGTTATCGTTTCTCTACCCGCACCTAAATAACACAATTTATTCACTTTAGTGATTACAAATAATCATACTAACGAATATCGCGAGGCAAAGCGAAACTTTATGAGGCGGCGCAGGCACGGTACGCTTTTTGACTTAGTCTATTCTTATTCTTCTAAGAGTCTACTTTACTCATAAATTGGAATCATTTCAATCGGATTATCCTAATCTAAAGCAGGCATTTTCATGCCAACTAATAAATTTACCGATGACATTGGGGACAGTTTGTATTGCTCATTTTTCCTGGAGGTCTTAACTTCATGTTTGACTCTAGTTCATTGTAATCTCCTTTAAAGCTAAGGTGCTAAGGGTTCTATTCCAACTGAATCACCCACCCGAGCACCGAACTCAAGTTACGTCCTAAACAACTCCTGACTAATCTAAGGTTCAAAGTCGAACCAGAATTTGGTTTTGCATACGCCCCACTTTTGAGTGAATTTTTAGGCCACTTAGATCAGAATTTGCAATGCCTATTCTTTAAGTTTTGGTTCTCCTGAAGTCTACTTTACGCAGCCACTTGAATCACTCAAATCGGATAAGAAATGGCGTTATACCAAAATACGAAACCGTAAATGCGAAAACTGCATCAGGCTGCATCACACTTTGGTTAGGTGTACCGTACACTACTCATGTACCGGTACACCTTCCCGAAAATTGCCCAGATTTTGTTATTTTCCCCACTTTGATGCCAATTCACTCCATACAACTTGCTAATTCATAATACCAAAAACCAACTCGAATTCATCTAAAACAATTCCACAACACTTAAATTGCGCTATGGAACTCCTCAAACACAAAACCTTAGGTGAAAATCCAAGAACACTACCTAAGGTCCACCAATTCTTTATAAACCACATAAAGGTGATGATTCCATGGTTATTTTTCCACTCAATTGGGTTTTACTCATAACCCTTAACAATTCAAAGGTTTCAGTGATCTTGCAATAATAACCTAAACCAAAGGAGCATCTAATCTCCATACCAAAGCCCTAGGGAATCCAAAATACACTTGGATCCCAAGACATACATACCTTGATCTTTCTTCTCCTCCTCCTCCTTCTCTTCCTTCTCTTCCTCTTCGCCTTCTTTCTCACCAATCAGGAGCTCCTAATGGAGACCAAATGAATTCTTGGTTTTTGTTTCTTCTCCCATTATTATAATATCAAGTCTCTTCAATTACAATTAAGTCCTCAACTCTTTAATTTTGCAAATTGTCACTTATGTAATTTGTATTGTGGCCCATCTTCTTACACTTAATGATTTTCTATATTCATGTCATATTTGCTAAAATGACCATTGTACCCTTTGTTCTCATACACACAAATCCTGGTTCACTAAATTTATCACTTCATAACTTGTCAATTTACCAATTTTTCCTTAAAATCCGAAGTTTGGCTCAACTGATACCTTAATATAGTAATACCATTATAAAAATTATAGGGTATTTTTGGGGCGTTACAAATCCCATTGGTTAATGTTCCACAAGCATATTAGACATCATAATGTAACAACCATTTAAAAAAAATATAAATAAAAACCCTTTTTGTTCATACAGAAAACAAAACAATGTTCTTTGTCAATGCTGGGACATAACATCAATCTTCCAAATTTAGACAAAGATCACTAAGGAGGATCAAAACATAAGTCCATAGAGCAGTAGCTGCAACTCTTGCACCATTTCTCACTTGAAAGTCAGACTCTCCCTTTGTAAGCTTCCTACTGTTCCCTAGGCCCTGCATATCGATTCATATGTATGAGCCACAACTGGTATCATATACCCATATGTTGTTAGGAGAAACACTATTAATCTTAATGACATAAATACCTGAAGATGATGGTACATCACATGCCACCTTCTTCTTCGACTCCAAGTAGGCCTTACAGTTCCTTTTCTAAGGGCCAACTTGACCATAATATAAGCAAGTCTCTTTCGAGGCAGTCTCTTTGCTTTTCTTCTCAACCATTTTTCCCTCATCTATCTTGAGCACGTTTATCAACTTGGGTATGGTAGTTATAATGTGGTCCATCCCATAGTCAAGCACAAATTGTGCAAAACTATTGGGTAACCTCGCCAAAATAAAGTCTACACTCAATTCAAAATCCATCCAATAACCTAATTAATCCAACCTCTTAATGTGTTCATACATCTTCAGTGCATGCTACACTAGGGATGTCCCCACCTCCATCTTGGAACAAAAAAGCAGTTTAGAGACTTTGAACCTTTTAATACTCACATGCTCATTATAATGTTCCCTTAGATGACATACTATGGAATATGCATCCACAGTCTTATACTACTTTTGAAACTCAGGTGACATGGAGGTGTGGATAATCAATCCCACCCTCGCACTATCAACTAAATGTTTTTGATATGCCCTTTGAATGCATTCAGGTGCATCAAGAGTTGGGGATTCAAGGAGTGACTCAATAATGACATAGGCTAATCTTTCCTGTTTGAGAATTATTCTCAAATTCTTTAGCTAGTCTAAGAAGTTAGGCCTTGTCAAAACATTAGCATCCATTATCGATTGCGAGTTCACATTTGTTGACATGGTTTGATTCTAATAATCTAGATGTAAAAGAGATCATGTTAGATTGTACTTAAATGCATGATTATTACGGCTTGATAATTACTTATTATGGCTCCCACTATTTTATTACGAATCCATAGATCTCACTATTGATTCGAGAGAACCTATATGGAGGTTCTCCTAGTGGGTCGATATCCAATATCAACATGAATCACCTTGGGTTTGCCTAACAAGCTATACGAGGTCAAAGAGTGGTATCTTATCAGCACAAATTCACATTAATACGCCAATTAAGAGATCGATATCACTAGGTGTTGTAGGTTTTACCAGGCAAAATATCTTGGATCAATAGCTATCTTATACCAATTGCAATGCGATGCAACTATCGAATCCAATGCTATCAACTGTTGATTTGTGCACTATCATTGGGCTATCAACTCATGATATGTGTATAACTTATGTACACTAACCCAATTGCGCCTCTATCCAACATTAACCTTGGGTTTGCCCAACAAGCTAATGAGTCTAGTTAAGGCCAACCCACTAATAAGAAAAATTCATTTCCATAGATAGAAAATGTCCTCATGGAGTAAGGCTTGGGTTTACCCAACAACCCCAATTTCCAGTAGAACTCAGGTTCACGCCATATTAGTGGAAGACCTTAGCCTTAATATTAATAATGAAGGGGTTTTCATTAGATAAGTCTCCTCATTTCATTAGCATGCTTTATCCATTCATCTCATGAAATTATAAAGATAGATACTCTAACTATATGGTATGATTATAGACATTCTAAAATCAATTTCATGAGCCAAAATGGAATTGACTAGGTCAAACCTATGAATATGCATGATTATTACAACCCTTGAAAAACAAATCAAATTTACAATCTTCAAGGTCTTCTTTCTTGGCACCTTCTCCATACTTCTTTCTCCTTTTGCATCTTCACCAACTTATCCTAATCCTATGTAATCTAATTACATACATTTAATAAGAACCTCAAGTTACATTTGAGGGGGATTTAGATGAGAAGAGAAGTACATTGAGAAATTAGAGAGAGGCAAGGACACGTAGACCCTATTTACCAAAAAAGAAATAATAATCAAATGCAGTATGCTCAATCACCATTGGGCAAAGTCCATAATCATCCATCATGCAAACACACGCCCTTAAACTTGCATTCTCTAATGCAACCCTTTGAAAGTTAAAGATAATGGTAAACCATGATTTCAAAAGCACATGAAAAGGTTTTTCAACACTTGAAATAAAATGGTCCATATCGTTTGTTCAACACTTGAACTATAGCCTATGTTCAACACTTGAACTAAAATGATTCAACAACTTGAAACATGAACCCTATTCAACTCTTGTATCATAAGCCCTATTTAGCTCTCAAATCTTTAACTGATTCAACTCCTTGAATCATAAAACCGGATTCAAGTTTTAAATCTCCAACTCATTCAACTCCTTAAACCATAATCCCGATCCAACTCCTTGAACCGAAAAATTCCCAAAAGAACGTTTTTGTCCAATGTTCTCTCATAGGAAATTTCAACATGGTTTTTATTTTTATTTATTTTTATTTTTTGAAATCCATGATCCTAGAAATTTTAAAGCTGAATGGTTCAGTTTTAAATTGCACATCTCTATTTCAAACATACTTGAGTAGTGTGTTCGAAATTGGTGCAAAACCATAAGAGAAAGGAAACAAACATGGAACCAGCAGCACCTTACATCCCGACGCTAGTAGGGTTCAAAACCCCACTACTAGTTCTCACGCAAGACAAGAAACTTAACGCCGCGACGTTGTCGGGTTTTTCGCCACTGGAAACCCGCAGCATCCCACCTTTGGAATTTTAATTCATCCGTTGTTTCTTCTTCATAATAACCAATTTTTGATCATCTCATGACTAGATTACATGAAGAACAACATCAGATCTTACATTTTTCAAAAAACCAAAATCTACTGAACTTTTGAAACATGAGTACTTCAAAATCCTGGAACTTCAATAGAAGAACCGATTTTGATGCACACAAGTGTGCTTTGATACCATTGTTGGGTGTTAAGGGTGGAATCACATGCCAAAAGCAATGGAAAAAATCAAAATCATCCCGATCTCAGGCATCAAATCCTGCTTCTATACTGTTATAGGGTGCGATTACCTTGTGTCACAAAACCGATCTAATGGTCAAGGCGCGAAGACCGGCTAATCAAGTCCTAGCAAGGCAAATCGTTTTGAAGAACCTGCTAGCCAAGTCTGACCTCAAGAGGACAAACCTGGCTCCCACATGAGTTCTCAAGAAGTTTTCGTCTCTCAAACTTTCATCACTAAGAGAGAGAGAACAAAATGGCTTGGTGTTGTGTTAGTGTTCTTAGGGTTTTTCATAAAGATGCTTTTATAGGAAAACCCTAGCTTGTGAAATGTCTAAAATGCCCTTCACTTTAAGAGATGATAGGCTACAAGCATCCTTATGTGTTATGGCGTGTTCTTTTACGGGCCTTATTAAAAGAACAAGTCCGTTTATTATCTCTTAATAAACTGTCTTCAACCTGATTCAATTAATCCTGAATCTAATTTTCAGACCTAATTCCTCAGATCGGACAACATCCAATTTTGCTTACATGCTCACGCTCTTTGCAATGTTCGCAAGATACAAATACTCATCCAATCATTTAACTGGCAAGCCATGAGAGCGCACCAAAGAACACATCAGCTACCCCACCACTTAGTCAAGCCCGCTATGATAAAATACCGTACCTGCCCTTTCACCAATCTATAGTCCACGAAAGCCCAGAGAAGGATAATTTAGTTCTACTTAGATCGGGCGCATGCTTACATCTAAATTTCTAAGTGATATTTCATCCCATCCTCAACCTGGCGAGGTCATTAGCGTGGATGCAAAGACACTCGCGGCAGCTTCCAATTACAGCGAGATTTTTTGAGCAGTCATTTTGAATAAGATATTATCGTGTACCTCCCTCTGTCAGAGGTAATCCTTTCATACATACCAATCACCTTCAATACCACTAAAGCTTTTTACTCGGTTTTATCACCAAAGAGTAACTCCAAGAGGCAACATGATAGATATCAAAGTTACGCGACCGAATCATGATATCTCGGAAAATTCCTCAAGTCTATGGATATTAAAATCATCGCAGTGATAGACACAACTACGCACGAGCCAGATAACCGTGATAATTGTCTCATGCATAAGTCTCTCAATGTATACTGAAGCACTTAAACATCCGTTATGTCAACTCAATCTACCTAAGTGATCAGCAAGATATAAGATCTACCGCTGATCCAACTGTTATATGACATGTGCTAGTCTTATCCGAATCAACAATATCCAAATTGATCCTATGACTAGATAATTTAGACACTAATATTTAATTGTACATGATAGGAATCTTATTATCATGATCCCATCATGATTTCCTTCATGCTATGTTATATCATGAACTTCATTAATTCGATTAAAGATCTATATACTAATCTAAAGAATATCAATTAATCAGTTTCATATTAGCCAATATGTAGTGTACAATATGTTAATGACTTATTGCTTTAGAACACTCTCTAACATTGAATCTATATATTGATTGTAAGTTTCTGATTTTAACGAATATTTCAAGAAACACTTAATTTTAGAGACGCCGCACGCACGCCGTGACGCTCAGATTTTGTATGTTCGTGTGAAATTAAAAAAATCACCACAACACTTTCTTTATTTTTCCCTTTAAATTTGATTTTGGATTTGAAATCCACGGCTTATGACCTTGCCCTGCACGCTTGTATTTTGTATGTTCGTGTGAAATTAAAAAAATCACCACAACACTTTCTTTATTTTTCCCTTTAAATTTGATTATGGATTTGAAATCCATGGCCAAGGCCGACCCTTACTTTATATATAGCCCTAGCTATTTTTTTTTTTTTTTAAATTATTATAAATATATATATGTTGTAATAAAATTTTTATTGAACAAATATATTCAACATTACAAAAGCCATCGTAAGTTTATTCTGCTGAAGTATTTTTAGATAAAAATCATAATTAAAACTATTAAAATCAATTTGTTTCCAAGATATGTTTTTCAATGCACAACATGTGCCTAACTATCCACCTTCTCAGGATATCAGTTGGATCGGGCCGATGACGGATTAATCAACTCTGGTAAACTCTTTCTCGCAGAGCAACTATAACTCGTATAGTCATATTATTCTGTAAGCAATCCATACATCTGGAAAACGAATCCATCATTTTCAACAGTTCAACACTTCAATTGCTCTTTTTAGTCTCCTTTGGTAAAGCACTTCTCAATATTTAGCCTTAAAACAACTCATCCCCATCACGTATCCATGTTATGTCTCAAAAAATTTTCAAGTTTTTATCACAACAAGATCAAAACAACTGTATCATCCAATATGTAACTCAGGTAAATCAATAAAATCCAAAAATATCTTCATATTTTGAAATTGTTCAAATCTACTTCATTGAGCAGTAAATAGCTCGATCAACTAGCTATATATGCTAAATAATCAACTCTATAAGACTCTTTCTATCCTAATGTGTAATCTCTTCACTAGCATTTTCTGATCAAACCCGCTTCTTTCCAAATAATACGCCACAAATGTAGGTCTAATTTTTCATCCTGAAAAGAATTTCTTTAAACAATCTTATCGATTCAAATCCAGTTTTCTATAGGTCTCAAAGAAAGAAATAAGTGCTTTCAAACGACTAATGTTGAAGATCAATAACTATGTCTTCATTTTGCAACATTTTAATTTTATTAATACAGATAAAAATATTGTTCTCAAATAATTATGCCAAATAAGAATCTAAACTACGATATCCTATTAATAAACTTTTAAATGATCCCTGAATGCTCTTATGACTACCACTGCTTTCACCATGAGTTAAACAACCTTAGAATTTCGAGCATGGAAACTTGGCCCGCTGAACACATTCAACCTGACTTTACCAACTGTCTCGTGATAGCCGCTTAAGGTCAAAACCTTTACATTATCTTGCAAAATTTCATCGCTTTGTAGAAGATGAAAACAATATATATATATGCATTGTACAATTCCAAAAAAAGATTTAGCTCTTAGACAAGAATTGGCTATATCACAAAAAGTGCAAGATTAAGACTATGACAACCACATGGTGTGTAGAAAGCTCTGATTTACTTCTAATACTTTTCAGACACCTTTATGCTTTCTTTCATATTCGAACCGTTATCATAACTCACCTCTTAAAAACACCAAGATCAAGTTCAAGTGTTCTTAAAGCATTTATTAATTCATCAAATAACTTTGGTCCCGAGGTATCCTCCACTTCTCGTAAATCCTAAAAGAACTCTTCTACCTTTAACTCGGACTCGGCAGAGACATCCACACATCAGACATGAGAGACATTTTGTCTCTTCACGACTTATATCCTACAGACAATCAAGCATAACCAAAAAATATTTTGCTTCTCTCTAACCTTTTAATAATCTCATTTTATTTCACCGCAAGATAAGTATAAATTCATTTTGAATTTTGTGACTAAGATAATGATAATGACTTCCTTTTCCCCGAACTGCCTTGAGGCGTTTCTTTCATTATCGGACAAACTCAAGAATCATTTTCCACTATACCTTAAGAAATTTCAATTATTTTCTTCATAAATTTTCTCAAGATTCGCGAAATGCCAAAATTATTCTCTTGCAAAGAAAGTTAACAAATGTAAACCATTCTCACAAAACTTTGTTTCAATGTTCCCTATCTTTGCTCGATTTGATTCAGAATTTTCTTTAACAATCACAATTTTTTTGTAATCTCCTTTCTAGTTCAATCCATCTTCTCATGTTCTCGCATGCGCTTCATTACTAGCTCTTACACTTCTCGTTCTCATAACCGATATTTTTCCAATCATTAGTTCCTTCATTAGTTAATTGAAAGTATTTTCGCTTAAATAACTTACAACAAAAGCAAAATACTTTATCCAATGAAATCGAAGAAACCGTCCATTTTCGACATAAATTTTCTCACCATTTGATAAATAACGAGTGTAAATGCTAAGAGAAATGTCTATTTTCTGAGTCTTAGGAAAATTATCCACTTTTACTTCAAGGACCTCTTTTCACCAATATGCCTATTAAATTTTAACTAATACTCTTCACTGATCCGTAATGTCTAAAGGCAAAGGAATAAATACGCGTATCTAAATCATCTGGCTGCTCATTCATATTTTCCTCCAAATTCATCATGTCATTACTCTTATTTTCCAATATTCTTCAAAAAATTTGTTCACAATCATCCAAATCTTTTTTATTTACTAAATTCTCCCCTCTTCATTAATATCTTTTTTCATCTTGAACCTTCATATTTCCTCTTGTCAACATTACTATTAATACAATTCGTCTTACAATCTCACTGGTATCAAAAACTCCTCGCTTTTCTTTTCTTCTTTCTTTTTCATATCCGCACAAATACTTTCTAAGTAGACATAATAACTCAATTCAATATCACCCAAGATCAAACTTTAAATTGCATCAATAATGATAGAACCCGATGAGAGAATCTCGATAAATTGGAACAAACAAACATGTCTTCTTTCTTCGTATCAACTCCGCGTAATAAAAAATATAAACTAACAAAATTATTATTTGATAAAATATAAAATAATCAAATAAAATACGTTAAAAATAAATAATAAATTATTTCATACCTACGATCGTATTATCAAGATTATCATTGCTTTTTTATCAAGAAAAAAGGAGGAACTCTAATTTTTTCATGTAGCAGAAACCCTAATATTTTCGAATCCAGAGTAAACCTCGATGTCAAAAGAAATGCTTTTTAACTTTTTTTAACAAAATAAAGCAATAACGATGTAGTAACGGGCAATTTGGGGTTTAGCCAGAAAATACATATCATTTGATCAATGCAAATATGTGAGACTTCTTTTATCAGATGGAAGCGAGTTTTTCGGTAGCCTTTACGTATTTAACGCGAATGAATGTTGAACAACCAAATTTTTATTATATTTAATTAATTATAAATTATAAAATATATATATTATTTTATTATTTAAAAATGGTTTCACTATAAAGCTGGCCCTAGGCAAAGAAATTCTCACTCCTCATTTTTCATAGGCAGGGCCGGCGCTGTCCATGGCTTATGACCCTGCAGATGAAAGACAGATGTGAAGCATGAAATGATTTGAACTTTAGTTTGATTTTCCAAAGACATTTATAACTAATGCATCTGAGCTATATAATATATTATGATGTTCCAATTAGCCAAAAATTTCTTTGAATCGACCCTGCTTATGCTTATTCAATTGATCTGTTGTTTTACACCCTTTTTCTGAAGGAGTTCATATTCCAGTACATGTGGGGAATGAGAACATGAAGAAAACTTGTCAGCAATAGCCTGCAAGTGGATCGAAAGCTCAATAGGCTTAGACATCATGACCATGTGATCAGATCCTTTAACTTCTTCAACAACATCGGGGGGGTTCTCTTCGATTATCGAGAGTTGCAAATCCAAAGTTGCCATCTTGTCATTCTTAGAAATTATAAAGCCTCGTTTAACAGATGCATATTTCTCTGATAATTTGAGCAACGCCTCTTCTGCACTGAAGAAGCGTACGGGTCTCACCAACATAACCGCTAGTCCCAAGTCCTGGAAAAAATTGTGCCCAAAATGATAAAACAACAAGAAGAAAAGGTCTCATATGTTGGTTGTAATTAAGGCCTACCTAATTAATTAATGGGAGTTAGTTCTCACCTCAGTCGGGCTCAAATGATACATTTTCTGTGATAAGAACAAGGGGTCATAGACGACAGTTTGGACTTGTCTGCTGACAAACTTCAATAAAAAGTAGATATCAGGGTAAAAGTCAGAAATTGGAAAAAATCGTCTGCAGAGGAGGAGGAGGAGACATCTACAATTCGAAAAACTGAGTACAAGATTGGAGTATTTGTGGAATAGTGAAATTCTAAAATACATATAACATATTTGTAAGTATATGTATATCAAATATGAGCAGCTCAGGAACCAGTCGGACAAAATTCTGACAAAGCGGATTTCTATAAAAGAAAAAAAAAGAATGGTGAGAGTACCTCTTGATTGAGAGTAGAAATGTTGTGAGTGGGACCAGGCATTTGGGCAGTAACAAAAATAGCAACAGAGATTTTTTCTGGGAAGTTCTTCATGGCCTGAGAAATGGCCAACCCACCCATGCTGTGCCCAACAAGAACCACCCTCTCATCTGCATGGAGTGACTCCATGAAGTCCATCAATGTGGAAATACTCGGAAATTGATCGAATATCATCTACTTGTTTCGGGTTCATTCCAGCAGCGGCCAAGTCCAGAGCAGTAACATTGTGACCTGATGATTTTAGTAGTGCCACAATCTTGTACCATGACCAGGCACCCTGGCAAGCCCCATGAACTAGCACAAAGTGCTGCTTGATTGGAAGAGCCTGTCTTGCCTCTGATAATGTTGGATACACTGAACAAACAAGGAAAATCAGAAAGGAAACCGAAACTGTATGCATTTTCCTTGCCTCCATACTTCCTGCTACAGAGATGGATAACACTACCACCCCAGCATTTTAAAAGGGCACATGTGGACTAAAATTTTTTGGGGGAATTATCTAAAGGAGTACTGAAGGAAAATGACTGAAAAAATCAAGAACCTCAAAAAACGAGTATGAAATAAAATGAGTTTTGGGAAAAAGAATTCCCTTTGAGTCTACTAACAAGATTACCCTCACACCATCATCCTCCCCATTTCCCGTCTTTTACATTAAAAGACCTTATGTTAGCTTTCTTTCTTTTCCCTTTGAATTTGATATGGGATTCGAAATCCATGGCTTATGACCAGAGTAAGAGCATATATTTAGCTAGACCGAAATACTTTATTTAAAAAAATTATAAAATTGGCTTAAAACCAAATTAATACCCAAAGATGGTAGATCATTGCTACTGATACAACAACAATTTAAATTATTAAATTACCAACACTGGCTATCCATTATAACGACAATCGAATTAAAATTAAACGTCGTCTACGACAATGCATCGGACCAGAATAATTCTTCAACAGTGAGAGAATTTATAGAAGACGGGACAACAAAGATCAATACCGCTTGTCTAAGCACAAAGAAAATTAAGAATTTAAAATCAAATACCGTTGTTTAAGACAAATAAGAATCAATCAAATTCGTCGCTGCTAGTCATGATTACTTTAATTTGAACTAAGCGAAAAAAGTCATTCAAGTATCAACGCATATCTAAACACATTCGCTGCACAATAATCAAAACCAAATTGGCCATTTTTTTTCCCCACAAACACTATTTCGGTCCAAAACTCACATATTTGAAGCATAGGATGATTTGGAATTCAGTTTGATTTTCTGCAGACTCTGTTCAGAACTCTTGAAATATAGTTGTATAATGCAATACAATTATAATTGATGCGTCTGAAGTATGATCAACCCACAGCTCAAAAACTTTTTTCTTGCTTATTTGTTGAAAACCGTTTTCGTGTGGAGTTCCTTTTCTACATATGGCATGACAACATCAAGTAAACTTCTCAGCAATGGACTGCAGGTGGACTGAAAGCTCATACGGCTTAGACATCATGACCATGTGATCAGATCCTTTAATTTCTTCAACAACATCAGGCGGGTTCTTTTCAATCATCCAGAGTTGCAAATCCTTTTTCATCAGCTTGTCCTCCTCAGAAATTATAAAGACTCGTTTAACAGACGCATAGTTCTTTGACAACTTGAGCTCATTTGACATGTCTTCTTCACTGAACTCGCGTACAGGTCTGGCCAACATAGTCACTAGTGCCAAGTCCTGGAAAAATGGTGCCCAACATGATATGGAAACAACAAGAAAAGGTCCTCATTTTTTTTGGTTGTAAGGACTTAATTAATGTTGTTCTCACCTCTGGCGGGCTCAACTGATACACATTCAGTGATAAGCACAAGGGGCCAAAGCTGAAAGCGGTGGGAGGATTGTTGGGGCCATCATCATATGTATACATACTGTCTAGTAGAGAACCTTGTCTCCTGAATGCCTTCAATAAAAAGTAGAAACCAGGCTAAAAGTCAGGAACAGGGGAAGCCTTCTTCCCCTATTAACCAACAAGTGGATTTCTTTAAAAAAAAAAGAAATATTTGGTTAAAAGACATCATATGAACCTAAATTTATGAATATAACATTTTTCATGTTTTTTCTTAAAAAATAACTTATTTTGGACAAAAATGTCCTTCTCCATCTCCATTTGTATATTTACGTTGTCTCTTAAAGGAATAGGTTATTTTTGTAAGAAAATAAGAAGGGTATTTTGTCAAAATCTGACCAAAAATTGATGGAGGATCAAATTACCCAAAAGAAAATAACAGTATGTATCAAGTACCTCTTGAGCTAGAGTAGAAATGTTGAGAGTGGGACCAGGCATGGAGGCAGTAACAAAAACAGCAACTGAGATTTTTTCTGGGAAATTCTCCATGGCCTGAGAAATGGCCAATCCTCCCATGCTGTGTCCAACAAGAACAGCCCTCTCACCTACTGGGAGTGACTCCATGAAGTCTGTCAGCGGCTGGAAATACTCGGAAACTGATCGGAGATCACCTACCTGTTTCGGGTTAATTCCAGAAGCTGCCAAGTCCAGGGCAGTGACTTTGTGGCCTGATGATTTCAGTAGTGCCGCAATCTTGTACCAGGACCAGGCACCATGGCAAGACCCGTGAATTAGCACAAAGTGCTTGATGGGAAGAGCCTGTCCCGCCTCTGATAGCATCGGATAGACTGAAGAAACAAGAAAAATCAGTAAAGAAACCGAAATCATATGCTCTTACCTTGCCTGCTACAGAGATGGTCAACACCCCAGCGTTTAAAGGGCACAATTTGGTAGGGTTCGACTACAACTACAGTCTAGTTGACTAAAAAATTTTCCTGTGAAAATTACTAGAAATAAAATAAGGATTCAATAGCATATAAACAATGACTACAGGACAAACACAAGCATAAAATTTGGAGGACACTTCAAACTTTTCAAAAATGACAAATGCACCCGCATCACATATTTTTTAATAATAAATAAGTTATGCAAAGGAGCAGAGAATGAAAATGTACATATAGGGTCAAGTAGTTACTCCTCCCCACAATACTTCTGTGGATTGAACTTGATACCGTCCATAAATATTATGTTAGAATGTTAATTGTACATGCTATACTTATTCAGGCTCAATTATTATTCTTGGCATGTTTGAGTTATCATGCAATTTCATTGATGAATAATAAAAATTAAAATAAAGCAATAAATAAATTCGAATTTAATTTCAAGCTTTCAATATTAATCAAGTAGTTAAAAACAATAACATAAAAAGTTCGCTATTTATGTGACACCAATATAAAATCCTAATGTGATAATCTCACATATCCTATCAGATAAATCCAAAAGATTAACGGATAAATCCAAAAAATACACTTAAATAACTACGTTAATAAAATTCATCATCGGCCTTCAGACTTCCTATCTCGTTGCGCTGGGACACAGCTTACCCACGCCCCATCATTTCTCCCATTAAAAGAACTCGATCTCTCAAGAAGGAGCTGAAGGTTAGTTAATCCAATTAACAAAGGATCCAAATGATCAAGACCATCCTCCCGTATCCAAGAAGCATCGTAACGTATCCACCATGTCATTCGATAATAAACGACGAAAACCATCATATCTAAGCCACAAACTCATCATCAAGCAGAATATCCTCCGTCTCCTAGAATATCAGAATGGGGCGCATAATGTACGCACCTTCCTTTTTGCTGGGCTTTCACTTACAAACACACTAGAAGGCAAAAAGAGAAGACCTCAAAAGTGCCTCTGCAGTAAAGAAGTCCTCTATATCAAAACAGCGCACATCCACATAAGGACAAGAAGATATGCATTGCATCCCGCCATTTAACGATAATACAGCCCATGGCTCTTGCATAAAGTTTTTTTTGACGTTTTTGGAATTCTTTTAGGACGAATGTGAACTATGACATAGTCACCAACATTAAATTCCTTAGATCTACGATGCACATCAACAACCAGTTTATACTCTTCATTACTTAGAGAAATCTTTCACCTAATGTCGCGACGTAAGTCACTGACGGTTTATTAAAAGTTTTCTACGTGTTCCGATACAAGGCAGGAGCAGGTGCAAAGGAACATCGACAACCCGAGAATCAACGAAACTTCTTCGCCACTAATGTTACACATACTAGTCAATTCCTCTCTCAAACTTACATTTTAAAATATGCAAATTTTGTTCGTGAAGTTTAGATGTCATGTCATTAATTCCCAACCCCGCCTAGGCTGGGATGAAGGGCACGAAACTATACCGGTGACTCTTTATTTGTTTTTTCTGCATATCAGGTCCCAAGTCTTATAAATCAATCAAAATATCATACAAAGATACAAAAATAAAAATACCACCGTAGCGGTGCTTTACAAGTAAGGTCAATACATATAGTCCTCGAGTTCCATTTACATACATATACAAAAATCGTATTACTTACATTTACATAACCAAAAGCAAAACCCACGGGGTGATGGACCCCCTTATAATCACAGCCGCCCAGCCAGTGATGCGGAAGATCGTGGGCGTCCTCCTTTCAGACTCACACTGGGACAAAAACTCGCAAGCTTAACGCTTAGTGAAAACATATGACTTATACGTATACACATGCATTAATACTCTTTACAAGAAGTATATAACAAGAACATATATGCAAGTGAAAGGCATATCGATCTTTTATGAATCTATACAAACTTATACACATACTTATACTTATAGCGTGACTTATATTTGTTCAGATTCCGCATGAGTTATGGTAGCTTATGCTTCAGAATGAGGTACCGTAGGTACTAGCGAGCTTATACCCGTACGCAGGTACCCGTAGATACCATGAGCCTTATACTGTATCTGCGCACTCCATAGCATTTTCCACAGCCTTATACTTGTACCCGAGGCATCTGCAGGTACTCATGCAGCCTTATATATCAGACGGAGTGCATCTGGGTGAGGATTGTTTCGAGTTTATACTTGTATAGAGGTAAATCAGAGGCGCCATGCAGCTTATACTTGTATAGAGTAAAACGAGGCACATTCAAAAAAACGTAACGATGTACACATTTTTACTATTATTCGTTATTCGATCTCCTTTTATCATATAACTATTCGACTACCTGTGACTTAATACGAAAATGAGTGGTGACACAACATAATAAGTATCCGAAGGTACTGCACAAGCATCGAGGTGCCAGAAGACAAAGGTGAGTGTCGAAACACTGACAAAGAGTGTCGTCGCACTAATTAGAGAGTACCAAAATACTTGGCAGTCAAGCACTACGAGAGTGTCACACCGAGAGCAATCAAGTACTAAATGTACCTAAGACGGTCAGAAAGGTCGTCGCACTAATCGAGAGTACAAATACTATACGCGGCTCGCCCACGAACAAAGGTGCCATGTCATTCAATATCCGGTCTTAGGCAGTCCTACAATTATATGTGTTCAGGAACTTACTATATTATCATAGGGCATTAAGTTTTCCAACATCAAACTCGCCGAGGCGGTGAGGTACGGTGCGTTTTTCGCTTAGTTTCATTCATATTTGAACCCCCATTAATCAATTATTAGGGTTCCTATACTATCGATACTATCGGTGTACGAATCTTGGGCTTAACAATGCAAGAGTACAAAATTCAGAGCTGCTGGAAGCATCGGTACCGTTACCACTTTGATCGGTACCGGTACCAACCCTTTTCTGTGAATGGGTACCGGTACCACTTTGATTGGTACTGGTACCACTTTACCTCTAACTATGGGTACCGGTACCAATGCGCAGGTTCTGCCCAGAAATGGCAGATTTTTTCATTTTTCACCCACAAAAAACTCAATTAACTTCCTCTAAATTCATGTATCTCATAATCCACAATGGAATCCTACCAAAACCACTCCAATAATGGGTTAGAATCAATAAAAACCTCCTTTTCCCGAGTTAGGGCTTTTCCCTAAGATCAAAATAACAAAAAATGAAAGTTAGGGTTTTGTTTTCTTACCTTAGCCTCTTCAAATCTTCACTTCTAAGTTGCTTGATCACAAAGGAGCAAGAAAATGGGAAGAAACCCAACCAAAACTTGATCTTCTTAAAGCCCTAGCTCTTCTCCCCTCACTACTAAAAATAACCAGATTACCGACCTAAAAAATTGGTCGGTAATTACTGACCAAATCACGACCATTTAGAGACTAGTAAGGCTCATTGGCCAAAAGAAATTTTCCGACCAAATTTCCAACCAAAGTTATCGACTGATATTTAATGAATTCAAATAATTTTGTCGAATTGGTTCATAAATTAAAGTGAATTGGCTCCAAAATTAACGACCAATTAATACCAATTAACGACCAAAATAAATTAACATGAAAATGGTCAGAATAGGCTTACCCAAAATTTTTTAACTGTAATTACCGACCAACATTTGGCTCCAGAATGGTTTGCGATCACCACCACCACCAACTAACTCCTCAAAATAAATTAACATGAAAAATGGCTCCAGAATAAATTTTTTTTTAATTACCGACCAAATATTTGCTGGTAAATGGTCGGTAATTCTCCCTTAAATCTTTGAATTTGTCTCGTGCTGGATCCTCGTCCATCCACGCCTTCGCAATCCGCGCCAGGCTTGAGTTCGCACCGCTTTTAAGCAACCTAACCTATTTCTTCATATCAGAAGTCTTCTGCCCTTCATGCCGGTCTTACTCACAAATTTCGATTTTTATCGTGGCATGCCGTGTTTTTGACGGCGTTTGCCAGTTATTTAGCCAAAGCTTCGGGGCTTCGCCTCCTCCCCTCGTTTTCTCTCGCTTTATTTAAGGTTTCTTCCGATTAGATGTTGGTAACCCGCTGCTTTTACCAGGCTAATGTGTTTTGCTTGACTAGTTTGGATGTATCAACTAGTTTGCTTGTTGGGCCATTCGGACACTGGTTTATTATACCCTGTCTTCTGGTTTTTTGGTTTGATTGTTGTTTTTTTGGTTTTATCATTTGGAAACCATTTTTTCTAGCTGGTCAACTCTCGCTTGTTAGCCTTAGTTTTGGCTCGCTTTAGAAGTCGGTTCTTAGGTATTGATTTGGTATATACAAATTTCAGGGAGGTGTATTTTGGGTATATACCCTACGATACCGCATGTTCGGGATTGCCCTTTGCAAATTGTCGGTATCGCCTACCGGGGTTTTGGGCTCATTCGCCACCGATAGTTTCCCATTTCAAATATTGCTCTGCAGTGAATTATGTCCGCTTTCGGGTCCCGGTCTATATATTGTCTCGAGCTCCCATTGTGGGTGGACTCGCTTTGGGAAATCCTTGTGCTATTTTATGATTAAAGTGTTTCGGGCCCCGCCCTATTTGGAAAATCTTGTATTTTTTTATTTTTTTATTTTTATTTTTACAAAGCAATTGTCATTCCATTGGTTCACATTGTTTGTTCCAATGTCCAGCCTATATAAAGTTTGACCCCGTTCTTCAGTCTCCCCTCTTCAAGGTCCTCTTAGAATGTCTTCTAGAACCTTCATGTTTCTCCCTTATCGTCACAATCTAGAACTTATTCTTTCATATTATACTGCTCTAGCACCCCAAACATGAATCTCTGCATCTCGCACGAGTCTGGTAAACATCCCATGGTGCAGAGACCGTAGATCGACCGCACAACATGAATATTT
This sequence comes from Tetrastigma voinierianum, assembly GCA_016808115.1. Classification (NCBI taxonomy): domain Eukaryota; kingdom Viridiplantae; phylum Streptophyta; class Magnoliopsida; order Vitales; family Vitaceae; genus Tetrastigma; species Tetrastigma voinierianum. The sequence continues at coordinate 531,417 of JAEQBH010000804.1, forward strand.
TTATCTCTTTGGTTCTCAGATTTTTACTTGTTTGCGGATTTATTTAATTTTATTTTTATTTGAAGACCCTGCTTTGTTATGAAATTTTTTATTTGGTTTTGGGCTAGTAAGATAATGTAAAGATCTATGTTATATCCAGATCTATATGGTGGTTGGGTTGGAATTGCCGGGCCCCAATTCCTATTATTCATGCCTCAATACACTACCAAATTCGATCCGTAATTGTATGCTGGAAAAGGCTCAAATGATGAAACTGCAGCTGCTACTGCCAGTTGCTCATTTTCAGGATTGCAACTGCATAACTCCTTCGTTAGGACTTGTTATAGGTGTTCTGGTAGGACTCTATAGAAAGCCCTTTGAGTCTGTAGAATCCACCCATATATAGCTTGATAAAATTGAGGTCATATCCTATTCGAAAATGAGTTAGAAAATCTCAGTGTCCTTGCCAAGCAGTAAATTTCTCTCATTACTGCAGGTGCTGATTTTCTTCATGACTTGAAACATGCATAACTCCTCACATTAGAATCCTGATTTGAGTGTTCTTAGACTCTATGGAAATCCCTTTGAGTCTAGAATCCACCCATATAGCTTGATAAAAATTGAGTTCATATCCTATTCAGAAAATGAAGAAAATCAAAAGGTCTCTGTTGCTGCAATTACTGCAGTGTGCTGATTTTATTCATGATTTGAAACATGCATAACCTTCATTAGAACTTGATTTGAGTGTTCTAGACTCTATGGAAAAGCCTTTTGAGTCTGGTAATCCACCCATATATAGCTTGGATAAAATTGAGGTCATATCCTATTCGAAAATGAAGAAAATCAGTGGCCCTTGCTGCTGCAATTACTGCATTGTGCCGATTTTCTTCATGATTTGAAACATTTATAACTCCTTCATTAGAACTTGGATTTGAGTGTTCTTAGACTTATGGGAAAGTCTTTTATGTCTAGAATCCACCCATATATAGTTTATAAAATTGAGGTCATATTCATCCGGAAAATGAAGAAAACACAGGGTCTGTTAAGCGTACTACTGCAGTGTGCTGATTTTCTTTCATGATTTGAAACATGCATAACTCCTTCATTAGGATCTTGATTTGGGTGTTCTTAGACTCTATGAGCCCTTGAGCTCATGTAGTCACCCATATATAGCTTGGATAAAAATTGAGGTCATATCCTATTCGAAAATGAAAGAAAATCAGTGGTCCTGCTGCTGCAATTACTGCAGTGTGCTGATTTTCTATGATTTGAAACATGTATAACTCTTCATTAGAATTTGATTTGAGTGTTCTTAGACCTCATGGAAAGCCCTTTTTGAGTTCAGGAATCCAACTGATATATAGTTTGATAAAAATTGAGGTCATATCCTATTGAAAATGAAGAAAATCAGTGGTCCTGCTGCTGCAATTACTGCAGTGTGCTTGATTTTCTTCAAGGATTTGAAACATGCATAACTCCTTCATTAGAGATTTGATTTGGGTGTTCTGAACTTATGAGCCCTTGAGTCTAGAATCCACCCATATATATCTTTGATAAAATTGAGGTCATATCTCATCCGAAAATGAAGAAAATATGGCCTGCTGCCAGTAATTAGCTGCATCTATGCTGATTTTCTTCATGATTTGAAACATGCATAACCCTTCTATTAGAATATTGGATTTGGGGTGTTCAGACTCTATGAAAAGCCCCTTGAGTCTAGAATCCACCCATATATATCTTGGATAAAAATTGAGGTCATATCTCATCTGAAATGAAGAAAATCAGTGGCCCTGCTGCTGCAATTACTGCAGTGTGCTGATTTTCTCATGATTTGAAACATGCATAACTCTTCATTAGAACTTGGATTTTGGGTGTTATTAGACTTCATGGAAAGCCCTTTGAGTCTAGAACTAAAGCCCATTGAGTTTAGAATCTGACCATATGCTATTTAATAGCATTGGGTACCCATATATTTCAAATTTAGATTAGAAAGCCAAGTGTACTAATTCACTTGAATGAACTTTATAGAATATATGAGTTGATTACATGATATATAGTATGAATTTGCGAATGATAAGGAATATAAGAACATGTGATAGGATTGAATTAAGAAATCGTTTAATATATATAAACTAAAATTTTTTAATTATAGTTTACCTAAATCGTTGCATTCTCTTAGCAACGATTTGAAAATGCATCATCATAAACGATTAAAGTTGTCGTTTTGGATGATATATAGTTAGCCGTAGAATACATCCGTCCAGTGTATTACAACGAAGTTTGAATACACTTGATTATCCTAGTGGACAGTTTAAGAAAGGACGTTAATTAAATGATCATGATTTAATTTAAATTGCACATATTATGTGTCATTTAAAGTTTCAAGCCTCGCTTTGGTTCTCCTAAAGACATTAGATTATATAAAATAGTAATGCAATTTATAACTGCAGATTATGCATTATTATTTATATATCTTATTTAGTACTTGGAGAACCACGCCGAGGTCATTAAATGTATACATAATGAACATGCAATCGTGATCTTTTTTTTAACGTAACTTTTGTAAATGGATTAGGACCAAACCTATTGAAGAGAAAAGAACTGTTGGACGGGTGGAGGTGGAGGTGGAGGTGGAGGTGGAGGTGGATGTGTAGTAGGTTGCATATCACACGAAAATAACTTTATCAAACCACACAATGGTTAATGAACATAAAATACTGAGGACAATCGTTGCTTACTAAATTGATTTTTTGTGACTAGTTATGGAAGACGATCGTGAATTGGATGCACGAGGGCCTAATAGTGAATGGAATGCTCCCTAATGAACGTGGGGATAAAGTTGATGAATTTGTTGCGCTTTTGGCTCAGACATCCCGAGTGTGTGAATGGTGGCACGCCTATAAGGTGTTCCGCACTTTAAAGTTAAAATGTCGGAATAAGCTTTGAATGTTAGACCGTAAAGGTGCATTTATAGAAATGGTTTGTGCCGGATTACTGCGTTCGATATACCATGGTGAGAAGCAAGTCCACCAGAGGTGTTCGTTCAAGACGGTGTCAAGAAGTGAAACTCGATCGGGATGGTCCTTGTATAATATGAATCACAATTACATACCATAGAATGGTTTGTGATGTCATGTCCCGAATTCAACCCGATGAGGAACCCAATGCCGAGGCAAGGAATTTTTATGACATGATTCTAGCCGAGACAAACCCGTATATGAGGGAAATTCTAAGCATACTCAACTATTCCCCGCACTGGGTGAGGATGTTAGAAATAAAGTGCATACTGTGTGTTCGCAGTATGGTTTGATGATATGTCTAATTTCATTCAAGAACCGTTGTCACAAAATAACTGGAGCTATTGGATTTCTACAAAGACTAAGAAGAAGCTGGGAGGGTCAGGGATTACCCGCATGTGCCATCTATTGTTGTGTGAACAACCGCATGATAATACCGTGATGACAAGGGATCTTAATAATAAAATGGGCATGCTCTGAGACAAGCAAAAATGTTAGGGTCTAGGAAATAGATTGTATATACGGGTCAAGGTGTCAGATAAGAAGATGCACTATTTTCCAATAACACCTAGGTCAGCAGAGATCAGATGCATCAACCGCAAATGGGCTCAATGAACGAGGTGGCATTCGGGGAGCATCATATGGAGGACTGCAAGATGTCACCCTTCCATGCCCCGCTTGGAAACATTTTGACGGGTGTTTCTCGATTTTTCATCCGAAGTTCAAATGTTAGCCGGGTTTATTCACGATGGTTTTAGTCAGTTTGTCAATCCGCCGAAGAATATTCTTTGTACCTGGTGGGTGGTGACGCCGTATAACTTGCCTCCGTGACTTCTATGTATGAAGGAGGAATTTATGTTTTGACCTGTTAGTGCGCTCACAAATCCAAAGGGAAGATAGATGTTTTCTGCACCATTGATATGGAGTTGGAAAAGTCCTAGGTACGGGGTTCAAACTTATGATATTTCCAAACGCAAAATTCGCATGCGTGTCGCCTCATGTGGACCATAAATGACTTTCCAACAGATTCTAAGATGTCCGGGTGGAGTACTGCTAGTATGTTGGCATGTCCGTATTGTATGGAAGACTCGATGCTTTAGATTAATTCAGCCGGAAACACTGCGGTCTGACAACCATCGGAAGTTTTCGCCTCATGAATCATCCGTGATCGACGTAACACCAAAGACTTCATTAAGAATAGAAAGGTTAATAAACACCCCTGGTTAGATCCTCGGGGATGGAAATCACAGGATTCGAATAACGTAGGGTCAGAGGAAGGTGATAGATGTTGATGCCGAGGTCATGGAATGCGCCTATATCTAAGACTGTGGGTGAATAAGAAGTATTTTCTTCGATTTGACTTAATTGGCAAGTGAACACTTGCTCAGCACACCTGATGTTATGCATATCGAGAAGAATGTTTGACAATATTTTCAATATTTGTTTTCAGCTATCTGTGGAAAACTAAGGACACGCATGTCAAGATGAGTTGAATAAATATTGTCGTCGCCCTCAATTTGCACAAAATCTTGTCACCAAGAACACCTCGATGTGCCATTTGTTCCGACAAATCATGTAAGAAGGATGTGTTGGAGAGGGTAAAAACCTAGATTTGTGATGGTTATGTTTAACTGGGAGATGTGTGGATGCGAACAAATTAAGATGCTCGCATGAAGAGTCATGATTGTCATGTATTCATGCAAAGGTCATACTAATCGCTTCTTCGAGAATTCCCGCCAAATAGAATATGGGAGCCGATAATCGAGGATTTCTTTATCTTCTGCCAACCGACTTCTTCTTCTTTGATTGATGAGAGTTGAGGAATCGATGAACAAATTCATGGTCTTATGTGCAATTCGAGAAGATCTTCCTCCAAGTTTTTCACTCAATGGAACATCTTCCAAAGGCACTTCGCTTAATGGGGTTAGATTGTTGTCCAATTCCATTATCGTTGGATCCTCCAAAAAGGTAATATTAATTCACTCAACCATCTTTTCCTATATATATATATATATATACACACACATACATGACTTATAATATTCAATAATCTTCTTGTAGATACTTTCGAGGAAAATAAAGCATAAAATCATGAATAAGGTCTTGTGTAGAGGGTTCTCATCACTGGGTATATTATGGATGAGGCCGCCACCCGTGATCATTCTATTTCAAAGAAGGAGATCCAACTCTTCCACTAAGGAAAAGTTTTAATGAGGTTTATCTTGACATTGTGATGATGATATGTTTGGAAATTTCTAAGCCTCCGTAAAGCAATCGTGCCAAGTGGAAACTATATCTAGCAAATACCGAATATACCGCATCATCTATACGTCTCTAATGAATTGTCCGGGAGGTTCAACCATCTATAAAGCAAGTAATACAAAAGTCAATGAGATCATTTAGCATGTTAATTTACTATTTCCCTCTCAACGTATCCATTTTCTAATTTCATTTCTATTTTTGCATTCAAGAAACGAACCAGCTTCCAAATCAGAATGAACATCTTTTTTGCGCCAATGCCTTGACGAGCAAGAATTTCCATCATGGTTTGAAAACACGTATGTTTATTTCAAACATGAAAATCACAAAACAATTGTAATGTTCGACATAAATTTATAATCAATCTTAACAATACACCCGATTTCGACATGTGTTCATAATCGTGCAAATAAAATTTCAATCATTATCTTCAAACTATAGCACGAGGTCCCTAAGAGAGGTTAGAACTCAACGGTTATCGTGAATGGTTTTAAATTTCACACCGAATCGTAGATGGAGTTAATGCAAATGCATAATACCGGGTATGCATTAAAGGATCCGTGATACAATGAAACCGACCGACTATTACGACTCGGGTCGGCGGATCGAAGAATTTGAAGCCCCGCCGCTAAAAGAATCGTGGTTCAAATGGGAATGGCTCGACTCCAACACCACATGTCGGTATGGTCGTCTGATCCTCGATATAAACTTGTCGGGACAGGTACCTGTATAAAAAACGATCTCAACAAGATCAACCTGTCTTAGCAAGACAAGCATCACAGTTTATTATCGCGGAATATCCGGTCGGACCATTCCAGAAAGGATTGCCGGTGCAAGATCAAAGTTAGCCTAAATTGACATCCCCGCATCACCAAGCAATGATGTCATAGAACCAAATTTTTCAAAATGATGACAATGATGTTATAATCGAAGTCAGGAAGCGGGGACGGCGATGTCCTTTACTTGCATCTCTTCCGAGATGGATACAAGTGGGGATGTAGGATGTTGATGGAACATTTAATTGATAATGAGGAAGAAACGATGGAGGAAGAGGAGTTTGAAAATGATGTTACTACATCCTCAAGAAGAAGACGAATCCGCATTTAGATGATTCCGACGAATGAGAGTTACGGAGTTTTTACCTATTTCAATCATTAATCATGTTTGTTTATTTTCATCAGCCATATATTTTACTTGATGCTTACTAATCAATAATGTGTTGTTTATTATTTTTAATGTGATATGGCATCGTGGATCTAGGTGAAAGACGCCGCCGTGTCGTACCAGCTTCGGGTAGGCAACAAGGCCTCGTATGCCCTCGATCCGCGAGGGTCGTGGTGGATGAGACCCCACATCGATGCAGGAGGCTGTGAATGTACCGCAAAGACGCGACGCAGACATTGATCCACATCATGGTCCCTGAGATTGCGCGATGAATGATCGTTGAGACATGGGAGCGAGATGATGGAGATGTCGAGAGTCTTCCCCTGCAGCACCCTGCGCACGAGACTCTCCCTATCGCCGCTTGATCCTCGACAATCGATAATCCAAGATATGAAACTTAACTAATGATTTATCCATTTCTTAATTTATTTCTTACTTGCTATATGAAATTTCCTTTGGGAAGGCGTAGACTAAGTTGAGTCATGTCTCTGTCTAATTTCTAAAGGTTCGAGGACAATTTCGTGAAGTCCTCCTTAAACCTCATGGACATAATCGAAGTCACCGATGCATAGAGACCAATTATTTACTGAGAGAATTTAAGGTATATATTACTACTTAACATTTTTTACATCTTTTATTTATTCTTTTGTTTCACCCATAAAATATGTTTTTAAACATAGCCTGCGTAAAAGTTTATAGGTGGACACAAATTCCAAGGAGGCTGGCCAAAAGGGTGTTCTACAAACATGCTACAAGCCAATGAGATAAAGACACCGTACGAGGTCAAAGATAAATGGTTGAAGAAGAAAGAGCAAGATTTGAGTGTCCTCGATCATGTTTTCCAGGAGCGGAGAAGAGGGAAGATCCCGGGACATAGGAAGAGGAGGAAATGAAGACAACGTTTCATCGTAGCGGGTCGAGAGGGTAGCACGTCTACACACACTTGTGGATCTCTCGCTTCTATGCGTGAGCACCAACGAGCATCGGGTATGATTTCTAATTTATACTTTATGTTTATTACTTTGTGAATTGTGTCTAAATTATGCCTATTTTTCATTTCAAAGGATTTTTTTTCAATTGAATTAACGTATGTATTACGAATTAAAGACACGTTAAGGAGGGTAAGAAGCCCAGTGTTCCGCTATTCAGACATACACGCATTGCCACGAAGGGTCATGATGATCGTAATTTTGTTGGATCAGAGATTCCTATAGCAAAGAAAATGTAAGTTTCATTAAAACAAAATTACTTTTTTTTTTGAAGATAAATTAAAATATTTGTTTTTACTCATTTTTATCCACAGAGGTGGACCCGGTGGTCGGGTGAAATGTTGGATTCCCAATGCATAAAAATATAATCAAAAGATTTGGTTCATACTTTCTTTATTTTTTTTTGAAGATCAATTAAAATACTTATTTACATGTTTATTAGACAAAGATACGTAGAAATGCTATCGCCGCGACTCAAGCTTATTCCCATTTTGTCAGATCAATGTGTTTAATATATGTTTCTGAATTATTACCGATGATAATTTGAACCATGTAATTTATATAGTTAATTGACATATTTTAGAGTAGTGATGTATGGGCCCGCGGCCATTTTTACTCATTTTTATCCATATGTGGGACTTTGTGGTTATGTGAAAGAGTCAACAGTTGCTTGCTGTTATTGAGACAGTTAAGAAGCAGCATATTGGACATGTTGTATTTGGTAGAGCTTCTCCGCATAAAGGAGACTCGTCGACGCAACCTTAGCCCTCGAGAAAGGACTCCACGAAGTGGTGTCAATACCCGACATCCATGAATATTCGCATGCAGTCGGACGGGTTGTCAACGGACCTGGGAAACATGTAAAAAATATAATCCAAAGATTTGGTTTATACTTTCTTATTTTTTTTGAAGATGTTCAAAATTTGTTTCTTACATGTTTATTAGGCGAGATATGAGGAAATGTTAGTCGCGACCTGCCGCATTCCCGCCTACTACTTCATGTGATGGTGCAAATGTGTAGTTCTCATTCATCGCCCAATCGTTGATACGAACGATTTGGCATGAGGTTGTTGATGGCAAGGAGAAGATGCTTGTCTATGGCGCTCTGCCGGTTTACTCATCATTCTACTCAAGATGTATCTACTGTGATGGCGAAGCTCCATCTTCGTGGACCATTGACCTCGTTTCGACGATGGAGGACTCTTCGTGACGCGATGTAAATGCGATACAAGACGCTGGCCGACACCGAAGACAGATGATCGACTATGAGGATGATAGATGAGTCAAGGCTCCTGCTTGATCAGCTTACAAAGAAGTGTCGAAGGACTCATAGCTCAACCCCGATGATCTACCTCCTGATTGTTCTATTGCAGAATGCTCTTAGCTACAAGATCTTACTCCAAAGACCTTACGCTGAAGACTTGCAAAGAACCGGCGATCAGGATTAGCAACAGCTGCATGCCACCTCAAAGTATTCGACATCTCACCAAGCACTTAATTGTATACATCTCAAGATCACGATGATGACACTAGGTCGATGATCGAGTGTATTACACATTTTTTTTTTTTTCTTATACTGACTAAGTATTCATGTTTTATTTTCCTTGACTTTTATTTTACTATATATATGCAAAGATATATATTAGTTTGCTTGTTTTAAAATATTTTTTACTCTCTTTATATAATATGCATGCACTATTGTACTTTTCTTTTGTTTCGTAATCTTAATATGTATATATATATATATATATATATATATAAAAGCAAGATATCAAACTCAAAATGGAAAAAAATTTAAAAATTAATTTACCACCAAATTGCGACTAAACCGACTCAAAAAAAAAATTTTTTTAGTAATTACTTATAGACCATTTACCGACCAATGACATTAAAAAATTTTGGTCGGTAAATTACCGACCATTTGGAGACCATTTACCGACCAATGACATTAAAATTTTGTTAGAACGGTTCCAAATGGCCTGCAATTACTCACCATTTGAGATCAAGCACCGACCAAATTCTTTCGGCCTAAATAATGGAAAATAGTCGTGAATTGCGCTCATTTATGAAGCGGTTTGGTGAAAATGGTCGGTAATTTACCGACCAATTGATTTTTGGTCGGTGAAATAATTACCGACGGTAAAAATTGCGACTAAATAATTTATCTGAGAATGGTCTAGAATGGATTTGATCGACTCAAAAAACATCGCACGACCAAAATTGGTCTGCACCGTGATTTTTAGTAGTGCCTTTTTTCCTCCCTTTCTCTCCCAAAAACAGGATTTGTTAAAAAATGAGCTTTCTAGACCAAAGTTTGGTCTTTAAACCCCCTTTAAGTGTAAGGCCATGTTTGGCCTTCTACACTTAGTCTCATTTCTCATTTTTGGCATTTAAGTCTCTTATCACTCCCATTTAATTTACCACTTAACATTTAAATTACTTTAGCATTTAAGCTCATTTTCATTTGACCCTTAGGTTCTTATTTCACAAATTCCAAATTTGCCCTTGTATCTAATACAAATTTCAGGTTTCGAAATTTTCTCACTTAGCAAAATAATATTCGCGAAAAATTCCAAAATGAACTTACAATATACCCTAATTATGTTTAAAAAAAAACGACTAGGGTGTACTTCGGGGTGTTACATGTCACGTTTACCATTGCAACCTTTAGGCTTAGCAGGTCTCAAAATAATGTTCTTACCCTTATACTTAAATGAATAAATGTTATCTTTACCAAAATTGGTGACATTAAGATCATGCTCAAGGGCAACCTAAAAGAATATCGGCAACATCCACTTTGGTGAAGACCTCATACGATTTCATCCTTATAATCCCCATTTCAATGTAGACTACACCTTGAGTGACGTGAAAAGTATGGTTATTCACCCAAGCTACTCTAAATGGATTTGATGTGCTCCTATTTTCGTTTAACAATTTAACAAGATTCCCCTTAGAAACCACATTCATCGAACTACTCCCCCATCAATCACTAATCCTACATTTTATCTCCACTCGCATGACTGTGTGAAAAACTAGTACACTTCCAATGATCATTATCTATGTAGCTTGTGGATATACTTACATCGAACCACACCAACACATGCTTTTCCAAGATCACAATTGTCATGAAGACTGGTCTTTCATCACCAAAAATAATCTTAAAGGATCAACAATTTGTCCTCACATCCTCAAACTACTTTGATCAACATCTAATGCCAATGTACGTCGGGGGATACGAATGCACATGGCTATTGTGATGACACTTATGATGCATTAACTCCGATGAATTACTACCATAGACTCAATAGAGAAGTTAATAAGAGCAGAGTTATGCAAACTAGACTCTTGGCTCCCAAAGACGCCTAGTATTACCGTTGATGACATGGACTGTGACTGGATCACCCATGTGTAAAAAGAGGGTCTATTGAACTTCGACTTCTAAGGCCTTGACATGCACCTCTATAGTGTGGAGCATGTAATTTAACCACTTGAATGTCGAACCCAGACCATTAACAAATCCTCGCATGGAACTCGACTACACCTGCTCTAGCTTCTCAAATTTCAAGAAATCTTCAAATACACTTTAAGAGTCATTTGTTTTAGATTAATCATATTGGAGAACAATTGACTTTTATATGATGGAGGAATGTACTTTTCTTGCAACTTTGCTTTCATAATAACAGGACGGGTGGTTCACCTAGACGAATCACACCAGAACACATTTTGCCGCATATTTAGCCGAATCAAGTTAATTTCATTTTAGCAAATCGAACCCGCTCACTATCAATCATTTCATACCAATCAAAATATTCCTTAATAACAACTAACCAATTAGAGAAAGCATTATGATCCATCTCAACATCAAATTCGTGAGCACTAACTCTCGACTTTTTTCGTGTGATGTCCCTTCAGGTCAGCCTAACTCCGCTCATCCCGACTGCACTCACCACAAGAATCCTAGGTTGGTATCACGAGAAGTTTGTACATCTTCTCTCAATTTGATTTGGTGGGTAATTTTGCCTTGGTGGTTGGTAATCTAATGGAAATTGACATTGGCAGGTCAAAACCGATCACTTCAGTCGGGAACTAAAGGTCTCCTGCGTAACCTGCGGTGAGGCCGAGCAATTGAATTACTACCCCAAGTTCATGTTACCTGCATTTCAGTGCAAACCCTTGTGAATTCAGAAGACTTGAACCCCACGTGGTGACCTAACTCGTGGTTCTCGATAGTTTCATTAACATATTTCTCCTCACCTATCTCATGTTTACCTGTGATGTTTTAAAAGCAAGTCAATTTTTGATTTATCGCATGAGTTCATGGTTCAAGGGCGCATTGACGTTGAGTTAATTGGACCACACATTGAATTTAAATTACCTACCGATGCGCAGAATCGAATCAAATTGGGCTTATTTCATCATGGTGATTCGCAATACAGATCAACTACTTAGATCTTCGGTGATAAAACTTCTGTAATTTAATTCAAAAATTATTAAGCCCTCCGTCGATCTTTGTGTTAGGCAGGTGAAGAAGAAAAAAAGATGCAACAATATAACTTTTGGTAGCTGACATGCTGACAAAGAATCTAAAATTTCACTGAGTAAGAAAATTTATAAACTATATGCTAATGCAATAAACACAAATCCAAAAATGTAATGCGATTATATATCATAGATTGCACGAATCACGGAAGAATAACGAAAAAAAACAAAAGTATTTTTTGTTTTAATACGCTTTATGCACTATCAAATAAACTGGAACCTAAAACAATCAAACAAAATATACTTAAATACCACGAATATTAATTGAGTTTTCAAAGTAAAAGAAAATGTACCCCATTGAAGAAACCTTAGGACACCTACTGTAACACCCCAAAACATACCCTAGTAGTTTTCGGACTTGTTTAGGATATATTATAAGCTAAATATGAATTTTCGGGAAATAAAACGAGATACCCGGAATTTGTACAAGACTTAAGGACAATATTGTCATTTGTAAAAAGGGGCTTAAAAGTCATAATTTGAAAAGACTATGGGACAAAGAAGAAATAATAGGAATTGTTGTGTAGTTCCTAGAAGATTAGAGGCCAAAATACAATAAAAGGAAAATGGAATAATAAATGGCCAAGAGAGGAGGGTCAAAAGTAAATAAAGAGAATTAACCTAAAATGGTTGAGGGCCAAACAAGGCCTTAGCAAACAAGGATTTAAAAGACCAAAATTGGTCTCATTGGGAATAAGAAAACGTGAAGAGAAGAAGCAGTTAAGAGAAGAAGAGGGAAGAGGAGATCACAAGCCAAGGTATGGGATTCTATGATTTTGGTATGGAAACTAACCTGAACATGGAATCAGGCGGGATTCTATGACTTTTGTATGGAATTCAAGGCTCAGATGGTTAATGACTTGTCTCCAAATCTAGGTTTTGTTAGAATTATTCTAACCTTGATTTCTGAATTTGTATTTATGAAAAACCCTATACAACAAATAGCATTTTAATCCTCCCTTTCGTTGGATTCATGGTTAATTTGAAAGCACCAGTAGGTGGCTTCAGAAACAACCCTAACTAATCTTCATGCTTGGTTTGTATGGCTACACCCATATTAGAATGGTTTTGGGAGAACTTCATGGAAAAGTTTTGAAGATACACATGTAATGAAAGAGGAATTGAATATAAAAGAGATTACAAGATGCATAAGGAATGGTTATGATGTGTGTTTGAAGTATAGAGTTGAATTGGATGGAAAACTATGGAAAAAATGGGAGAAACACACACTGGGCATTGCCAATATGTGTACCGGTACACCTTGAATGTGTACGGCACACCCTTCCGTAATCCCAATGTACCGTGACACGTTGTGGGTACCGGGTACACCCTGCTCGACATTCTATTTCGACGGCCAGATTTTAGCCATAATCTTTCATTTTTATCCGACTGGAGCGATCTAAGGCTTAATTAAACTAGACTTCAAGGAGAACAAAAAATCCCAAATAGGCAACATCAAATTCTGACTCTAACTGGCCTAGAAATCCACTCCAAGTGAGGCTATGTGCAAGCCAATTCAAGTATCAGTTTTGAATCATAGAGTAGTCCGGATTGTTTCTCGACGTATTTCGGTTCCTGTTCGACGGTGGATTCCGGGGCTTGAAGGAGAACCCTTAGCACCTGGGGCTAAAGGGAGTACAAAGAACCAAATTTGTCAAATATGGAGACAAGACACCGGAAATGAATATTGCAAACCGGTCTCCTTGGTAAAATCAAGAATCGACTAGTTGGCATGAAAATGCCATAACTGAGTCACGATCTTAACTGAATGATTCCAATTTGAAGTGAAACAAATTCATGAGGACACAGAATACTGAATGACGCGCGATAGGCATCATACCGCATAAGTATCCGAAATGCCATATGGAATAGCATGAAACATGAAAATGAACTGAAAATGGAACACGAATACGTAATACTAATGCAGATGTCGCCATCACGTAACGTGATTGCGCGTTATGAGTCTCCGAAAGACATACGACATATGACTACCAGACCAAAAATGAATGAGTGGACGCCCCGTCGCGCTACGGCACTCAGCCGGGCGTGGTTAGCCACATTTTGATTAAGCGCCCGGCAAGACTTCGCCGGTGCTATGGCACTTCGCCGCGCGGAGCGCACGCCCCGACCGGTGTTCGACACCGTGCCACACACTCTTACAAGGCGGCGCACGTCCCGTATGGTGTTACTTACATCCCAAGATCAGACAGACTCTTCAGAGACTTATTGTACCGCTCCCATCTATTTCTTATGATTGGTCTAGGTAGTTAGACGCATATATGATAAAAACATCGAATAATGAATAAGCAGTGAAAGATCCGAACGTGATTTCAGATCCGATTAAGTTCGTGGTACCCACGTACTCCAGATCGACAAAGTTTCGCGGGTACCCACGGGTACCCCCAGACTGACTAAGTTCTCGCGGGTACCCACGCGTACTCCCAGACCGACATTGTCTATGGTACCTACGTACCCTCAGACTGATAAGTTCGTGAGTACCCACGGGTACCGCAGATCCGGTCAAGTTATGTAGTCTCACTCTGCACTCGTCGATTAGTCTCAGAGTACCTACAGGCAATCTCTATACCGAATAAGTTCGCTCTCTGACACCCTGCCTCCGATGAGTTCAGCACTTTACGTACCCCGTGATTCGAATGTCCGCCTCGATTAAGTCCTTTTCTCTCTACTTAAGTCTCCAGAGTACCCACGTACTCGCACCGATTAAGTTCCCGTAGCACCTGCCTGCACTCGTATTTCATCAAGTTCGTAATACCTAGGTACCCCAGACTGATTAAACCCGCAGAGTACCTACAGTACTCCCCCGGTATTGATTAAGTTCTGTCAGACCGATTAAGCTCAGGGTACCTACTGGCAATTCCGTGACTGATAAGTTCCGCACTCACGGGTACTCCCGCACAAGAAAATAAGTATAAGCCAGAGTACCCACCTTAGTACTCTCAGACGCGAACATAAGTATAAGTCTGCGAAAGCACCATGGGCAATTTCGTAACGGTAAAATAAGTATATGTATCTCATATGACTGCACTGCTATGGACTAACGCCCATACCTGTAATGACTGCATATCAGCCAAATCGAATTCCTCAGATATGATTGGGCCTAACTTATTGTACCTACGGGTACCTTCGCACAAGGATAAGATCCGTAAGATAAGCATATGCTCGCGAAGACCGCATAAGCTCTCAAGACAAGTATGGGTTCCTGGTGAATACATGTATGAGATCTGAAATAAATGTATAAGTTCTGTAATACAAGCATAAGTTCCGTAAGACTAAGATTTTACTCAGAAATGCTATAAGATAATGGCAGCAAGAGATAAGTTTTGTAGTAATTTACTGCAATTTCGTATAAGGGTAAGTTCCGTTAATACCAAGATATGTTCAGACATTCGTAGTACGATTGTGTACCCTCCAACAAGTATAACCCGGCATCAAGTATAAGTTCTGAATAAGTATAAGTTCAGAACTCCCACGGAGTCCCTCCGAATAAACATAAGTCCGTTAAGTATAAGTTCGAATAAGGATAATGCTTCAGAATCTCCTACCGGGAGTCCCGACAACATAAGTCCGTTAAGTATAAGTTCACAAGGATAAGTTCTGCACCCACGGAGTCCCGGGTCAAACATAAGTCCGTTATTTATGGCTCACTAAGTGATAGTTTCAGAATTTCTACGGAGTCCTTGACGAACATAAGTCCGCGGCGATAAGTTTGAATAAGGATGTTCGTGGTGAACTCCACGGAGTCCTGAAGAACATAAGTCCGTAAGCATAAGTTCGTATAAGAATAAGATCCTCAGAATTCCTACTTCTGGGATCCGAATATGTGTAAGCTCGCAGGAAGTGTTAGCAATTTCAGAGGTCTGCTAACATAACCCGCATGAAATTTATATTATCTCTGCTTGTTTTATGCGTTAAATGTATATGCATAAGACATATGATTCCCACTAAGCGTAAAGCTTAAGACGGTTTTAACTTGCAGGTACGTAGTACACATCTCAAGACTTCCGCATACACCGGGCTAACACACTTGTAAGGGTTCACTACATGGTGGTTCCAACAGTTGTAAATGTAAAAGTATAGCTTTGTATTTGTAAATGGGACTCCCAGAATGCAGATTTTGACACACCCAATTCCTGCGGGTGTCTTCTTCGATTATAGTATAAGATGTGGGCACACCAACAGCACCACGGGCGAAAAAAATCGTAAAGAGTCCCGCCTGAGTCTCGCACCCCAAACTCGCCTGAACCGGGCCAACTGGTCGGGACTCGGAATCGGGTGTGACAAGTTGGGTATCGTGAGCCTAGGTTTAGGCGCTTCGGATAAGTCTTAAATTAAGGATGAAGCACAGTAATGTGTCGCCCACGCGATGTCCCGGTTCGCATATCACCTGTAGAATGGTCAGTACCAATCCACTTTGAGATTAAGGCAGAGATTTAGTTCGATGGAGCCCCGTTAGTCATGAGTCACACTCCACTTATAAAAGACATGAAAGAAACGATTCGACACAAGATATGTAAACGAAGAGTATGAATTTCGAGGACTAAATTCTTATAAGGGGGAGAATTGTAACACCTCAAAACATACCCTAAGAGGTTTCGACTTGTTTAGCAGATATTATAAGCCAAATATGAATTTTCTGAAATAAAACGAGATACTCCGACTCAGACAAAGACTTAAGGACAATATTGGTTATTTGTAAAAGGGGCTTAAAAGTCATAATTTGAAAAGAATGATAACAAAGAAGAAATAATAGGAATTGTTGTGTAATCTCCTTGTAAGATTAGGGGAGGCCAAATACAATAAAAGGAAAATGGAAATAATAAATGGCCAAGAGCAGGAGGGCCAAAGCAATAAAGAGAATTAACCCAAAATGGGCTTGGAGGGCCAAACAAGGCCTTAGCAAACATGGATTTAAAAGACCAAAATCGGGTCTCATTTGGGAAGAAAAGAAAACTTGAAGCAGGAAGAAGAAGAAGAGAAGAAGAGGAAGAGGAGATCAAGCAAGCCAAGGTAATGGATTCTATGATTCGTATGGAACTAACCTTCCGGAACATGGAATCACATGGGATTCTAAGTGACTTTGGTATGGAATCTACTGTTCTGTATGGTTAATGACTGTTCCAAATTCGTGGTTTTGCTAGAATTCATTCTAACTCGATTTCTTGAATCTAGTGGTTGGTAAAACCCTATATGAACAAGAGGTGCCAACTTCCGGGTCGGGATTCATGGTTAATTTGAAAGCAATTGAGTTAGGGTTTAGAACAAACCCTAACTAATCTTCATGCTTGGTTTGTGTATGGGTTATGATCCATATTAGAATGGTTTTGGGAGAACTTCATGGAAAAGTTTTGAAGATACACATGTAATGAACGAGGAATTAACTGTAAAAGAGATTACAAGAATGCATAAAGACTATTGATAGTGTTTGAAGCATAGAGTTGAATTGATGAAAAACTATGGAAAAAATGGAGAAAACACACATTCTGGGCATTGCCGAAGTGTACCGTACACCTTGAATGTGTACCGGGCACACCCTTCCAGAACTCCAATGTGTACCGGCACATCGCTAGGGTGTACCTAAGACACCCCGGCTCGATTTTCTATTTCGACTGGCCAGATTTTAGCCATGCTAACTTTCATTTCTATCCCGGATTTGAGGATTCAAGTAGCTAATTAAACTAGGACCAAGGAGAAACCAAACATCCCCAAATAGCATCACAAATTCGACCTAACCGCCTAGAAATCCACTCCTGCAAGTGAGGTTGCAAAGCCACCTCAGACGCTTTGAATCATAGAGTAGTCCTGATTATTCTCAGATGTATTCGAGTCTGGTGTCTGACGGTGATTACAAATGGAGGAGAACTCTTAGCACCTTAACTTTAAAGAGTACAAAAAGAACCACATATCAAATATGGAGACAAGACATTGGAAAATGAATATTGCAACCGCCCTTCGGTAAAATCAAGAAATCGACCAGTTGCATGAAAATAAAGCATAACTCGAAAGTTTGATGATCCAATTGAATGATTCCAATTTCTAAGTGAAATAAATTCATGAGGGACAAGAATACTTGAATGATGTGTGGATAGGGCATCATACCGCATAAGTTATCCGAAATGCCATATGGAATAGGCATGAAACAATTTAAAACGAACTCGAAATGAACATGAAATTTTAATATGAAGGTAGTATGTCATGATCACGTAATGTGATTAAGAATGGTTAAGTAGTTTTTTGAAAAAAGATACATGATCATACGAATTACCAGACCAAAATGAACGAGCGGATCACCTCGCTGGCGCTACGCACCCGCTGGGGTGGTTAGCCACATTTTGATTGGTGCTCCGACACCCGCTGTGCTACGACACCCCACTGCAAGTGGAAATGAACACGGTCTCGATCGTGCTCCCACTCTCCCGGGCTGTGCTACGCACTTTGCTGCAGGAAGTGTGCACGTCCCTCAGAGTGTAGTTACTTCAAGACCCCAAGATCAGACATTGTACCTTCGGGTACTTATTGCATCATGTCTCATCATTTCTTATGATTGGCCCTTAGGTGTTGACAAACATATATAAAACATCACAATGAATAAGAGTAAAGATCCAATGTATCTCTCAGATCCGACAGTTCAGAGCACCTACGCATTCGTGATTCGACAAAGTTCGTGGTACCTATGGGTACTTCAGATTCGACTGCTTTGCAGTACCTACGGGTAAAGCAAACGGTCAATGGGTTAAACGGTTACGTTAAACGGTGACGGTGAAAAATACAAACCTTTGATCACACTGCTTAATAAACGGTAAAAATCGAAACACGAACACGAACCGCTTAATAAACTGCACACGACACGACCAAATACGCCTAATTTTAACCGGTTTGGTCAAGGTCGGGTTAATACGATAAACCACTCATTTGAATTGCATTTAATTGCTTACCAATTCAGCCAATCTTATTTAACACGGTAAAACCACCCGTTTAACCATTTAACACCGTTTATTTAAAAATGCTAACTTCATAAACTAACAAACTAACACAAAAGCCGTGGAGGTAATGCTTTTTAATTTATTAAAAATGATATATTTTCTATGTGGCTGTTATTAAAAATGATTAATTTTTTTTAAAAAAAATATTAATTTATTAATTTTATTTAAATCGTAAATCCCGGGTGTTAGAAACGGCCACATGTCTCACCCGAACACGACCGCTTATTAAACTGTTAAACAAAGACCCGCTGACACCCGAACTGCTTAGGTCTCACTCCAAACCCGCGAATCAGCCGTTAATCGGCCCGCGCAATCATGCCAGAGTCAATTTTTTGACAGCCTACCTACCGTACTCAGACTGATGCAAGCTCGGTGGTACCTACGGTACTCCCAGACTGATAGTTCTCTCGTAGTACCTACGGTACTCCTCGATCCAATAAGTTCTCGTGAGTCTCACGGTACTTCGCTTCGATGAAGGCGTAGTACCTACTGTACCCTATACCGAATAAGTTCCTCGCCTCGATTAAGTTCTATCTCCGATTAACTCCTGCCTTCGATTTAGTTCGTAGCACTCACGTGTACTCCCCCGTGACCGACAAGTTCCGTCGATTAAGTCCCTCGTCTCTACTTAAGTCTCCAGAGTACCCACGTACCCCCAGAACCGATTAAGTTCTCAGTGAGTACTACGGGTACCTCGCATTTCATCAAGTTCCTCAGAATACCTAAATCAGACTGATTAAACTGCAGAGGACTCACTGTGCAATTCCGTATTGGATTAAGTTCATTTATATCCGATTGGTCTCTGGGTACCACACTCTGCAGATTCGATAGTTCCAAACGTTTCGGCACTCCCCAAGATCGCTAAAACAAAGTATAAGTTTATAGCACTTAACGTACTCAGACGCGAATATAAGTATAAGTCTGTAGTACTACGTACTCGCAACTTAAAATACATATGTATCCTCGTTATGATTCAGATCTGGCATGACGAATGTCCATACCGATATGTATCTCGCATACGTCAAACTGACTCAGATATGATTAGTTCGACTATTGTACTCACGGGTACCTTCGTGACAAGGATAAGATCCCAAGATAAAGTATATGTCTGTAAGGACTGGCAAAGATAAGTTTGTGAAGACAAGTATAGTTCAGAATACATGTATGAGATCCAAATACATGTATAAGTTCAGAATACAAGTATAAGCCCAGGAAGACAAGCATTTATCAGAGAACAAGTATAAGATAATGGTACCAGATGGTTTTATAAGATTTATTGGTATCTCCAGAGGCGGTAAGTTCCAATACCAAGATATGTTCAGAATATTCCGTAGCATCTACGCACTTCCCGAACAAGATAAACCCAGAACAAGCATAAGCCCTTTTAACCCCACGTGGCACCGAACAAACATAAAATTGGCAAGATGCTTCCAATGGGGCGATATTCGCTTCTTGACTCATTGAGTCCTCTGACAAACATAAACAAGGAAGTATGTTCTAAATATGATAAAAGTCTCAGAATTCCTACTGGAGTCCCGAACAAACATGTCTGCTAAGTATGTCTAATAAGGATAAGTTCAGAATTCCTACTTGAGTCCCTGAATAAACAGGTGTCCTAAGCATAAGTTCAGCATAAGAATAAGATCCAACCCAAGGAGATCTAACAAGCGTAAGTCCGTTATAAATAGCATTTATAAGTTCATAATATAAATGCATGAAATTTTATATTATCTCGCTTTTGTTTTATGCAAGCAAATGTGTGCATAAGACATATGTTTCACTGTTGCAAAGCTTGTGCTACACGGTTTTAATCCGCAGTACGTGAGGAAGACATCCTACACTTCGACAACAGCCCAACACACTCAGGAAGTGCCACTATATGTAGGCCCGGCCTGAGTCAGAATGTAAAAGTATAGTTTTGTATTTTAGAACGACTCAAGAACGCTGCAGGAGGATTTTGATGGACACCACTCCGCCAGAAGTTCTTTAATATTATAAGATGGGCCATACCCAGGTACCGGGCCTGACAAAAAAAAAAAAATCGTGTAGCAAATCCAGTCCTGAGTCTCAGACCCAGTCCTCTCGTTCAGATCCACCAATCGGTCGGACCGGATCTCGACAAGATTAATCTAACATCTTTAACACGGTGGCAAGGAAATCAAATAAAATGTGCAATTCTTTTATGAGTGCAAAGAATATGCCTTGGAAAAGGCCAAGAATATGCCTCCAAGACTGCCAATTGATTCTCTGTTGTGTTTTGAAGAACGATCAGGGCATGAGTTTGCCGACTAACCGTCCGTCTCACGTCTCAGACTCATCTTCCTTGAAAAATCGACAAAGTTGATACCAATTTTATGGTAGAATAATGAAATTTGTGATACCAATTCCGAGGAATTATTCTTGGATACAAGAGGTCAAAGTCGAACCAGTATCCCAACACCTCTTTGATCTAGATCGAAGGCGTGAACCCCAAGGAGTAGGTTGCGTGGTACTGCAGAAGAAAAGTTCGATGTACGATATGTTCTTCTTCACTTTGTATTGTGTATGATCTTAATGTGAATGTGGAGTAGAAATGTTTTTAGAGAAGAAGCTTAGTGCCATCGTGCGATCATGCACGTGGAGAAGAAGCTTCTAAGTCTTTTTCTTTGTACCGTGCAGTCATGTTTCCTCTTTTGGAAATTTTGTCTTCTCGTTTCTCCCTCTTTTTTTTTTTTTTTGGTCTTTTCTGGTTTTACAGATCTTGGACCAACCCAATGGCTGAACCCTTGTATTCTCAAAAAATGTATATGTAGCGACGCCGGAAATATGATCGGAGAAGAAGACAGCCCAGTGGGGCTAAAGGCCCAAAGATCGATTGTATAAGAACTTTAATCAAGAAATCGAGAATCGGGGCAGAACACCAGATAGGTTTGGTGGCTATAAACCTGCTCTATAGACAACCTGAACTAAATAAGTGTTTTTAATATCTGGGACGTTAATCAAAACAAACAAAATAATTTGATTTTAAATCAAGGTTCTCCGATACCAAATCGACATACCACTACGAATAATAATATTAACAAATGAAAGCGAATAAAATAAACAAATGAAAATTTCAAGTTTTCAATATTAATCAAGTATGCTAAAAACAATAAAATATGCGTTATTTATAAAAGACCAATGTAAATCCTAATGACAAATCTCAAATATCATAATGTATAAACTAAAAGCATTCAACTAATTTAATCCAAAAAAGCATAATTAAATAAATAACTAATAAGAATAAAATTCATCATCGACTACGTTTCTATCTGCTTAAAAGATAAATTGTTCTCACTCCACGCCTCCCCATTAGTTACCCTGGTTAGTTTTGATATAACATGAACACTACTGACACTAATTGCTATCCCTGAACAACTGAGGTTTGAGCCTATGTTTTCAGCTTTGGATGAATGTTGGATCAACCTTTCCCATGGCCATAAATTTTTTTTTTTTATCACAAATTAATGGTGGTTGCCATGGTGCTATATGCTTCTCTAGGATTCACAGATCTTAACAGTTAATAATTCTCTTGGAGTAAAATTTCCAAGGGGTAGGTAGTAAATGACTATTCCATTACTGCAATATGCATTGATGCTTATTTATTAAGCAATTTACATTATTATTTATCGACTACTTTAGAGAGCTCAAACAAGCTCTGTTTGATTACAGATGGATAATGTCCCACTGACCCTTTTACTCTGATACCTTGAAATGAGAAATTTGGATGTTTTCCACATCAAGCTTCTTGAAATTACTTCCCTTTCTCATAGTAAAGAAATTTCCCCAGTTGTATTCTTTATACTTTGGCTTTTCCCCCTTCGTCAGTTCCTCCAAGGGCTGCACCCAAGCATGGTGCCCGGGATTGAAGAAGAACGGAATTGAAAACCTTTCCCTCTCTCGATTCACCATCACTCTGTGCTCCACACTCTCATAAGTCTCGTTGCTCCAAACCTGGGTTAATACCAGTATAACTGTTAAACAAAAAAAAAAAAAAAAAAAGGGAGAATAGCCCACAAAAGATGGTTACAAGCAATATACGATTTGCACTTAAAACCTCAAAATAAAGAGCACCATCGACAGGCTGCGTAATTAAGCACTGGCCATAATATTCATTGCCGCAATAACGCACTGACACCATATAAACTTTCGTTAACCCAAACCTGATACGAATAATAAACGTGTTAACATTCGCTAACCCAAACCCAACTCATTTATTATTCGTGTTAACGAATACGGTAATCTACGACCTGGTTTATTTAAAATAATAAGCACTATAATTAATCATCCATGATATTTAACACAAATAATTTATTAAATTTAAGATGTTTATTAATTTTATTATTTAAATTAATAAGTAATTATAATTAATAATTCATTTATAAACACAAATAACTTATTAAATGCGTTAATTAATTAATATAATAATAACAGGCCATCTCTAAGAATTGTGACAAAGTATATCAACACGACACGGCCCATTCATTAAACGCAGGCGTACACCACGAATACGATCTAAACACGATTATACTCAACCCAAACCCGCAAAACCGGCTGGTTTAATCTACGCTGCTCACGTTGTCTGGATCAAATTTTGCCATCCCATCAAGCCACTATGTCAAACAGATAGATGCCACGACGAGTATTGGCTTATTATGACTATTAAGAAAAAATCACAAAACTATAGAAAGTCCACAATACATCTCAATCACTCTTAATACTTTTACAATCCTATATAACTGAAGGGGCCGTGAGCAATGGCCCTTCACTAAATTTCTAAAAAATCCATAATGTTCGGAGTGTGAATTGGAGAGAATTTAGGTCACAAAACTCTAACAATAACTAAGTTAACCAAATGGGTGTAAAATTCCTTGAGCCAAACAGTATAGATAAGAACTAAGAAGAGTATACTTGTGATTCATAATTCTTGGGTGGTACCTGAATTAAGTCCCCAACATTGATGATGTAGGCATCTGGGGTGGGCTTAACTCGAATCCATTCTCCATCGGTTTTCCTCTTTACTTCCAACCCTCCAACATCATCCTGGGCAAGGATGGTTAAGGCTCCAGCATCCTTGTGGCGACCAACACCCAGAGCTAGGTGAGGGACTGGGCAAGGAGGGTAGTGATTGAGTCTGATGAAGGTAGTTGATGATCCTTCAAAGAACAGATTTAATCTGTTTTCCGCCAAACCCAAGCTCAGAGAGATGAGTCCCAACAGCTTGAAAGCTAGCTTTTCCATTTCTCTAGCGTATTCTTCACATACCTCCCTGTACCAAATCAATTCAATTAGAAAACAGAAACAAATGGTCTGTTTGGTTACAATTTTTGAAAATAACTGTTTTTTGTTCTGAAAAAAAAGAAAAACAGGGAGAATTGACTGTTGTAACCGTGAAATTTGTACCTTAATTCAGGAGGGTATTCAGGCCACTGATTGATAAGCTCTTTAAGCTCCTCATCGTCCGGATCCGGCGAAGCAGGGATGAAGGTCGGAGTTGACACCGTGAAATCAAAGACTTCCTTCCAGTCTCTAACGTTCTTGGTATGCTCAGTATCATAATATCCATAAGGATTCACTTCATCTCTCCTCACCTTCCTCTTCTCCTCTAACGGCAGAGCGAAGAACTTCCTGGCAGCGTCCTCAATTTTCCGGCGAGACTCCGGGGGCACGCCATGGTTGATGACTTGGAAGAAGCCCCAGTTCTTGCTTGCGTCAGCAATTTGAGAAACAAGTTCGGAAGCATTAATGGGGGAAGAGAGATCAATGAGGGGGATGCCTTCAGCTTCGATGATTTCGAGGTTAGGCCTGTGTTCGATTTCTTGGATGAAGGCTGGATCGACCTCTCCCATGGCTGTTGTTCTTGTTTGTTTAGAAATGGTGTGTTGTGCTTTGTGGTGCTGATAGGCTTAGCTACAGGTAGTTTTTGTTGCTTGGGCAGATTGGTTCCGTACATTGAACCTGGACATGATTGGGAATACGTTCTAAATTTTGGTTGGCCGTGTGAGATCATGCCTTAGCGCAGATGTCAATCAGATGTGATCGAGTCTTACCTTGTTATTTCCAAAAGAGAAATTCATTTAAAACGGATGAATTCAAAATTTATTTTTTATTTTTGACAGCTGTTTAACTTTAGTCATAATATATAGGAATGTTATCTCACTGACTTCGAACTGAGACCTGACCCTTCCTTATCTTTATACTCCAGGTCTCTGTTTTTTAAACGTAAGTGTTGAACACTTTATCTATTCATGATAAACTAATTTAAAAATTATTTTTAAGATTAATATATTGTAAAGTAATCTTGAAAATATCAACATTTTAGATAAAAATGTTAGAGATATTCCCCTGATAACTAGATCCCTTATAAATATTTTATCTCATTCTTATATTATAACTATATTTCAAGAGCATTTTTATTCAAAAATGGTGTCTTTTTATACCCCTTTTTGGATTTCAAATAATAAAGTTAGTTTTATAAATAATTTTTGAATTTGTCATTTTCAAACTTTTATACCTTTCCAAAATCTATAGTTCAAAGGGCATAACTTTCAATAATTTTATTGACCGCGCAGCCCATACTCAAATAATTTTCATCCGTATTGATCTAGAATCTTGCTTTGTTCAATTATACCTTTTGTATTACTAAATCAGTTTGTATTTTCAAGTCTATCATACCTAACTCAAATAGTAGAGTATTCATTATTTCAAACAAGCATAAGGCATAAGACGAAAAAAGGGTTCCCAAATTCAAGTTGATATGAAATCTTACTCTCTTCAACTATACCTTTTATATTACTAAATAAGTTTGTATTTTCAAGTCTATCTAATTCAATTGGTAGAACGCTTACGTTTCAAACAGACACAAGACATACGAAAGAGGGCGAAGGGGGAGGGTTCCATGTTCGAGTCTCTTGAGACAATTTACTATCTTAAAATTAAAGTGTAATAAAAAAAAATTTGTATTTTCAAATCTATGTTTTTTATTTGAGTCTCTAGTTATGCTCTTATTGAATTGGTTTGAATTTTATTACACCAATACAAGGATTAAGGAAACAAATTTAATTAATATTATGAATTACGCTGAATAAAAACAATAAGATATAAAGGAAAATAAGAAACACATATTTATGTGAAAACTTTAAACAAGGAAAAGGCATGGAAAGGAGAGGAGAAATCTACTATTTAAAATATGAGTATAAGATTGAAGTATTACTGTTATAAGAGAAAAACCACAAAACCCGAAAATGTCACACAATATCTTAAAATTCCCCACAATACTTTAGTATTCCATAAACCTTACAAATATATCAATATTTATAGGCATCTCAAAATTGAATATGCTCATACTCTAATAAGATGAATGATGGGTTATGAGATTAGACTTATCAACCCGATTCCTTTACTAAAATGCCTAAAATGATCTTTGATGTTACTGTGATACTTTTTGGATGAAGTTAAGCAAAATTCGGATCACCCAATTTTGACATATTAGTACCTTAGAATAAAGGTTGGTTTGAGAATTTTGAATGTTACAAACTTGATTTTTTTGCATCTTTAAATATTTGTAATGTTTTTATTTTGAATCAATTTTCATATTGGTATTTTTGGATTTTAACAAGAATATTTCAACTAAATAAACAATTGAAAGTACTTAAAATATATATGTTAAAAGTAAATACCTTTTTCATTACAATTGTCAACAAATTATTACTATTATTATTATTTTAACATTTATTTACTTTACATTATAATATAATATTATATTCCTTATAAATACATTCTTATTTTGACTCATCCCTTCCCTTTTTATACCTATTGTAATTCTTAATCATGTGAGTTAGCTCTTTTGACATCAACAAATTATATTAGGAACAATTAAATAGTGTCATATTTCTTTATCATGGAAACCAAAAATATTCTCGCTTAGTAATAATCTAAAATAAAGCCCTACCCTAAAAAGTAATTTGTGATAAAATAAGCAGGCAATCATTTAAGAGCAGGTACGAAGAAGAAGAAGAAGAGAAGGAAGAAGACAAAGGAGAAGCTAACCCACCAATACAACAACCTTACCCATTTACTCTCTCTTGACCATTTTTCTTTCACCATGACCTACTCTACCAACGCCACAGGCTCGATTGGATCCACCTATTCATCACTTCAATAATTAGCAAAGTGATAAATATAATTGAATTTTTTATTTCAATTATATTGAATTTTTTATCCTTCTATTAATGCCATGTGTACATGCTGTTAACCTTACACGTTCATTGAATATTAGCCATTTGTTAGGCAGAATAGACCTATTTCTACTTCTTATGTAGCTAAAAAACTTTCTTGCTATTAGAGACATTCATGATATCACCTGGGTTCACAACTCATATTAGCTTAGAAAATGAACTTCATTATAGACTTTTAAATATACTAATGAGAATCAAATATTAAAATTATAGAGAAATGATTCAAACCTAAGACCTTTTGTCAAACCAAGCTCTTATATCATGTTAAACGATCAAATCACTTAAAAACTTACACTTGTAGAATTTGGATTCAATATGAATATTATGATGCATGGATGTTTAAAATGTGTTTCTAAATTATGACTTTCCGAAAGAAGTTTATATGGCACATTCATCAAATTTTATTCATCTTAAATTCCCTGATCATATGTGTGAATTAGAGAAAATATTTTACATTTTCAAACAATTTTCCTTGGCTGGTTAAACAAACTTAAACCAAACTCTTTTTAACGGGGCTTCATTGGTTTTCTTACGAATTCTTTCATATTTATTTATCAATTGGTGAGTATATTTTATACTCATTTTATCCCTATGTTTTGTCTTTTTTTTTGTTTGTAGTTTTTAGATATAAATAAGTGTTCTAATACCCTAAATGTTCCTCTTTATTATTAGGTCAACCATTGAAATCGGAGCAAAAACAAATCGAAAAAGTGAAAAATCAGCAAACACCACTATAACATGTATCAGCTACTGTATATCAACATTTTTAGCTATAATATGACTTCAAATGACATCAAGCTTAATATGGATGGATTCTACATTTTAAGAACTTTCCAATGGTACCAAGAACACCAAATTTAGAGTCTAGACGAGAAAGTTATGGCCTCGAAAATTTATGGTCACGACTACAACACTTCATGGTTGCAACCGTGGTCACGACCACATAACATCTATGGTTGCGACCACGAGACGATTTGCGGCCCAACACCAGTTTTAGCCCAGTTTCGGCCCATTCTCAAAAAGCCTATAAAAGACAACACGATCTAGGGTATTAGGGGGACGATGAAGAAGAGGTCTCTCCTACGGGGGGAGAGAGGAATAAGCCCCTAGGGCAAGACTCTTGGAGGAAGAAGACGAAGATGAAGAAGTTTATTTAGTGTTTTGTGGTTCTTCTTTGGTTGTAAAATTTCAACTCATGTTTTGATTTTATTTTCTAGGGTTTTAGATGTAGTTTGATTTTGATTTATGTATTTGAACACGGGTTTATATTCTAATTGATATTTGAGACATTTTTTTATTAATTGTTCTATCTTGTTCTTAAAGCGTATCGATGATTAGATACCATTGATATGTGATGTGGTTCAATTCGAGATATGAGAAGTGAGAGTTGGATTAGACATGAGTAGAACAACACATTTTACCATAGTTTAGAGATATTCATGCACTACTAGAAAATCTTGAAATAGCTACTACTGTCACTTAGTAGCTAGCTAATTAACTACTACATAGCTACTAAATAGCTACTAGTATAAAAGGTGTTAGGCTTAGCTTCTAAATTGTTACTATGTAGTAGCAAAAAGTGGTTTCGCAATGTTAGCTACTAATAGTAGATGCAAAATAGTAGCTAAATAATTTCCCTTATATAACTAATAATTGATGTTAATTAAGCTAAATAGGCCTAACATCTTATTTACTATTTACAAGCTAAAATACTACCAAGACAAAACCTTGGCTATTAAGTAGTAGTTATGTAGTAGCTACATAGCTACTACATTGTTGGTAGTAGCTAAATAGCTACTATATAACTAATAAATTGATGTTAGTCGCTAAATAGCTACTATACAACTCTATTCTGGTAAAATCTTCTGAGAGCAAAATCTTGACTATTAAGAAGTAGTTATGTAGTAGCTACGTAGCTATTACATTGTTGGTAGTAGCTAAATAGCTACTATTTAGCTACTATTTAATAGCTAACATACCAATTTGGCTACTAAGTAGTAGCTATGTAGTAGTTATTTAGCCACTACTTTTTTAGTTGCTAAATAGCTATTGAATTGTTGTTAGTCACCAAATAGCTACTAATTAGAAGCTAAAACACTAACAAGTCAAAAACCGTAGCTACTAAGTAGTAGTTATGTAGTAGCTATGTAGTAGCTAAATAGCTATTACATAGCTACTACTTAATAGCTACCATACTAATTTAGCTACTAAGTAGTAGCTATGTAATAGCTAAAGAGCTACTATATAGTTACTATATAACTACTACATTTGTTTAAGTCGCTAAATGACTACTATAAAACTATTGCATTGATGTTAGCAGCTAAATAGCTACGACACAGCTACTATTTAGAAGCTGAAATACTACCAAGCCAAAACTGTACCTACTAAGTAGTAGCTATATAGTAGTTAAGTGGCTACTGCATTGTTGATAGTAGCTATTTAGCTACTATTTAGTAGCTAACTTATTAATTTGGCTACTAAGTAGTAGCTATGTAGTAGCTGAATAACTACTACCTTGTTGACAGTAGCTAAATGACAATAGCTAAATTGTAACTTTTTCAAAATTCAGTCATAAAAATTTAAAAAATAAGTTTGGAATCAATTTATAAGTTTGGACTCATTTTTTTAAAAAGGATTTATAACTTTTAAATTTAATTCAAAATTGTAAATTCTCTAGAATTATGACAAGTTTGGATTCAAATTTTTAAAAGATTTATAACTTTCTAAAAAAAAATCAATTATGGAAAAATTTAAAAATAAGTCAATTTGCACATATTAAATTATAATTTTAAAATTCATATAAATTTTAAAAATAATATTTAATTAAATGATAAATTCAACTATAAAAATATAATATTTAAGTGTTGACAAATTTAAATATTAAATTATTTTAATAACAAATCAATGCTTAATAAAGTAATTAGAATTATTATGATTATTTAATTTTACATTTTATAATAAATTCTATAAACTAAAAATATCTAAATTGTAAAACCCGGGTGAATTTGAATTTTTCTTAAAAATGGCAAAACAGTAAATTGTTGTAATAGTACAAGTTGCAAACTTAGAATTTTTCTAGATATTGGATGATGAAATGGATCTGGCTTGTTGGATTAAATGTAATCCCAGTTCTGAGATAATTCGTCCAATTTTGAGACGGTCGGAATTTTTCGCGATTTTTCGGCGACGAGTGCAGTGGACTAAAAATTCAGTTTTGAAAAATAATTTAAGTAAAATTCATTTTAAAACAATTTAAGCTTCAATCGGGATGAAATAAATCGTTTCGGGGCGAAAAAGGACCCGAGTAAGTCGGGGACACGTGGCGCAACGTGGGCCAAACATTTAAGTTGGATAAGTTAGAACAAAAGAGACTTTTGGACAGGAAAGGGTAGTTTTGGCTGCTGTTATGGGAGAGAGGGAAAAGGGAGAGAAAAGGAGAAAATCCAAACTATCTCTCGACGATCCAAGGGGTTTTGTCGGTCGGAATTCGTCGAGCTAAGAGTCAAAGTTCATCTATTTGACGAGGGCCACGCGTACATACCAAAAAGGAGGGATTTCACCAAAGATCCAAAAGATGAGATTTCGGGAAATCAAGGATTTTGGGCTAGGGAGGCTTTCTACCCATGCTACTAAGCTTCAAGAGATAGAGTTCTTCCTACTTTGGTTTATTTCTACCTTAATGGGGTTGATTTAAACGGTTTTGGACTGAAGGGACTATTTGGGACTGATTTAGAGGGTTATTTGGCCTTATTTCCAGCATTTGTGCTATTTCCAACTTTTGTGCCTTGTTTTATGGCTCAATTGGGAACTGTTTTGGGACCCTTTTTATGGCTGTTTTGAGGCTGGTTTGTGGGCTGTTTTATGACTCAATTAGGGACTGTTTTGGGACCCTTTTCATGGTTAGTTTGTGGGCTGTTTTATGGCTCAATTGGAGATTGATTTTCAGACCTAAAAAGAGAGAAATTGGACTAATGTCCTTCATGAAAATTGTAGCTCCATTTGAGAACTTGATGTTAGGCTTTTGAATCACCCAAATTGGACCTATATAACTCAACTTATGGTCCATTTTCTGGGATTGTTACAGGTTGCCCTATTTTGATCCTACATACTATCCAGATTTTGGGATTGATTTTCGGTCAGGGAAAAGAGAGAAATGGGACTAGTATCCTTCATAAAAATTGTAACTACATCTGAGAACTTGATGTTTTGAATCACCCAAATTGAACCTCTATAACTTAAGTTATGATCCATTTCCTAGGACTACTACAGGCTGCCCTGTTTTGACTCTACATATTGTCTAGAATTTGGGACTGATTTTTGGTTGGGAAAAAGAGGGAAATTGGACTAGTATCCTTCGTGGAAATTGTAGTTTCATATGAGAACTTGATGTTAGGATTTTGAATCACCAAAATTGGATCTCTATAACTCAAGTTATGGTCCATTTTCAGAACTACTACAGGCTACCCTATTTTGACCCTACATACTATCCAGATTTTGGGTTGGGAAAAAGAGGGAAATTGGATAGTATCCTTCGTGGAAATTATAGCTGCATCTGAGAACTTGATGTTAGACTTTTGAATCACCCAAATTGGACCTCTATAACTCAAGTTATGGTACATTTTCCAGGACTGCCACAGGCTGCCCTGTTTTGACCCTAAAAGTAATACATGATTGTTTTTTACGCCTTAGATTAATTACATACATGAAAAACCTTATTTCTCCCGTTCAAGTATCGTTGCATGATAAATTATCATATCATGTACTAAAGAAGATAAATTGTAAAATTATGGAAATGGCTTTCTTGTTGAGCCAATCTTAATTTTACAATTTGTATGTCTATCATATGGTTGATAATTTGTCTACAAATGATACTTAAATTGTCCGTTTAGATAGTTTAGAAATACATAATTCCTATTAAGTGATTTACTAGTGTTTTTTCTATAGTGAGAGATTCAGATAGTCATTCCTTTTTGTTCTCTGGCTGCATATTTGGATAAGGTGATATAATATTAGTTACTTAACTAAGTGACTAATATTGTGTTTGTACCTTAATCAAATAACTATTGCTTGAAATTAAGGGAAATCTTCAAGAATTATATAAAAATAGAAAAACACTAAGTAGTGACTAGTAGAATTATGCATTCTAAATAGGATAGGAACCACCATAACTTATAATGCAAGAAGTTCAACGACATACTTATAATCTATACTAAATGTTTCCTGATTAAGTTTTTCCAATTTTCTAGTAGAGTGTGTTATCTGACAATTGCTTTTCATGGATTTATTTTCTTATAAAATATTGACTTATTCCCTAATGTTGTCTACAATTGTCAAGCTCAACATTTAAAATGGCTTCAAATCGAAGTTGGATGTATTCTAGGCTCATAAATGGTCTCTTAAACCTAGAGTTTTTGGTTGGTTTGGAGAAATTTATAGAATTCACATGTAGTAAACTTGAATGGATGGATAGTAACGAGATAAAGTGTCCATGTACACTTACGAAGTGTCGAAACCGTAGTTATCATCAAATTGATATTGTAAAGTATCACTTGATGAAGAATGACTTTATACCGGGGTATTATGTTTGGGCAAGACACGGGAAATGGAACCGGATTCAATTCAAAATTCTGGTTATGCCCAACTAGCATTTGAGTCAAATGATAGTTGCCTCAATGTGGCCTGTCCAAATGCTTGTCCAGGATATTTGAAAATAGACAATGTCTCCTCGTTTTCCTCCCAATTTTCTCCACAAACATCATTATTTTGGGACACCCATCTATGCCTTGTGTGTACATGCTCCTCAAAATAGTATGAACAAAATAATGAAGCTTCTTCAACTAAATAGGCATTGCATATTGAACCTTCAACACGTGTCTTATTTTTCACATTGTTTTTGGCTTACAAAGGTACCTACATTATATGTCTAGTTGGTCATTGCATAAGTGAAAAGTGAGTAATCATAGTAACAAGAATTACCTCTCGAAGGATACATCCACCAATATTGCCTTTGGCCAGTAGTGTGCTTCATGAGCCAGTGTGGGGAAAATGCTCCATCGAGTCAAAAAACTAGGAGGGAATATGCGCTTAAGCTTACACATAATAACTAGGATATGTCATCATTTTTGATAATTATAGATTTAGATCCTTGAAAAACATGCTGCTTGATGGTGCCTTCCACACATTACGTGGCAGCAATTCTGACAATGTAATGACCTTTGCATGAAAACATAGCCAAATCATGGCTCTTCATCCCCGAGCAACTTACGCTTTTGCATGTCCACATCAAATAGTGCAGTGCATATCCATGCGGTATCTTAGATTTTAACTCATTCACCTGGCAGCTTGTTTCGATCTTATTAAGTGTGTTGCAAGCTTTAGGGTACTTGGTCATTCCCTCTGCCTTCTCTAACTCCTGGCATCGATAGTACTCATTTGACTCTTGTCTAGACTTAGAGGTGTCTTTAGTTTTACCCGGCACATTCATAATCGTGTTAAACACGTTCTCAAAGACATTTTTCTCAATGTTCATGACATCTAAGTTATGTCGAATGAGTAGTGCTCGGTATGGAAATCGAGTACTCATCTTCTTCCATCCTTAGGCTTTGCCTCGGATCATTAATATTGAGGATCCATTGGATTACCTTTTTCAATCCAAGGTTAGTAATTAGGTGTAAAATTTCATTTCCACTCAATATAGGAGGTGTCGTGGCAGTTACCACCATATTTTTAAGAAAAACATATCTATTCCTTCAAAATATGTGGTCTGCAAGTAAAAAATTATGGTGGGTGTCAAACCAAGATTGCTTTCCACTCTTTGAAAGTGTGAATGCCTCTGAGTGACCCATGCAATACGGACATGCCAATCGACCAATTGTGCTCCACCATAACAACATTGCATAACCAGGGAAGTCACTGATGGTCCACATTAATGCCGCTCTTAACTAGAAATTTTGTTTCGTTGAAATTTCATATGCTAAAATTCCAACATCCCACAATTCTTTTAACTTGCCTATAAACGGTTGCAAAAAAACATCTAGCTTATGTTTGGGATTCCTAGGATCCAACACATTTACAATTAGAAGCATAGATGTCTCTTTCATAAACAACCATGGCGGTAGATTATAAACCGTTAAAATCATCAACCATGATGAATATTATTGCCCTGACTGCCTAAATGGTTGGAACCCATCAGTACACAGCCCTAGTATCGCATTTCTACTCTCAACTGCAAAATTGGGGTGTACTGTATTGAAATGCTTCCAAGCAATGGAATCAGAGCGGTGTTGCATTTCTCCTTCTACAACCTCGTGCTCTACGTGCCACCTCATATCATTAGCGGTAGCCTTAGAAGCATACAACCTTAGTAGTCGAGGAGACAAAGGAAAGTAGTACATTTGTTTTTCTTCTTATACTTGTTTCTGCTCGAGTCGGTCTCTTGTATCATTGATGGCCACAAATCTTACAAATTGTGAGATCATTGTCTTCTCCTAAGCGACATACAACTATTGTTCTGATAATGGATCTTCTCAGTAGTAGCTTCAAGCCTCCGACCAACCTTTTAGAGTTGTAAAAGTTCTCGATCACGAGATTATCATTTGGTACAACCTCCTTTATCAATTGAGCAATATCATCAAACTCCCTTTGAGACATGTGGTGTCTTGCCTTCATATTCAACATTCTAGCAACCAATGATAGTTGCGAATATTTTTGGAAACCAGGCCCCAATTCTTTATTCACAGCACTTAGCATGTCAAAAAACTTATGTGCTTTTGGATTGGGTTCATCTGATATTTCATTACAATTGAAATTAGGCCCGGCGGCATCCATAACCATACTATGGTATGCATTTTCAACTGACTCAGATGCTGGTTAGGCATCACCAAAATTTTGAATTGAATCTGGTTCCATTTCCTCGTGTCTTGCCCAAACATAATACCTCGGTATAAAGTCATTCTTCATCAAGTGATACTTTATAGTATCACTTTGATGATAACTACGGTTTCAACACTTTATCTTATTACTATCCATCCATTTAGGTTTACTACAAGCGAATTCTATAAATTCCTCTAAACCAACCAAAAACTCTAGGTTTAAGAGACCATTTATGAGCCTAGAATACATCTAACTTTGATTTGAAGCCATTTTAAATGTTGAGCTTGACAATTGTAGACAACATAAGGGAATAAGTCAATATTTTATAAGAAAATAAATCCATGAAAAGCAATTGTTGCATGTAACACACTCTACTAGAAAATTGAAAAAACTTAATTGTGAAACATTTAGTGTAGATTACAAGTATGTCGTTGAATGTAGCACCCCTTTTTCGATCCGACCCGATTAGCAGGTCCGAACCGAATCTAGGATGCTCTGATACCACTAAAGTGTAGCACCTCTTTTTCGATTCGACCCGATTGGCAGGTCCGAACCGGATTCGGGATGCTTTAATACCACTAAAGTGTAGCGACCCTCGAGCCTAACCCGACCCGATTGGTGGATCCGAACCGAAACCCAGGGACGCCTGGCCGAAGCCATTAATCAAATCAATTTATCAAATACATTTCATTAATATAAGCGTTTTTGTTCTCAAATCTTTGCGGAAGCGATTTCAATTTGGGGCAAGCCCATAAACATTTACAAATTCAATGCAATTCCTTTACAAAATATGCATTTAACCAAAAATGACATTTTATGCCGTTTACAACATGCTATCCAAAATCGTATTCAGATATAGGTACAAAAATAATTTCGGAGTTAAACTCCTTTTGTTTACAAAACAATGTCATACTCAAAAAATGGTGAGGATGTATGTGAACATACTTACGTGAACTTTACGAGTGACTGCAGGCTTCGACCTTGGAGTCTAGCTGTTAATCACTATCTATCATAAAACGGTACCTACGCATTGATAAAACAATCGCTAAGCATTTTCGTAGCAGTGGTTTGATCTGATTCTCTATTCCATTTTAAATTCATTACAAATCATGCATTTATCAAAATAATGTCTTTATACAATGTCTGTAATGTAATGTAAAAGATACATACAAATACACTTTTTAATATCATTTTTAGCTTTTCGGTTTTGCGATTTCCACGTATGACTAAGTCAACATTCACGACGAGATTTAGTTGGTGAATCCTGTCCTGTTTGTCGTGTAGTAGTAATGTGATTTCACATTCAATATTACAATCTCACATTTAATTTTATAAAAATTAACATTCCGCAGCCAGTTCATTTAGTGAATCCCGCCTTGTTTATCATTCGATGGCCAATGATTTACATTTCAATATTACGATCTCACATTGGACTATAGAATTAACATTCATGACGGTCGGTTGGTGAATCCCTTCTTGTAATTAAGTAGTAATGTGATTTCATTGAACAAATCGCAGTTACCTTCGCAGCGAATTCGAGTTGGTGAATCCGTCATGTTGATAATTCAATGTACATTTCAAATCAATTTACTCACATGCGATAAATTCACTTATGGATTGAATACTGCGCACATATCGCGAGATATTTGACAAACATTTAGTCTTAATAATTCAAATCAATATATATTTATTTCACAAATAGAACTTGAAATGGGAATTGAGTCATAGAGAATAGAACAATTTATCGATCCTTTGTCTCTTTCGATACCAGTCCTAGGTCAGGTTGTCGTCTTTACCCACACTTAGTCAAATACAATTTCTCCACTCTTAGTGGTTGAACAATTAATCGTACTAAACGAATATTGCCGAGGCGGCGATGTATGGTATGTTTTTCATTTAATTTCATTCTTATTTGAACCCCCATTAGTAATTTATTAGGGTTATTATACTATCGGTGTACGAATACGAGGTGTTCGGAAACAAAAATCCAAAAAATTTCTCGTTGTGAATAGTAGCTACGTTGCAACGTAGGCCTTTGCCGCGGCGTAGCTTTGCTATGCCTCGGCATACCCAATGGGTGCCATTTTGGCAACTCGGCCTCGCCGTGGTGAGGGTATCCCACGCCTTGGCGTGAGTGCACATGCGTGGTGTAGGGCCGGAATGTGCCCGGATTTTCAGTTTTTGCACTTTTGCAATTTTTCTCCAAAATCACCCTAAAATACCAAAACAAAATATGGGAATCGCTCCGTGCGTCTGTATAAATCCCCCAAACCAACCATGAGCAAAACCTATGGATGGATTAGTGTTTTTCTAACCCAAACATCATTTAAAGAAATCTAGGGTTTGTGTCATACCTTGAAATCTCGTCCTTTGAAGCCCTAACTTTCTTCTTCAACAATCTTGCAAAATCTTGCACAAACATGGAGAGATTCATACCAATCTCCAATTATTTTCAAAACCCTAGCTTTTTCTCCTCTCCCGCTCTCTCAAAAACTTTTTGCACAAGTGGGAGATTTCTAAGACCAAATGTGGTCTAATATCACTTATCCATTATAAGGCCATTGGCTTCCTCATTAATCCATTTTTATTTTCTCACTTAAAACACTAGTCTCCTTATTTGCACATTCACTTATCATTCATTTCACATTAGCATTTAAGCTTATCATTTGACCGTTAGGTCCTCATTTTACCAATTCCAAATTTTCCCTTTTTACACTTGGGTTATTTCCAGGTTCAATCAATTATCATTTAACATATAACATTTAATCATATGCTCACATATTCATTTCACATTTCACAATTTATCAGTTTTCCCGGAAAACCTAAGTTTGGCTCAATTCATACCTGGAATATATAATAAAATTATTATAAATATTCTAGGGTATTTTTGGGGCGTTACATTGAACTTCTTA
Source organism: Tetrastigma voinierianum (assembly GCA_016808115.1). Lineage (NCBI taxonomy): Eukaryota > Viridiplantae > Streptophyta > Magnoliopsida > Vitales > Vitaceae > Tetrastigma > Tetrastigma voinierianum. Next base: position 569,404 of record JAEQBH010000804.1, read on the forward strand.
CTATAAGTTAGGTGGTGGTTCCTATCCATTTAGAAATGCATAATTCCTACTAGTCAATTACGTAGTGTTTTATTATCTATTTTACAATGTTTCAGCCAGATGTGGGATCACAATGTCGGGCAGATCTGAGCCACAAAAAATCGGTCCTTTCAATGCAAACCGTTTTTGATCGAACCGGACAAGAACCGGATGAACCGTGATCGAGCCAGGTGGTACATTCTCGTGACAGGAAACGAGTTCGCTCCATAATTTTTTCCAAGTTAAAGCAGCGCCATTTGATGCTTTTTACATCGAAACGACGTCGTTTTGGTTAGAATTAGAAAGTTTGTTAGGTTAGAAAACTTGTAACTAAAAAAAAATTTAATTAAATGCGTAAACATGAATTTGAGCATGGGAAGGGAGAAGTTACAAAGGAACACGCCCATTGTGTGATTATTTTAGATGTTAACAAAATTATTTTAACACACCCCTAATTAAGTATATATTTATATAAATAATTTTATTCCATTTTTAATATGTTTTCATATTTAAACATTATACATATTTTTAAAATAAATTTTAAAATACTTTATTTATATAAAGTAATAAATAATATCTTAAATATTATTAATTATATATTAAATTTAAATAAAATATAAAATAATATATATTTATTGTAAGGCGAGAAAAGCACAAAAATTTGAATTTTTGCTAGGAAGGCGAAATAGCCATTAACTGATTGCTTTCTACGAATGTCGGATGATGAAGCGAACGGCGGATTAGAATCGTCTCGTAAATCACGATCGCCTGAGAATTTCGTTGAATTCCAAGACAGTTGGCTTTTCTCGAATTTCGACGTGATTATCGAGTGGACCACGAAAGTGAGATTTTGAAAATGCGAAAAATGTCAGCATGCAAAATATCTATTTAGATAGATGGGCTGAAAGCGGAATGAAATTAATTGTTTTGCGAAGCAGGCAGAAGAAGTGTGACACGTGGCGAAGGCGTGAGCCACGTGTCCCTGCCTCATATCTAAAATATCCCCAGAGCGAGGAAGTCTCATTTTTGTCTAGAGAAAAATTGTGATAGAGAAGAGATGGAAGAAAAGCGACTGACTGCGGTGATTTCACGGGGTTTTCTTAGGTTGAAACTCAACGGGGCCCGAGAGTTAAAGCTACTCTGTGACAGGAAATTTCTGACGTGGATCTTGGAATCCTTAAGATTCGCCTGAGGTTCGGGTTTCATGGAAATCGAGAAAAGCTGATATCTTGGGAAATCAGCGCAAATTGAGGTAGGGTTTTATCTACTCGGTTAAAATTTATTTAAGGGCATGTGTGTGTGTGTCAAAGTGGAGAATGCTGTCCAGTTTTTTTCCTCCGACCCCATGATTGTATTTTGGCCATAACTTGGCCATCCCTTATCCGAATTGAGTGATTCCAGTTTTTGGATAAACTAGACTTATAGAAGAACATATCTCCTTGAAATAAGTCTATTCAAATTCCGACCCCTTTGGAATCAGAAATGCATTCAAAGTGGAGCTATGTTCAGGCAGTTTTCTTGCTCATTTTGAGACCCCGTGATTGAGTTTTGGCCATAACTTGGCCATCACTCATCTTAATTGAGTGATTCCAATTGCTTTCTAAACTAGGCTTATAGGATAACATATTTCCTTGAAATAGGTCTATCCAAATTCCGACCCCTTTGGACTTAGAAATGCATTCAAAGGGGAGTTATGTTCAGATAGTTTATGGTTATGTTTGAAAAATGAGTAGTCCCGGTTGTTTAGGACATATCTTGAGTTTCGATGATCTAATTTGGGTGATTCGGTTGGAAGAACCACAGAACTGTATCTTCAAATGAGTATAAGACCCTAAATCGGGCATCACAATTTATTTCAGTGTAAGAAAAGTAAATGACCAGTTTTGAATGAAAAGGCTATGCGATCTTTACCGTCCAGAACTCCGTTCGGGTTTTTTGAACTCTATGGAAAGCCCATTGAGTCAAGAATCTATCCATATTCTTGTGGAGGGAAATTTGTGTCCACGACCTTGCTGAAAGTTGGTGTTTGTACCAAGTGTGAAAATGGGGCACAGTGGTCATATTTTTGATTGTGTGCCTCCAACTTCGAACGAGCATATCTTTTGCATCTGAACTCCGTTTTGGGTGTTCTTGGACTCTATGGAAATCCCATTGAGTCAAGATTCTTTCTATGTACCTGTGGAAGGCATTGGGTGATAAAAGATATGCTGAAAATCTATGTTTTGCACCAATTGTGCAGGTTACTTGGTTATGTCGATGTGAATAGTTGGGTTTTGACATGACCATTGCATGGCATGATGTAGGCTATTGTATTGGGTATGAATTGCCATGCGTTAGCCTAAGGAAGGTTATATGACATTATTTGTTTAGTCATGGATTCATGGATGCTAATATGCTTGATATGATATCTATATATATTGGCATGAAATATATGGAACTTATATGCTTGCAATATATGTTTGCATGGAAATTGACATAAAGTACAATTGATGAGAATGGTTCATGTAGTGTCGTCATGTATAACGTGCGAATTCTGATGAACGTTAGCGGCTGCATATGCACAGGGACATTAACATATTGGGTGTGTGTGCATGGGTATGACCATCCATCATCAGTGTTGATGAATGGGTAGTGAGTTCGTACTTTGGATGACGTCCAATAAATGACTCACGGTTTAAAGCATAAAGTGAAATATAATTAATGTGTGTTGGGCGGAGCAAGAAGGGACCGTTAACCCCCTCAGGGTGGCACGGAACATGGGTGTAAGAGACGGTGTGATCGAAAGTTTGTTACTTGAAAGAGAGACACACGGTCATGTTTATCACATAGACTTCGGGTTGTGTGATAGGAGTCGGGATTGACTTGGGATTTGTTGCCCATTGGCACTTGCATTGGGTAATGGAGCCGGTGATGGCTCGATACATGGGTCATTGGTAATACCAGTGATGGTTGTCACATTTGGCATATGCATATGTGAGACGAGTTAGTGAGTGGCTCGGGATATATTACTCAATGACATATTGAGTGATGGGTCGACGGGCTCGTCGTAGGGCATGGTGAGTCGAGGAGTCATTCATGGCATGTAGACATTCGGAGTAGACATGTGTATGTTCTTGACTTGGATGTGTGTTTGATTGTCTTGACTAATTGCATGCACTTAGGTGGGGAGTAGCCCTTGTAGGAGATTATCACTATTGGGTTTTGCTCACCCCGTCGTGGGACCACATTTAAGGTGCGGAGACGGAGTTACTAATGAATGACACTCCTTAGAGTCGGATTAACGAGAAAATGGGATTATAAGCTTTGATATATATTTGTAAATATATATGGGTGGTATTTATTTATTATAAGAGTGATAATTTAAACTCTTATGGACTATGATTTTATAGTCATGTGTTTATACGTTTGAGTATGGATAAATGGGCCCTACGTGGCCATTTTTACTTGTATGTGGACCCGGTGTGGTCTTTGTATAATATTGGGCCATGTTGCCATGTAATTGTACATGTTGTATTTTGGGTAGAGCTCTCCGTACAAAGGAGACTCTACTCGATTTTCGTTAAATCATGGGTCCCGGAAAAGGGGACACTATGGTGTGGTGTTGGGTTACTCGACATACACGAGTATTCCGCGGGTTGACGGGTTGTCAACGGGACCCTCGAGATAGGGGTGTCACATTTATTACGTCACTGGTTCAACCGTAATTCGACCACCGGTCCGACCAATGAACTGTGAAACGGTAACTTTTCCGGTTCACTCACCGGTCTGATTTTTAAAACATTGCTATTTTGAGAAAATTCTAGCAGCATTTCCCCTTAGTTCTCCAAGTACATGATTTGATTAAGGTATGAACACAATATTAGTTACTTAGTTAAGTAGTTAATATTATATCACCTTATCCAAATATGCACCTAGAGAACAAAAATGAATGACTGTCTGAATCTCTCACTATAGAAGAAACACTAGTAAATCACTTAGTAGACATGTCTTTTAAGCTTTATCGACGAGACGATTCAAGCATCGTTTATAGACAAATTATCAATCATATGATGAACATATAAATTGTAAAATTAAGATTGGCTCAACAAAGCCATTTCAAATAATTTTGTTATCTCTTAGTACATGACACTTGATAATTTATTATGCACTTGATACTTGAAACGAGGAGAACTAAGCTTTTTTCATGTATGTAATTAATCTAAGGCATAAACAACTATCATGTATTACTTGTAGGGTCAAAACAGGTTAGCTTGTGGCAGTCTCGGAAAATGGACCATTACTTGAGTTATAGAGGTCCAATTTGGGTGATTCAAAAACCTAACATTAAGTTCTTAGATACAACTACAATTTCCATGAAGAATACTAGTCCAATTTCCCTCTTTTTATGTCCGAAAATTAGTCCCTAATTGAGCCATAAAACAACCCACAAACAAGCCATAAAACAGCCATGAAAAGGGTCCCAAAACAATCCCCAATTGAGCCATAAAATAGCCCACAAACTAGCCATAAAACAACCATAAAAGGGTCCCAAAATAGTCCCCAATTGAGCCATAAAACAGGGCACAAAAGCTAGAAATAAGGCACATGAGAGGCAAGCCTAAAGTAAACTACAGGATGGTGGATCACTTTGTGGAGCACATGAGCTCTGAATTCAAAATGAGCCTAGTGGGAGAACGGACTTACTTTCTAGGCCTGCAGATCAAACAAACAGGTAATGGCACCTTCATTTCATAGACCAAATATGCCAAGAACCTGGTCAAGAAGTTTAGCTTAGAACCTACCACTCATCACCGCACACCTGTCGAGACTCATACAAAAATCTTTTGAGACGAAAATGGCAAGAACTTCGATCAAACACTGTACAGAAGCATGATTGGCAGTTTACTTTATCTCACAGCAAGCAAGCATACTCGATTTATGCTACAATGTTGGAATATGTGCTCGCTATCAAGCCTGCCCTAAGGAGAGTCATCTGATTACTGTAAAGAAAATTATCAAATGTGTTAATGGAACTACTAAATTCGGATTATGGTACTCTCATGACTCCACCACAACCCTAATGGGATACTGTGATGCTGACTGGGCCGATAACTTCGACGATTGAAAAAGTACCTAGGGCGGGTGTTTTTTTCTTAGGAACAACTTGGTTTCATGGTTTAGCAAAAACCATAATAGCATCTCTCTATCTACAGTAGAAGCAGAATATATTGCCTCCGGCAGCAATTGTTCGCAACTTATCTGGATCAAAAAATCATACTCTGAAGATTATTGTGTCACAAGAAGGATCTTGCAACATCAATACTTGACCTTTTATGTTGTAATCTCAATGTAAACATCTCAGAATCTGTTCAACACTCAACGCACCAAGCACATCAACATTCGACATCACTTTATTCGAAGTCTTGTCGAAGACAAAGTTATTGAGCTCAAGCATGTTCCCATGGAGCATCAACTAGCCGATATCTTCACCAAGGGACTAGATGCTTCACGGTTTGAAACCCTTCGCACCTCTCTAGGGTTGTGTATCCAGTAATGGAGTAGACCAACTTTAAAGTGTACAAAAAAAAAAACAAAAAACCAAAAATTGATCAACGAAGTTGGTCCCTACCTCTTTGGTGCCTTGTGTCTCTCTTATGATTAAGGCCTCGAAGACAGCAAGATATTTTGAAAACAATGAGGACGATGGCGCATTATGTCTTCCTTACTCTCTAAAGGCATCTAGGATTTACTCACGATTCACTTGCCTTTTGAGTGGACCAACCTTCCTTGGTTGTGTTTGGCTATTTTCATAGCTTGTTTGGCAACCTTCCTTTGGATTGAAGTTTTCTGCCCTAATTCTTCTTCACATCCATTCTCGCTCCAACTATGGTTTTCTCTCATTTGGGACGAACAAGTGGTCGAAGGAATACATCTCGATGCCCCTCTACATTTGCTCGAGGGACTCCAGTGATCGATCTTGTTGAATATACGGTTGAAGAGTCACTCCATGGTCCCCCTATGCCTCCAGGCCGCAAGGCTCGGAGAAATTGGGAGAAGCTGTGAGGCCCCTTATTGAGTCGGAAAGAGGACCTCCAGATCTCCCTTAAGACATTCATCTCCTTCCTAAACTCCACCATTGTCTGGCTCTTCATGACCCGTTCAAGTCTCCTCGAACTACTTTTCATGTTTCAAAGATCAGTCATCCAACGACATCGCCACCTAGATGCGCTCTACCCCTAAAAATGCCTCAGTTGGCTCTCAATCATCTTCTTGTGTTCTCTCTGCCTTTCACACTGAATTATGAAATTCTATGATCCAGAGATTGTTCATCCCTGAATGCACTATACATCATCGAGTTCGAACCCCTGAAATTGTTGAATTATTAAGGTCGTCATCGCTCCACCTGATGATTAAGGTCTCACCTTCTATGAAAACAATGGTACTCGAGTTCTACTCAAATCTGACTAAGGGAATGGGGGACCATGCTGCAGGATCATGCTTCTTTGCTTGCTTATCTTCTATGCTCAAACCAAGATAGACAGGCTTCTATCACTACTGCCCTTACCTCACTTGATTCTGATGTCCCTGCTAGGCCTTCCCCTACTCCTCCAGTTGCAAGTGCCTTCACTCAGCCCGCTGGTGGTGGTGATATTGAACGTTTGGATTTTTTGGATTCCGAGCTTTAGACTTCCCTTCTTTGGCCTTTTTTGGCAAAATGGGAGATAATTTGTTCTCTATTTTGCCCTCTACTTTGACATGGTGATGTCTCTCACTCTCTGGCTGTGGATGATGGTTGGTACACTACTCTCTATAGTTCTCTTTATGTTTTTGGTATGATTATCTGCATATGGTTCCCTCCACATGTTTTGTCTAGATGTGGATGGTTAGTTGCTATGTGATTATATTCTTGGTAATTCACAAATTTTATTTTTTCCAAAGGGGAGATTGTTGGCATATCATTATTGGTAGAACCCTTGTCAAAAATAAAATCATAAAGTGCCTCACTTGTTGATGCAGTAGATGTTGCAACAAATCGTCTCTCTCACATGTCCAAAGCCATGAAGGACCGAGCATAAGGAAATGTGGACCTTACCTTAGCTAGCTACCAACTGCTTTGGAAAGTTTTCTCGGCAAATTAGGCAAGAGATTCAAAAGATCTAATTTCATTCTATGCATGCTAAGGAAGGAAGTATATAAGGAATAATTGTGCTCATTCCGAATCTTGAAAATCCCAATTGTAGGGGATCTTCCCTATAAAAGCCTAGAAAATATTCTACTACATGCATAAGGAAAGGAATCAACCAATGATGGTAAACATGTAAAATGATTTTGGAAATGTGTGGATTTGAAGAATCCCATCTTCGTGCTTAAAAGGGAGTAGAAGAGACCTTTTCAAATCATCAATTAAGCACACAAAAATGAGGTCTTACGGAATATTGTCTTTTGGGAAGAGCATGCGAACCTTTACCTGAACTTATGTGAGTAATGCGGCTTACTCTACTTGAGATGGAGTGATTGGGCACTAATGAACCTAGATGCGTATGGGAAATAAAGGAACTTATTTCAATGTAATTATGGGATAGTTAGGAGAAGACGGCTATGAGAAAGGGGGAGCCTTGTCTCACTTTAGTCCAACTATAACCTGATTGATAAATAGTGAAATACCTTACATCTGGGCTCAACCCCGCGGACATAGGCAAGTTGCCGAACCGCTTAACCTATCATTGTCTCCCTCCGTATGTGTGTGCATAATCTTTCATCTAACACAATTATCTTATTACTTTGTACACTTCTTAAATCTACGCTATGCATATCATAAAAGGGTTAACTGCCTCACTTATGACCGTGTCTTACCAATTGATACATCATTTGTAGGAGCATTGTCATAACAAACAGTTACTATGTTTTTCAGATCACTTGAAAAAAATCCCACTCCTCGCAAGCCTTGCCAATGTCAGCTACAAGGAGATCGATGGCGCCGCAATCCAATGTCGCGAGATTGATGACTGGGATTACTACGGGTTCTGTGAAAATGAGTTTTAACCTGTGTTCAGAGGATTGGATGAAGGTTGGATCAGTCTCTCCCATGGGTTAATGTTTGGGGAGAAAGATAATTTTCATTTTGCTGCATAAAACTCGTTTGAAAATATCGTGGACAATGGTAGTAAGTCTATTGAATAGGATGGGGCCAAGGCCACCTCTTGTTGAAGAAAAAAATGTTTTTAATTTAAGGCTTTTTTTAATTTTGAAAAATGGATAGGAATAATCCTAATTTTCATCCGTCTTCTTTACATAGTCTCATCTTTATGAGAATAATCCTAAGTTTAGGGATAACCTTTTTATATTGGTTCCGAGTCACAAGTGACCAATTAAAATAATTAAAATAATCTTACGTGACCTCTCTTACTATATATCATTATTTAATTGATCCCAAAATTTTAATTTTTTTTTTAAATTACTTTAATCCCCTCTCTCCCCACCCCCTTCGTTCTCACCTATCCTCTTCTCCCTTTAGAGCCAACACCCATTTACCGACAACATAACAATCGGCTTCTTCTCTCGATCAAGAGTCGACGATGACGTGACAGTCCACCTCCACCAGCCTACGCATTGCTCTTTCTTCGATCAAACTCACTGTAATAATTCAACATTTTCAATCTCATATACATCATTTTCATAGTCAATACAAAGAATGAAAAAAATCCAAAATCGGAAGGAACTCATTAGAGAGAAATAAGGTATTTAATCAAAATGTCATTGGAGGACGTACCTGTTAGAATCCAAAAGTACCCACATGGCTATAATCGATAATTATCTACTCCACATCCCCATTTTTCGGCTATGATTTCGATCACATTGGCGAAATAGCCGTCCACCCAATCTTCTTGATCTAAGGGAATACCCCCAGTTGCCACCAAAGTATCCCAAACAAACAAGAACACCAGCAGAAAATAGAGCCCTGGTGGAGATCGAGAAGAGAGACGTACTTGTTGAAGATCGTCAGGACATGTCTGTAAAGGTGGAAAATTCGAATGAAGTTCAAAATGTTCCGTTGGAGGATTTTGACTCCGGTACAGATACAGAGACACTGCTGGGACTCTTGAATCTTCTATTGGACAGAGATTATAATCAAGTAAAGTGATTGCAGTCCCTAAAAGAGAACTTGCCGGCAATTGGTAAATACATCATAGACCAGAGCAACAGCTTCTCGGCTGTGACCTCCAGGCAGATTTCGTCTTCAAGGAGAACGATTAATTGAAATCGAAATGGAATACTGGGGAATAACATGGGTTCTATTCTTCTCCGATATTGATATGTTTCTGGAGTTTGATTACGGTATACAACACCATCATCACCACTATAACGGTGAAAGTGACGACATAGTACCGATTCAGGCCAAAGATCCCTCGCCTCCAATCACGAGCCACCCTGCTGACAAATGTTTTGAACTGGATTTCTCAAGATCAAAGCTCTCTGTCTACAACTATACAACTCAATCTCTAAGCCAAATTGTAATTCCCCTTGCAGAGAATAGTGCTATTAATTAATTAATTAATTATGAAGCTAAATTGTACGTATATAAATTTGGATGAATTGGTGTTTTCAGATTTCGTCTTCAGATGTTGGGGTTGTCCCAGATTTGAACTGTAACTTCATGTCTGATGCTTCCTACCCTTCGATGAAGCAAGCGAGCTGCGACGGCGGCAGAGGAGATTATACTGGGAATCAAGCGACCCAATTATCAGGAATGGATCGGGAACCCAGGGTGTTGAGGTACATAGAGAAGATTTTTTTTTTTTCTCTTTGATTTGGGGATGAGAGTACCATAAATTTGCTGTTTAATGATCCAGGTCTCTCATATGATCCCATCAATCCATAAATTTGGGATTATTTCCAATTAATCAGAACATGAGACTAATTAAAGAAGATGGACAAAATGTGAGATTATTCATGTTTTTTTAATTTTACTTTAATTTTGAAAAATAATTTAATTTATTATATCTGTTAGGAGTTAGGTAGCTACGTAAATTTTGGTGTGAATAAAAATAAGTTAAAATTGTGATTAATGATTAATTGTAGGGTCAAAATAAAAACAAATTTATTTTGGAAGGTCGTGGAATTATTAGGACAATAGGATCAATTGGTTAAATAAAATGAAAGATAACGATTATATTTAGTTTCTTTTTTTGAGGGAAAATGTAAGAGAACAAAAATAGGAAGAAAGAAAAAAGAAATAAAACAAAATAAAGTTGTCTGATACTTCGAATCAATTTTATTTATTTTAATTTACAATGTACTCATCGTCAGCAACAAAGCTCCCCTATCATATTAAGAAGCTAAACTAGAACAAATTCTATCAGAAAAGAAATGCTTATTCCACATCTAAATAATCGACAAAAAAATTCTTTTACATAGCTAATGTTAACACAAACTCCAATGATCTGAAATAGTGAAAACAAACTACTAAAAGGGGTGGATTAACACTCTCTTGCCATTATTTATTTAGAGTACAACAACAGAATTTTTATGGATTAAAAGTAGTCTGTTTAACAACATTATTATTGTTATTAATAAGAAACTCTGAAATGATGAATCTGGATGTTTTCAACAGCTTGTTTCTTGAAATCACTATTGTTTCTGGTAACCATGAACTTTCCCCAATTGTAGTCTTTAAATTTAGGGGGGTTTTTTAGCTCATCCGTCAACTCCTCTAAAGGCTTCACATTCACATGGTGCGCCGGTGAGAAAAGGAACGGAATCGAAAACCTTTCTTTCTCACTATTTGCCACCACCCTGTGCTCCACGCTCTCATATTTATCATTGCTCCAAACCTGTTTATTTTTGCACAAATATTATGAAAAAGTAATGCTAATCTCTATAGTCCTATGTTTTTAATAATAATAATAATTGAAAAAGGTTTCTGACACACAAACCTTGCCCAAGATCATCGTGGTATAATCATGTTTCAATCACAAAATATTTGAACTGAAACTGATATAATCACAGTGTGTATAACATACATTTCTTCTTGAAGATTAAGAATCGGAATTTTCTTTTGTTATCACAATCACATCGGAGAGAGAACAGTGGGACAAGGAGAAAAAAAAAACTACTTTTTGATCCAAAAAAAACCTCATCTTATTATTATCTATTTATCTCAATAAGTAATATTGGATATAGTTACTTGATTTTTAATTCAAATGTCAATATCTTGTGGATACATGTAGTGTGAATTTGGAAGTTGGTTGAAGAGGGCATGTTTAATGAAATCAACATTTGTTTTAAGTCATCGCTCTCAATTATCACCTACATAATGTTGCTTAAAACTGTCTCATCTTAGTATACACAAAGTGACTAAGGCGATTGTCTGTGTGAGTAGGGCAATATCTTATTTGTCCGACACACTTCTATTCCTCATACGTACTTAACATATGTATTCATGTATGTGTAACAAGTATTTTGGGAATAATAATGATGATATTACATAAAGTATTCATGAACATTCTACATAGTACATATTCTCAAAGTCTACGCTAAGCTCAATGACTTGACATGCCTAAAATAAGCTTCCTTAGATATAGGCTTTGTAAATTTGATCTCAGCAATACTGTGTTGCTATGTACTTCACGCTCACTCCTTCATGCCACCATATCTTCTACAAAATTGAATTTATATCTACGCGTTTTGGCCTCAGCATTTTAACTTGGTATTCATAGACTATAGTAAACACTATTACAATTAACAGCACAGCTCTAGGCTTCGCCTTATTGATCAAATGTTCCATGAATCTTCTTAATCAAATTCCTTCTTGCACAGCGACTGATAATGCTACAAATTCAGCTTTCATTGTTGATAGGGTTATGCAAGATTGTTTTTTACTACTCCAAGAGATGGCGCCATTATTTAGTAAGAATGCAAACCCAAAGGTAGATTTCATCTAAATTCCTCCTAATCGCATAAGTGTACCCTTCAATCTCAACTCCTGCCTTGATAACATAAATGAATAATTGGCCAGGCTCCTTGCATATCTTAAAATTATTTGATCGGGCTTCCAATGCTCTTAACCTAGTTCGATTGATATCTACTAGTCATTCCAACAGCATGGCAGATATCAAACCTAGTACACATCATAGCATACATGAGACTTCCAATTGCGCTTATGTAAGGAACTTTACTCATCTGTTCCTTTTCTTTTAAAGTTTTTGGACATAATCTATGACTCAATATCTCACCTTTCACCATAGGAGTATCAATGGGTTTACAATTTTGCATTCTAAATCGCTCAAGGATTTTCTTAATGTACTGCTCTTGCAAAAGAGACATCAATTTCTTTGATCGATCCCTTGAAATCTTAACTCCAAGGATGTATGCAACTTCACCCATGTCTTTCATTTAAAATTTGGATGACAACCATCCTTTTATTTCTGTAATGTACTCATTATTTCCAACTATCAGAATGTCATCTACATATTAAGACAAAATTACAAACTTGTCTTTTAACCTTTTGATGTAAACACAATGATCTTCTTCGATCATTTCGAATTTGTGAAATGTTACTATGTTATGAAACTGAATGTTCCATTGTCTCGAAGACTGCTTAAGACCATAAATAGATTTTAAAAGTCTACAGACTTTATGTTCTTGGCCTTGACTAATGAAACCTATTGGTTGTTCCATGTAGATCTCTTCGTCTAGTTCTCCATTGTGAAAAGCAGTCTTTACATCCATTTGATGTAATTCTAGATCCATGCTTGCGACGATAGCTAGAATTAATCGTATAGAGGTAAATCTAACAACGGGTGAAAAGGTTTCTTCATAGTTTATTCCTTCCTGTTGTGTATACCCCTTTGCTACTAGGCGGGCTTTGTGTCATTCAATCGTGCCATATGCTTTACGCTTGATCTTTAGGATCCACTTATTCCCAATAGGTTTACGTCCTTTAGGTGGATCAACCAATTCCCATAGTTGATTTATTTTCATGGATTCCATTTCTTCTTCCATTGCATTCTTCCAATTTTCTTTCGCGGGACAATTGAGAGCTTCTTTTATATTTCTTGGCTCTTCTTCATCTTGTAGAGTATCTATAAATGCTTCCCCTTCAATCTCAAATCGGCGTCAAGGAATCGATTGACGATTCATTCGCCGAAGTGGAGATTCATTAATCCTAATGTTACTCCCACTTGGACCAAAAACCAAATTTGGATTCATTTCAAGTGATGATTGAGGTACATTAGAAATTAATTCATTTTGCCTCGAATCACTCTCACTTGAATTGAATGGATCCAACTTGCTTAGAGTGGAAGCAATCTAATCATTAGTTTCGTATAACAATAGGTCTTCACCTATTTGTCTTTGTTTGGGGAAGTCTTTTTTAAGAAGGTGACATCTCGTGATTCAAATTCAGTTACACTACCACTTTATCGCTCGCCTATGAAAACATACCCTTTTGACTGTTCACTGTATCTTATAAAGATACTTTGCTTTCCTCTCTGACCTAATTTTCCATATTTATAAGAGAATTATGTACATAAGCAGCACAACCCCAAGGTCGTAAGAAATTTAGGTCGTGTTTCCTATTGTTCCATTACTCATATGGTAGTAACTGATTTTGTGGGCACTCGGTTGAGTACAAATGTGGTTGTGAATAATGCATCGCCCTAAAAGGTGATGGGTAAGTGAGCTTAAGCCATCCATGACCTAACCATTTCTCATAAGGTTTTGTTTTGTCGTTCTGCAACTCCATTTTGTTGTGGAGTATATGGGATAGTCAATTGACATACTATTCCCTTATCATCACATACCTGCTTGAACTCGACGTACAAGTATTCTCGACTCGATCGCCTCTATCATTTTTATTTTCTTATCTAACTGATTCTCAACTAAGTTCATAAATTCGATCAAGCATTCTAATGCTTGTGATTTGTGAGAAATCAAGTAGACGAAACCATATCGAGTATAGTCATCTATAAAAGTGATGAAATAAACAACCCCATGCCTAACTCTTACATTCATCGGACCACGGATGTCTAAATGGATTAATTGCAATGGAGATTCAACTCTAGTCCCTTTTCCAAATGGTTTTCTTGTTGTCTTTCCAACTAAGCAATGTTCACAGGTTGACAATTCAATTTTATCTAAAGTTCCCAATAGGCGTTCTTTAGCCAATCGATTCATTCGACTTTGTCCTATATGACTAAGTCTAGCATGCCAAAACCACAACATCATTCTCATAATTAACAACCGATGTAATATAAGAAAAACATTCATTGCTTAAACCTTGTTCAATGTCTAGACTATAAAACCATATGAAAAATAACCATAACCATAACATTGTTGTTCCAAAAATAAATCAAGACCTTGTCGATGGAAGCTTAATTCAAAATCATAATTGCTTAAAACTAACTCCGATATAAATTTCGACAAATATTAAGAGCAAACAACACATCATGCAGGAGTAATGTTTGGCCTTTTACTTCTGCCTTGGAATTGTTTCTCACATATATCCATTTTGTTCCTTAGGGAATTCGTCGAAATTCCACGAAGGCACTTTTGTCCTTCACTACGTGGTCCGTGGCTCCTGAGTCTATAGTCCACAGAGGATAAGATTCAGTTAAAAGCACAGAGCTAGCAACATTAATTGCACTAACAACTAGGTTATTTAGCTTCTTGGGCACTTTGCAATCGCATGCAAAATGCCCTTTCTTCCCACAATTATAGCATTTGAGCCTAGGCAAGTTCTTCTTCTTCTTGAAGAACCATTCTTTTCCTTTCTCTCCGGTTGCAGCTCATTCTTTCCTCGAGTGATCCGTTATATCCTCTTGTTGATGCCCACCTTGGTATTTTCGCTTACACCACTTTCTATTTTGCGAGCTAGAGCTAGCCATGTAAATGTCAACATTCACCTTACTCGCCATTAGGCAATCTTCCTCAAGCTCCAAGTGGCGGATAGCATCTTCCCCAATGTTTTGATGCTCTCATTGTGGGTCAAGTGCATCTTCATATTTTTCCCAATTATTGGGCAATGAACGTATCATTGTCTACACTTGATCATATTTGACATATTTCTTAAATTTTTTTCATATTGTGTTCAGGGCGTTTCTTGTAAGTGTCAAATTTGATAATGAGTGATCTAAGTTTGGTTAAGGACATACAACCAAACCTTTCTGAGATAACTGACCACATGTCTTTTGTTATTTCATATTTGTGAAATTTTCTCATTATGTCATCATCCATGCTGCTCAGCAAAGTGATGCGAGTGGTGGAGTTCTTCTTTCTCCAAGCCTCAAGGTTCCTTCGATGCTAGACCGTGGTCCCATATGTAAGACTGCAAGTTTTGCTTGCTATCAAATTAACATATGCTGGGATGAAATCCAAAACAAGCCTAATGTAGGTCATTTTGCTTTCATCTAGGTAGTTATTCCATATAGAATCAAGAATCCCTTGATGGTTAGGAAACTTAAGGGTTGACTTCAAAGCATTGTATTTCTCTATATGGGTGAACAATCCCCCTCGCCACATTATCTTTTGAATCCTATGATTGACTTTTACTATGTGGTTTACTAGGTCGTCAAAGTCATCCTCTTTGACACTTATCTCTTGGATCATGTTTCCAAGACCCTTTATCAAGATAAATACCCTTTCTTGATCTTTTCGTGTTCTCATGGCCCTAACAGTTAGCACAAGTCTTGGCATTGTCTTTAAGATTACGGGGGAAAAAAAGAAAGAAAAGTTAAATTCTAACTTTGGGCATGAGAACTTATGAGCATAAGGGAACTTATGATACCAATGATTTGTTCTTATTAAGCTCTATAATGACTCTTAAAAAGTTTGAAAATATTTTCTCAAGATAGGAAACTCAAAAAGGGAAAAAATTAAAAATAAAAAATAAAAAATTGTCAAAAGCAGAGTCCGAATAAGCCCAAACATGCTAGTCAAAGTTTGGGTCAAAGAGGGTCAAAAGTGACAAGTCAATAGGTTGACTGCCAACTGTTTCCATTGTCTGACGGCAATGACCATTCCGTATAGTGATGACCCATCATGGGACAATACCAAACCACCTCCGAACCATTGCCAGATTTATTTAAAAAATTAATTTATCCATTCCCAAAAAAAAGGTTACAAATTACTATTTATCCTTGCAAAGACAAAAAAAAAAAAACTATATTTTATTTAATTGGTCTTACTATTACCGGAAAAAATAAATAAACTCTTTTTTTAATTTTTTTTTTCTTATACTTTAATAAACTTTGATCGGATTATGATAACAAAAATAATAACAAAAAATATATATATGTCAAAGCTCTAATAATATCAATGAAAGGTTTCTGACACACAAACTTTGCCCAAGATCATCGTGGCATAATCATGTTTCAATCACAAAATATTTGAACTAAAACTGAAATAATCATAGCGTAAATGACATACATTTCTTCTTCTTGAAGTTTAAGAATCAGGAGTTTCTTTTGTTATCACAATCACACCGAAGAGAGAGAGAACTGTCGGACAGCGAGAAAAAAAAACTTCTTTTTGATCCAGAAAAAAAAAAATCATCTTACTATTATCTATTTATCTCAATAACTAATATCGAATATAGTTAATTTATTTTGAATTCAAATTCAAATCAAAAAACACGACTCTCCCCACCTCTCTTTCATGATATAATTTAAAACTAATTAAATTTAAAACAAATATGACAACCATTAAGCCACATCATGTGTGCCCAACGTGTTAAAACCAACAATAATAATAATATAAGCCCTTGAGGCTTGGGTTAGAGGTCCTAGTAGGGTGAGTATAGATCAACTTAACCATGCCACTAAAAATGAATAGATCGTCTTTTTTGGTTTTTTATTTGTATAAACCAAAAACTTAACGATCAATATGATTAATCAAATCTTCGGTTAATCATATATCGGTTTTTGGTTAACCATAATAAAAAATAAATTTTTAATTTCATAATTATATATTAAAGTTCAAATTACAATAATTGCTATAAATAAAATTCAAAAATGTAAAGAAAAAATGAATATAATGTAATCAATTTATTAGCAATCTCACGACACTTGGTGCATTTATATATAAATTTATTTTCATAATATATATATATATATATATATATATATATTATATGTATATTATATTTTATAGTTTTAGGAAAATATTAGTATGTTTTATTTTCGGTTGGTTAATTGAAACCATGATTTTTGCAATTTGTAAACATAAACGTAAACCGAATCCAAGAATCGTATAAAACAAAAACCAAAACTGAACTTATCGATTTGATCAACCCTTTTTTTTTTGTTCGGATTCAGTTTGGTTTCTCGATCGGTTTGATTTCTTAGGTTTTTTTACTCACCCCTATGTCCTAGGTTCGAGTCCAATGACAGAGTTAGAATATAAAATCGGGGGTATAGACTATTATTTAAGGGGTGGTAACTTCAAGGGATCTCAAGCCGGGCGAGGCCGCCGGGCCGGCCGGCCAGATGGGCTGGCCGACGGCAGAGAGGCCCGATCCGGCCCGGGCGGGTTAAGGCGGGGCGGCGTGAGCTTCATTTCGGGCCGGCTCGGCCGGTGGGCGGCAGATCATGGGCTTTGGGGCGTGGGCCGTTTAGAAGCCCGACTTGGGGCCGCCCGGAGCGCAGAGGGCCCGCCCGGGCGAGATCTAAAAGCCGGTCTATAGGCCCGCCCGAATCCAGTCTATGGGCCCTTAAAGCCGCCTAAAGTGATCCTCAATGTAGGTTTTATTTTAAGAGAATTGTATTAAAGTTAAAATAAAAGTAAGGCTTAAAAAAATAATTCAAAATAAAAATCATTATTTTAAATTTTATTAATAAAATATAATTACATTTAGAAATGTGAAAGTTTACGTCATTCTGAAATAAGTATATCATTAGGTTGGCTGGCATACTTATTGTCAATCATTTGTACTTTTCAATATGAGAAAATAAAAATCTGATATCATTCCGTAAAATATTTTTAATCATTATTTTTAAGTGATGGGGAGCTTATCTTGGATAAATTCATTATGCGATATTTTAAGTTACTGTATCAGCCACTAGTTCGCTTCTCGAACATGATCAATACGATAATGACCGTGTGAAGTTAGATAATGTCATGTCTGTAATCTGAAAATGTTGTTGTGAAATGCTCCAAAAATTCCAAAAGATCACGTAGAAGATTAGCGTGTCTGCGTCATGAATGCATTTAATCATTGACATACATCAATATTGTTATTAGATAATTGCATTTCGTATGGTGTACTACTTTTTTTATATTTTGTTATATTTTGTAAAACTTATAAGTAAAATTCCATCTAAGTTGGTATGTCTAAACTTATATTTTCTTATCATATTTACAATTTTGTAACAATCAAAAAATAATTCATGTTTTGTAGAGACAATTAATATTATATGCAATGTCTACAATTTTTTTAAATATGTATCGAGCATTTTTAATCCATCTTTTACAATCAAATTTAAAATATATGCGCAACAACGTCACGTGAAATAATTTTGCGTGATCATCTTTTATTTCTTAGAAATCTTTTTAATGCTTTGTATTAACTACATCGTTATTTGACGTTATCTAATGTTATTGTAAATATTTTATCGCGAATCATAAATCTATAATTTCATCATTTATTAAAGTTTGCTATATTTTACCATTATGTGGAGTATTTGTTTTAAATGAAATTGTAACATTTAACATCAATTATTATACATATAATGACGATGTCGTAAAAGCCTACATCGTTAAAGAGATGTCACGAATGTCGAGGATGTTAAACAAATTTTTCCTTCAAAATTTAAAGCTCTTGTTTTAAATTTTAAATTCACGTTTGAAATTTTTCGTAATATCTCTTTTAACAGTATTCCAGGATAACTGCTGAATTGAGGATTAATCGATGTTTGAATGGTTTTTTGAATAATCATCGATTCCAATCATATTAAAGGTTGTTAATTTCTTAATATCTGTCAATCTATTCATATGACAAGCAATTCATCGTAGAAAATGTGTTTAAATTTGCGTTAAATGCTACTAAATTGCATATAATTTAATATCTACATTATACTTAGTTTTACATTTGTTCATTGTGTCTTTTTTAAATGACTTGTGCCCGAATTTGATCCGCGGCTAAGAAGTTTCTTAAATTTTACGTTTCTTTTATTTAACTTTATTATTTTTAAAGTATTTCTATTGATGAAAAATTATATATTTGAAGCCAAGTTTTCAACCCAATGATGCGCATGGAATTTAGAAGAAAATGCGCATGCGCTATCCATATTAAAATTATTAATAAAATATTATACTAAAAAAATATTTTATAAGCGCGTGTTTGACATTTAAACAACTGTTCTGCCTTTCGAACTGAGATATCTGCTCCTTCTTTTATTGCATTTTTATTAATGACTTGATCTTTAAATGCAAATGAGGGTCTGATGAAAATACAAATAACATAAATTAATTATAAATATAATAATAGTTTTAAGCTTTCAAAAATAATAGTTTTTATATACTTTTATAAGGAAAATATTTTTGTTGTAAAAATATAGACATATGTCTTTTAATTGCTATTTTAAAAAATATATTTATATAATGGCAAAATTAATATTTTAAAATGATTTTCTTTATTAAAATTACTTTACAATTTGTAGAAAAATATTTCATATTATTGAAACACTTATTAAAAAAATTTTAAAATATTAAAACCCCCTCTTCTAGTTTATTTTTTTACATATTTGTATATTTTTATTTTAGAATATATCAATTGGGGAGGGAGAGGAGGAAGGGAGGGCCGGCAGACATCGCTGGGCCGTCGGGCCAGCCACTCTGGGCCGTCAGACCGCCTCTGGGCCGTCAGGGAGGCCCTTCGCTCTGACCCGTTTGACCCGTCGTTCTGGGCGTCAGTCAGTCATCCCCCCAGGCGGATTAGGCCAGATCATAAGCCAGTGGGTGGCGGATTTAAGAATGGTGGCGGGCGGGCGGATTGTTGTCAGCGGGCCTATGGCCGACCCGAACGGTGCGAACCTCTTGATCGGGTGGCCCGACCCGATTGGAGATCCTGCAACTTTCGTTGTTGTGATTTAAAGGAGTGTCTGATAGAGAAGATGTTCGATTTTTGGTGTTTTCAAGTGTAATTTTTTTGCCAAAAACAAATTCAAGGGGCATATACTATTGGGCACTAGTTGGCCGCCCTCGACTAAAGCAAAATGAATAGATATCAATAATAAACAATCCAACCAAAAACAAGATGAAATCTATAAGTTCCCTAACATATAAACAACCAAATCAAAATTAGGACCCACCACAACTTTCCATATATATAATATATATTTATTATCCTATATATCCAAGTGACATCTTATCACCTTCCCTCTTAGTCCTATTCTCTATTTGTTTGTATTTAAAATTTTATTTTATATGTCTATTCCTAAATTCAGAACTCTACATTTTATCATGTAATATATATGAATCTAAGAATCTTTTCCCATTTTGGATCTTTTTCCTATTTGCATTAACTATGTTTCACCGCTAGAAAGTAGTTTTAGGCTGTGTTTGGTTTTTAGCAAATACTAAGAAATGGAAATAAATATTAATAAATTTTTTCTCATATTTGATTTAATATGAAAAATATGAAATAAAATAAAAAAACAATTAAGACTAATTAGTCGAAAATAAGTGAAATAAGTTTACAGGAATATTTAAGATTAATTTATTATATTTAACGTTATCTCTATTTTCTTTTACTTTTTCTTTCTTTTTACTTTTTTTTTCTTGACTACTTTGCGTTTTCACATTTTCGCTCAAATTTCCTAAATATATTTGGCCTCCATTAAATTTGAAAAAAAAAAAAATCTTAAGAAAATAAATTAGAGTGGAAAATTAGTTAAAAGAAAATATTCAAATTAAAATCAACACATCATTTTTATTTGTTATTTTAAACTTATTTAAGAAAATCATTTTTAATTTATTTTTTTTAAATTACTTTCCAAGAATCAAACATAAAATAAAAAATAAAAATAAAAAATAAAAATAAATAAATAAATAGAAAATATACAAATTTTAGTGATTTTAATTATATTAACATTCTTCACATTTTTAATAAAATTAAAATGTGAAAATTATTGACTCATTTTCTTTCTCATGTACTTCTGCAGAATCAAACCAAAAACAGCTAAATGAAAGTGAATTAATTTGATGGAAGCATACCTGAATAATATCACCAATATTAATGACAAAAGCATTTGGAATAGGCTTTACTCCAACCCATTCTCCACTTTTCCGCATGGCTTCCAATCCCCCCACACCATCTTGAAAGAGAATCGTCAAAGCTTCGGCGTCCTTATGCCGACCAACGCCGAGAGCGAGCTCCGGCGACGGGCACGGCGGATAGTGATTCAGTCGGATGAAGCTGGTTTGACCTTCGAAGAATTCATTCAACCGATCTCCTGCTAAGCCTAAGCTTAAGGAGACGAGTTCCAATAACTTGTAAGCTAATTTTTCCATTTCTCCAGCATATTCTTTCCAAATTTTCCTGGAAACATTTCAGCAGATATGAGTTTGATCATAAGTGAGATCCTTGAAACTGAATGTATTAGTTATAGTTTTCTTAGTCACCTGAAGTCAGGAGGATACTCAGGCCACTTGTTATAGTACTTCCTCAATTCTTGATCTTGACGATCTGGAGAAGCTGAGATCACGATTGGATCTTCCACCGCAATATCCAGCACCTCTTTCCAATCCCTGACATTTTTTGTATGCTCTGAATCGTGATATCCCATAGCGTTCGTCTCATCTCTCTTCACCTTCCTCTTCTCATCGGTACTCTGATCGAAAAACTGCTTCATCGCCGTCTCCATTCTCCGGACCAGATCTAGAGGCACTCCATGGTTGATCACTTGAAAAAGACCCCACTCCTCGCACGCCTTGCCAATGCCAGTCACTAGCAGATCAATGGCCCCATTTTCCAATGCGGAGAGATCGACGACCGGTATTTCGCCGGAATCGGTGGATGTGAGTTTTGGCCTGTGTTCAACGGGTTGGATGAAGGTTGGATCAATCTCTGCCATGGCTGCTGCCCGAGATAACATTATTTTGCTGGAGAAATGCGGGGATTTTTAAAGGGCTTTTTACACATTCGGTGTAAAAAGAAAAAAATATTCCTATTTTAGAAATATTTTTAAATTTAGTATAGTTTTTGTCATATGTATCTAAAAGTCTCTTGAAAATACATTTTATAAAAGTGTCTCTTGAAGATACACTTTTTACATTGAAAATATGTTTTCTCTCATTTTAAAAATTTTAATTTGAAGTGAAAGTCTCTGCTTGAAGATAGCCATATTTAAAAATTTTAAATTTATCTTGAAAGTCCTTCAAAAATTTGAAAGGCGAAAGTGTCTTTACAAGTGTTAAATGTTATCTTTGAAAGGTGTCCTTTAAAGCGCCGTGATTTTAAAATTTTATTATATGAAAGTGTTTTTGAAGAATGACTTTAAAAACTCAGCGAAATATCTGCTTGAAGAAAGCAGCTTTCTAAATTGTTGAAATGTTATAGTAAAATATGTACTTGAAGAGGCAGCGCCTAAAGAATTAATTGAAAATGTCTGCCCAAAAAGACACCTTCTAAATAGTTTTCTCTTGGCTTTTGACTTTCAAAACCCGCATTTTAAGTTTTATCATTATGTATTATGGAGAAAGTGCATTTATCTTGGAATTAGTTTTCAAATCACACTTTTTCAAGAATTTTTTTAATTTTTTTATTATTTTTGGAAAACGTCTTATTTTTAGACATTTAGTTTTAAAAAAATAAAAAATTCTTCAAATACAATAGGTTTAAAAATATTCCTAAATCTAGTGTAGCTTGTGCCACCTAGAAAGTAACTCTTCAAGAGACACTTTCTAAAATTCTGAAATTTTTGAATTTATACTGAAAGTGTCTTTTGAAGAGACTTTTGCACTATTTTGGTGAAAGTATCTTTTGAAGATACACCTTCATAATTTTTAAATTTTTAAATTTACACTAAAAGTGTCTTTTGAAGAGACACATTTGTACTATTTCATTGAAAGTGTCTTTTGAAAAGACAATGTCATAATTTTAAAATTTTCCAATTTACATTGAAAGTGTCTTTTGAAAAGACATCTTCGTAATTTTGAAAATTTTCAATTTACACTAAAATTGTCTTTTGAATAAACATCTTTACATTATTTCATTGAAAGTATCTTTTGAAAAGACACTCTCATAATTTTGAAAATTTTCAATTTATACTGAAAGTGTCTTTTGAAAAGACATCTTTGCACCATTTTGTTGAAAGTGTCTTTTGAAGAGACACTTTCATAATTTTGAAAATTTTCAATTTATATTGAAAATGTCTTTTGAAGAAACACCTTCAAAATTTTGGAAAATTTCAATTCTGGCGAAAGTGTCTTTTGAAGGAAGCATTGCTTATTATTTTATTTGAAAGTGTCTTGAAGATATCTTTCATGGTACGAAAATTTTCAATTCACATTGAATGTAATGCAGGGAACACCTTACATGGTACGAAAATTTTCAATTTACGCTGAAAGTGTCTTTTGAAGAGATACCTTCATAATTTTGGAAATTGAAAATTTACACTAAAAGTGTCTTTTGAAGAGACACCTTTATAATTTTGGAAATTTTCAATTTACACTGAAAATGTCTTTTGAAGAGACACGTTTCTTATTTATTTCATGCATGACAATTATTCTAAAAGTGTTGCTTCAAAGGCTTTAGACCATTACATAAGACAGCACTATCTCTTTGAACACTTCATCTCTAATACAAATCATAAATTTATCAACTGTATACATTAAGATCAACATTTAATCCAATATCAATCAAACCAAATTAACCAAGTCAACACCTTTCAATAGACTGTATAGCAAACATCCAAAGTACCAATAATATCCAAAACATGAATTATAAGTAGAAGCATCAAATACATTACATGTACCAACATCAAAACTAATAATATCAGAAATACAAGTCAAATGTAGTAACATCCTCAATGAGTACCACACGAAGGAGCCTTCCTTTTTCGTATTGGACGTCCATGATGTCCAACCATTGGTTCTATGGGACTAGAGTGCACCTTCTCATGTTCTCGACGACCATGTTTACTCCCACATCTCCTACCATGTCCTCGGCCATGATCATCATCTTGTCTCTCTTGGTCAACATTGACTGTAGGAACTAACTCCTCATCATTGGAAATAACTTCCAATGGTTGTGGTGATGATGCCACAAGTGGTATTGCAAGTGGTGTGGATGGAACCTCCACAAGTGTAATATGAGAGTCCTCCATAGGTATTAGGCTAATGTCAGCTAATGGTGCACTTGGAAGATCAGACATATGACTAGTCCTCATCCTATGAGCTCCCCATCCTCTGGTTCATGGACCTCTAGATTGAGGTTCAGGATGTGGTGCCCTAATATCAATCGATGGTGTATATGAAACAACTAGAGTATGTCTAGTCCCCCTCCCAAGTGACCCTTGTCCTTTGGTTCGCACGCCTCGTGACGAAGGTTGGAGTTGTGTAACTACACCAATACTATATGGAGCATGTAAGTGATCCATCTCATGTATAGCCTCCAATACGAGTGGTACACCAATCTCACGAGATGCGCATATCCTACGGAAGGAATTACGATATCATGTATTTGATGTATGCTACTAGTCTACAAACCACATAAAAGATGAGTTTAGGTGTTAAAAAATATAATATAATATAATAAATTTATAAGACATGAAAATTACCAATAGTTCATGGAAGGACCTAGTACAAGTAAGAAATCGAATAGTAATCGAGCGATACCAGACCATGTATAGATCATGATACCCTAGTGGACCAAATGTCATCTGATCCTTAGCAATATGATCGTGCCTAAAGGCCAATCATCGAATGTACTCTCCATGTCGTTCAGTCCAATCAACAACATGCCTACCGCTCAAATCACATTTATGTAAGTTTGAATCGTTGTCACATGGTCGAGGAATCCCTTACCGAAACCCAAACTGTCGCATAACACAATTAGGTCTATGTCATTCAATAATGTGGAAACATATCAATGGTGATATAGTGCACCAAAGATCTTTCGACTACCGCGATAATCGGAAGTCCACCACTCACATCATCATCATAAGGCTGCCATATAATCTGTTGTTAAATAAATAAATAAATTGTTATTTGTAATCAAGAGTTTGGAAATTGTTCAAAGAAAATAGTAAAAGTAAAGAAGTCAACGTTTTATCACGATCACGGCTAAGTCGATCAGTGGTACTTATATTCTTGATCAAACATGCATAGATGACGAGATGGTCTGATACTCATCTTTCCATCTATATAAAAAAAACATAGAATGAACCTATGTAATTTTGAATTGGATCATAAAAAGGACATAAAAGATGACTTTTAATTGGATCATAATAGTAACATTAATGGTAATATGGCCAGTGGAGTTATAGGTAATTGATCATCATGTGGAGTTATATGAAACGATTAGGTGCAATGTATGGAAACCTTAAGTAATATCCATGGCCCAGATATATCATGAGTATCAATATGAGAAGCGCGACACAACTATCGATAAAGTCACGCTAAACATGCACTACCCCAACTGTAATGACCAGTGGCCTCAAAATCCTATAGGAGTGGTAAAAACATAAGATGCACCTTATCGCTAGACTTTCCTAAAAAGAGGAAACCTCCAATAAGCTATGAAATATAAGCCTTAGCATATCATCGAATAGACTCCTCATCAGCATCAAGTGACAAACTAGGAAAGCTCAGGCTTCGACCGTATGGGCAGGCGTTGCCCATCTAAATCTGTATCCCCTAGAATGAGTCC
Organism: Tetrastigma voinierianum; assembly: GCA_016808115.1. NCBI lineage: Eukaryota > Viridiplantae > Streptophyta > Magnoliopsida > Vitales > Vitaceae > Tetrastigma > Tetrastigma voinierianum. The sequence goes on from JAEQBH010000804.1 coordinate 595,268, forward strand.
CAACAAAGAATGACAAACATCTCTCCAATGTAGAGATGTGATGCCAATAACTGCTACTCCATCAACTGGTAATCTAACAAGAATGGCAATGTCTTAGAATGTGATCGTGCACTCCCCCTAAGGTAAGGGCAATGTATGAGTCTTTGGTTGCCATCTCAATGAGCTAAGGTCTTTAGTTAGAATTTGGAAAAAATTTGACACGACCACGAACCTAACCTTGTTTTGCGGGTTTGGAGGTTAGAAATATAATCGTGTTTGGTGTATTCGTGTTGACACACTAACACGTTAATAAATTAGTCATATTAAGTGTTGACACAGTATATGAAATTAGACCGAGATGACCGTTTAATTATTATAATAATTAATTAACTGTTAATAAGTTATTTGTGTTAAATATAGATTATTAATTATAATTCCTATTAATTTAAATAATAAAATTAATAAACATGTTAAATTTAATATGTTATTTATGTTAAACATGCATGGATGATTAATTATAATTCTTATTATTTTAAATAATCAAATTAAATGAGTCATATTCGTGTTGACTTGCCTAACACGAATAATAAATTGGTTGGGTTTGGGTTAGTGAATGTTGACACGTTTATTATTTGTATCGGGTTTGGGTTGGCGAATGTTGGCGCGTCAGATGCGTTAATGACACGAACCTGGCCCCATCTCGGCCTGATTGCCACCTGAGTGCGGTCTAGGAAATGAATCCTAAGTGTGCAACACCATAGAAGCCTGCTTGCTGTAACAATGGAATGATACACGTATCAAGAGCACAATTCCGATGAAAGCTAGCCTCATGAAGTCGACAATGAAGCTCCCTTAGTGCGGTATCTTCCCAAGCAAAAGAAGACCTATGTGTAGTTTGTCCAAGCAAAACTGAAGGATCCAAAGGTCCTAGCTCCATCATGCGGTAAGACCTATATAGAGTAAGTAAGAATTAATATTAATCACATTTTCAATATGGAAAAATTAAATGCATTTAAGTAAATATATAATTAAGAAAATGAATAAATTTCATACTTAATTTCCTTGAGGAAGGTGATTGGAGGATTGCCCTCCATCCTTTTTGGGACAATTACGACGATTATGCCCCTCTATTTTACATAAGCCACATTGAATTTTAACACTTGGTTCTTTCAAATCCATTTCATTCCTTATCCTTGATGAACAGACATATCCTAATCATTTATTAATCGGGGATGGAGAATAGGAAAATCAGGATATGGCCAATAATCTTCATGTGGAATAGGATTAAATTCAATTGCAAAACTACTAGCATATGTGTCCATCATATAGTATTTATCCACAAATTTCCAACTGACAATTCTCATATGAGTGCAAATTTCTAGCACATGTGAGCATGGGATGCCAAATGATTACTACTTATTACAACTACATGTACCTTCATTCAACTTAACAACTTGTTTGTTATGTCCCTTATCCATGCGAAATCCATGTAGAGTTGTAATTACTTCAAACATTTGATTATTTTGAGAGATGATAGACACAGTATGTCCACTAGCCTTGACTTCAGCTCTTGTGAATTTATTAACTTCATATTCAATATACGTATCTCCATATGTCATTCTAGCACGTATCTCACCTTTACGTGTGTCAAAGTATGATACAATCGATAGAAAGTTAATTGAACAAGTGTAGTGATAGGTAACATTCGTGCCTCTTTAAGCACCCAATTTATGCATTCAGTAATATTCATAGTCATCCACCCATATCGATAACCTTGATCATATGCTTGAGCCCATTTTTGAGTATCTGACTTTGAAAATCAAGTCACACTATTTGCATTCAATTGCTTTAGCTCTTCCATGCAAGGCTCATATTTCTGTGTTTTATGTTGCACCCCAACCATGTATGTCATGTCTTTTAGAATCTTATTTCTAAATTTGTCATTAAAATTACTCACCACATGTCTAAGGCAAATACTCGATGTTATTGCATGGGCCAGTCCATCAATAGATGGATTTCCTAGCAGCGTATTTAATCGGCATGGCGATGTAAAAATTAAGCATATCCCTTCTCTTTGAGTACAGTGATGTCTTAATGCAATAAGATACCAAGACCAACTATCCTGTGATTCCTCATCAACAATTGTAAATGCAAAGGGAAATATATGACCATTTGCGTCAATTGAAGTAGCAATTAAAAGCTTCCCCTTGTATTTTCCATATAAGTGAGTCCCATCAATTTGTACAATTGGTTTACAATGCTTAAACCCTTCAACAGATGGCTCGAGTGTCCAAAAAACCAGCATAAAACGTACGTTCCCATAAATCCCTACTAAAGGTATTGTCTTCCAAGCGACTTTTGTTCCAAGATTGGTTAGCTTAAGGATATTCATCAATTTAGGCAATGCTCGGTCGACTCATCCCAGTCACCAAATGCTTTAATCATCGCCCTTTCTTAGGTTCCCAAATTATCTTATAATGGACATCATAACCAAATTTATCTTTCACCATTTGATGCAATGTAGCAATAGAGGTCATATGGTCCCTTTTAACCATGTTTTGGATCCTCTTACAATCAATTTAGAGCCTAATTAAGAGTGATCCTGCAATAATATGGGATAAACACAAGTGCGTAGACTAACATTGTAACACCCCGAAATATACCCTGGCAGTTTTCGGACATGTTAGGGTGTAATAAAAGCTAAATTGAATTTTTGAAAAATAAAACGAGAGACTTGGAATTAGTACTAAAATCAAGGGTAAAGTGGTAATTCACCACTTGAGGACCTAAATGTCATAATATAAGAAGAGCATATATCCAAGAGAAATTAAGAGAAATAAATGTGTAAATAGAAGAGAAGAAGAAGGATTTAGAATGCAAATAAGAGAAACTTAAAAGCAAGAATAGTAAAAATTACTGGAATGGCTCAGGGAAGCCTAAAAAATTCTCTAAATCTCGGATGACGAAACGGAATGCGTTGTTGGGTCGTCTCGCGAAGTCTGTGACCAGGGAAAAGTTTCGTCAAATTACGAGGCCAGGTCGAATATTTTAGGATTTTACGAGTGATAAGTCGTCGATGACCCGAGACGAGATTTTTACGAAAATCTCGGAAGTCAAGAAATGGCTTGGGCTAAGTTCATTTAAAATAAAGTGAAATGAAAATAAATAAAAAATTTTGGGGCAAAATCGGACCCGAATGAAATAATATGAGGTATGGATCCAAATAATAATAAGAAGAAGAAGAAGAAGAAGAAGAAGAATAAAAAAGAAAAAAAAATTGGTCTCAGACGGATAAGAAGACGTGAGAGAGAGATGAGTGTGAGAGAGTTTTATTTATTTATTTATTTTTATTTTCTTATCTTCTCTTTTGATATCTGGTTCGGCCCGAGTCGAGTCGTCGGGCCCGAAGCGAAAGTTCATCACTTTCGGCAAGGGAGCTACCTGCAGTGAGTACCAAAACCGCGGGATTTCAACGAGAATTCAAGTAAAGTTCGGAAAAATCCTAGAAGTTTGATTTTCTCGGATCATTTTGACGGTCAAAATTGGTCGGACCAGGAGACAAAGTTGATCCCAGCTGCATTCTGTTCTGGCGTGGGTGCAAAATCTTGGAGTTTCGTCAAACTCCACGAGGTAAGGAATTTTCCCTACTTGGAATAAAAGTCATGTAATGGCATAGGTTGTTTTCGGGGTCAGAATAGGCCGTATGATTTAGTCCTAAGATTTTGGGACTGAATATTAGAAATTTTTGGAACTAGATTTCAGGTAGTCCCGGACTGTATTGAAGGATATAAATTAGATAAATAATAAGAATATATATGAATATATGATATGATATGAATAGATGAATAATATGAATATAGGAATATATGAAAGGAATATATGATAGAACTACATGAGATTAGGAAGTATACGATTAGACAACACATGCCAAAAATGCCTGAATGATAGGAAAATAGTTACATGTATGGTAAAGAATTATGAATCACGGTAAATTGAAGTTAAAGATATATGAAAAATGCAAAGATACAAATATATGGTTGTAAATATCGCATATGATTGCGAATAACAATCATTATTCGGGAATATGAATAATGCGACATAAAATACACATGGATTATGCCTTAGGAGCTGGTAGAGGATAGATAGAGGCATGCCTATAGGGATATAGTTCTTTGCGACATACGGTTTACGAGATATCGGGGCCGTTTGTGTCATACAGATAGAGATCATTGTCTCGTACAGTGATGGTACCTTCGGGTACATACGAGATAGAGATCCTTTGTCTCGTCGGTGATGTACCTTCGAGGTCTGTCGGGTTATTTCCCGTATCCGCTTCTAAGGTTTATGCAGGCATGAAACATAAAACAAATGACAAGTATATGCACATGATTCGAAAATGATAAAAGTACATGACATGATATGAGAAGCATAGCATTGCTATGTGATGAAAAATATACAAGTACAAGAAATAAAGTGTCGATGACGCAAATGTATATAATGAGATAAAGTATATGAAAAGCATATGAAAGTACAGTATATGAAAAGAACAGTATATAAAAATCATAGGAAAGTATAGTATATGAAAAGTATAATATGAAAATATAGGGAAGTACAATATGACAGTACAAGATGAAATGAAAGTATATAACAAAATATGCAAGTACATGAAATCACATTGCTATTGAATGACAAACATGACGAGATTCCCTCTCGAATCTGTCATGAATGTCAATTCTATAGTCAAAGTAAATCAT